>VZTG01001216.1:856775-993185 GCA_013397845.1 Melanocharis versteri
AAAAGAAAAAAAAAAAGAAAAGAAAAAAGAAAAGAGAGAGAGGATAGAGGAGTGAAAAAAAGCCCTTGAACCCAGTAATTCAGATGACAGCTTGCTGAGGACAGCGTGGGCTGGGATCCCATTCTCTGCCATGGTCACATACCCCCACATTCCTGCTTGGAAAGATTATGGAGCTGCTGAGTGCCCACCCACAGTCCCAAGCACCAGGATGAGAACATGGGCCAGTGTCACACTGATGGGATGGAGACAGACGCTTAGGGCAGGCTGAGGGGAGGATTGCCCAGCACGTGGCTTTCCCCCTGTCCATGCTGGTTCCCCCTGCACATGTGTTGGTGGCCTGGGGACATCCACAGCAGCCATACACACCCCAACACCCATGTGTGAGAGAACACCCATGTGTGCCCTCCTTCCAGTCCCTGCCTGCAGCCTGGTGTCCCTGCCTCGCAGTGCTCGGCACAGCAGGAGTTAAGGAAGCCATTATCCCCTCTGAGCTCCCCTCATCCTCCTCCCGTGGCCCCCAGCCCACCCCGCCGGGGTGCCCTGGCAGTAAAAAAGGTCACTGTGCTTTTTTCCCACCCAGGCTCTGCTCCTGGTCCAGGGTGACCAGGTAGCAATTACTTGAGAACAGGGTGATGCACAGGCAGGTCTGAAGCCCAGATGGCCTTTGGAAGGGGATGGGGCAGGGGGGTCGGGAAGAAAACCCCACCCTTCTCTGCCCTGGCAGCTGGGCTGGGGACTGGTGTGTGTTGAAAGGAGGTGGAGGGGGAGAAGGGGGGATCAGATGCCTCCTTTTCTGCATCCCACATGAAAATGTGTTTGCTGGCTCCCCTGTGGTGGTGGTGGCTCTGTTTTCCATTCCTTGACACCTCCTGCTTCCCAGTGCAGTTCCTAGAGTGGGAAGGGGGTGCTCCACTGGCAATATGGGGATGGGGACTGGCACCCCTCTGTCCCAAGGCAGGGATGCACCCTCTCTGAGTGTGACAGGACAGTGACCACGCACCTGTCCCAGGTGCTGTATCAAGCCTTAGGTGAGTCTGCCTTCCCCAAAATAAAAGGAACATCCTGGCTGTTGTAGGGTGAAGCTGATGTGCTCACACAGCCTTAGCTACCCACAGCACACATGGGAAGAAACCCCTTCTAAGAGCACAGCCTGGCTCTGCCAAACATCTGGCATCCTTGCAGCCTCCTCCTCCTCCTCTGGATGCTACTCGAGTTATACAGGATGATGGGGGAAATTGGAACTGGGATACGGATGGGACACCACAGTGGGCTTGATTTCACAGCCACAGCAAGGGCCAGATCCTGCCACTGGGCTGCAATGAGCTTTGCAGCCACTCAGCTACACAAACAGCTGCTGTTTCAGGTGCCTTCAGTCCCTGCGAGTGCAGGGGGATCCCAGCCGGGCTCCCACCTGTCCTGGGGAACACGATAAACCAAAAGCAAGAGTAACCCCCAAGCAAACTGCTCCACTACTGGGAAGTTCGGGAGGGTCACTGCAAACAGCCAGTGCACCTTGAGAAAAGATGTCGCCATGTGGAAAAGAAATTTTTTGCTTTTTCCCTTTGAAAGCCATGCCTGGAGAGCAAATAGGTCTGACATTGATTACTAACAAAGGCACCCCCAAATACCTCCTCCTTCTGCAGAGCCACAAGAACGAGTTGGTATAACTCCAGACAAAACTTTCTACCTGGACTCTGGAATAATTAAAGGTTGGGAAAAACGAATGACCCCCTCTTGTTCTCTGCCAGCCAGCAGGGTCTGAGCTGTGCTCTCTGCTGTCACCTCCTCCTGAAAACGCTGCTGTGGTGCTGCACAGAGCCCAGCCCAGCTATTGCAGGGCTCCTCTGCAGCCTGGGCTGTGCCACACCAGATGCAGCTGAATAGATCCCTTCTGGCTCAACATTAAGACCATCTTTGAAAGCAGGGACTGTAACCACAATCATAACAGGAAACTTTCTCCAGACATGCTGGCCCTCCTCCTGCCAAGTGACAACTGTCAGAGCTCACTTTTGCTTGTGGCTATGGGGAAGATGGGATCAGGGATGCTGAGGGCACTCAGCAACAACTCTAACCCACCCGGCGCTGGCGTATGCTGCCTGCAGATGCCTTCACCATGCTGATGCAGTGGGCTGGGGGTGAAAGCAGCTTGTGCATGGGCATGGCAGGGCACAGACACCTGCCCAGAGTGGTCTGCATGTGGGCAGGGAAAGTTAGGCTTGCCAGCACCTTCCTACCTGCTTGTAGCTGTGTGAGTATGCAGGTGAGGACACGCATGCGAGTGCTCTGCTGCTCAGTAGCACCTTTACGGCTGCCAGGTGCTCAGTACTTTTAGGTCACCAGTAGTTTCCAAGGGGGCTGAGAGCACCCAGACAATGCCAGCCAAGGGTCCTGAACCTGCTCTGTCCCAGAAAAGGTGATTTCTGGGCATTTCCCACCCCCACCCTCCCCTGAGACACTCTCTGCTCCAGCCCTGCCTGCCCCACGCTGAACTGCGAGCGACACTATTACAGCCTCCATATTTTGCTCCCACCTATTAATTCTTTGGACTTTTTCCCCCTTCTTTTTTAATCACTGACTTTGCAGCCAGGAGGGGAAGGGAGAGAAATGCTGCAATAAAAGCTACCAGGCGTGAAGTTGTAACCCAGCTTGCTCAGGGTGACCTCCTTGCCAAGGTTGCCTTGCAAAGAGGGGGAGTGCAGGCAAAGCAGCAGAGGCAGAGGGGGATGCAAATGGGCACAAAGAGGCACTCCCGCTGCAAAGTGACATTGCCACCGTGCCGGCGGGGACGCTGCTGTGGCAGTCAGTGGCACTAATTGCCTTCCTCCCCAGCTTGCTCCATCCCTCTCCTTGCCCGTCACAGGCAGGATATACGCATTAGCTCACACTTTCAGGCTATTTCAGGCTGCTGCAAGGCAGGAACTTGCAGAGACAGCCCGTGAGATTCACCTCTCTGACCAAAAAATGTTGCTTTGCCCTGGGAGATGAGCCTGAGCCCACCCTGGAAGCCACTTCCAAAATGGATGAGGGAGGTCAGTCCAGATTACAGTGCCATCCTTGCACCAACAAACTCAACAATAAGTATTTGGCAATATCCACAAACTTTCCATTCCTGCCCCCAAAACCCCACCATTTGCCCGGATCAGAGCAGGCACAGATGTCTGCGTGGGTTTTTTTTTTTGTCCCAGCTCCTAAAATCCCGTGGTGGTGGGAGCACTTCTGCTTGCGCTTCCAGAGAGGGACGCTTCCAGCCTTTGCAAATGCTCACGAACGTGGCCCTAATGCTTCCAACGCAGAAGAGGAAGGAGAGAACCCAACCACATTATTAGCTTTAAATATCTCATGACCTTTTACTGCAAATCTCAAGATCTGAGGCGCAGCCCGCCTCACGGTTCGTTAACATTTCATGTTGTCAGCGTGGCCAATGGGTTCAATTAGACTTCACGACGGCATCTGCAAATTGCTGGCAACCCACAGTAGGAAATCCTCCCTCGGTCTGGCCACCAGCTCTGATGCTGCATAAGAAATACCTTCTTGAACCTTGCCACATTCCTGGGACATGCATCGAGCTGGCAAGCGCTCAGTGCACATGATCTCCCTCCAAAAACTGCGAAAAGGGGGGGATCCTGCCCCAGAAAATGGGAGGGGAGCAAACTGGGTGCAAGACCTGCCCTGGGATCCCCAGAGATGCTCAGGATGGTGTCTGGCCACCCGCCTGCATGCTGGGGTGAGCGTGCAGATGTGCTCGCGGGGAGATTGCATGTGCGAGTGCGGCAATCGCTGCTGTTGCGAGTTAACTGAAGGAGCCTGTAAAACCAGAAACAGGCTATTAGCAATCCATTAGGAAAGGGTATCCAGTTCCAGCCTAGGTAAGCCATTAGAGGAACATCTGAGAGCATTAGGAGAGCTCGCTTGGGGCCAGGATGGGGCTATAAAACAGAAGAGGAAACCACGCTAATCTGGCTTGAATTACAAACTTAAAAGCGGGAGAAAAATAAAGGATACCCTAAACATTTAATGTTTTATATTTAGGAGACAGAAGGGGAGATTTTGCCAAAAGGAGAGAATAAAAAACCTGTTTAGGCTACAAATATCCATCTCTCTTCTGGCAGCAGAGAAACCACCAGCCCCTCTTCCAGAAAGGGAGGAGCGTGATTTTAAAGTTGCTTGAGTTTCAGAGTGAGGTTGGTGCTGGTGGGGTGGAGGGGAGTCTTTGGCCACATGATGTGATGTGACATGGCTGCATCCTCAACAGCTATGAAATGCTTGTGCCCAGGTTCGAGGGAGCTGCTGTGAGGTGGCACAATCTGGCACATGCTTCACTGCATGCCCATGTGGAAACTCATCATCATCATCATCCCTCCATGATACTAATTCCCAGAGCACATCACCGTATTTCCCAGAGCAAACTGCGACATGGGAGCTGCTAAGTGGTCTGGGTGGAAAGGCGCTGCTGAGCAGGGTAAAGGGGCTGCAAATGGCACACCGGGGCTCAAACCCAGCGTGCAAAGCACTGGGAAGGGGATGAAGGTGTTCCCCCCAAGTCTGGGTCAGGCCCAGAGATTGCTTCATGGTGTGGGATGCTTGGGCCAGGCATCACCAGACTTTCTCTGGCAGAGGGGAAACTGCATTTACGGCCAGCTCACACAGTGGTGGTCTCGATAAGATCCACTGCTCCCGCCACGGATGGCTTCATCTTCTGGTGCCAAGCCCTGGCATTATTAAAATCCTGAAAGGAAGAGCCTGGAAGAAAGCAGACGCTGATTGAATCAGGCCCTATGGTATTCGACAGCTCAACATCCATCTGATCCTATTAGTGCTCATTCGGTCCTGCCTGCCGAGGTGCTGTGCATAAATCAGACCCTGCAAAGATAACGGGAGGTGAAGAGGTGAAAGAGGAGCTGCTTCTTCTGCCAAGAAACACCACGTGTGAGCAGGGTCTGCATGGATATTCTGTCTCCGGGCAGCCTACGATGCTCCTTTGTGGGTTTTCTCCTGCAGGGATGCTGGGCTTCCCACGGGGCTGCCAAGTACATGCTTAGAGCCCATGGCTGGTGCAGAGCTGGGCTGCCACGAGGAGGCTGGGATCGGGCTCAGCCTCTGGACCTTGGGCAGACAGGGATGTGCCAGAACATGAGGTTACCCAGCTCCTCCTGACTGCTGGCAGGGACTTCTCTCCCTACCAAGCTCCAAGCTGCCCCATTGTCAGTGTGCAGGTTGTGTAGGCATAAAAAGCAAGGGCTTCTCCGTGCCAACAGCCAGTGGGGACAGCAAGAGCCAAGATGGGGGTAGCTTGTGGTGAGAGACCTGTACCTCCACGAGAATTGAGACACCCCCATGCAAGCGTGGCACGTGTGACCACCCCATCCTTTCTCAGGGCACTTGTCCCTTTGAGCTGAGACCCAACACCACCACTGCAGGAAAAGAGGGGTAGATGAGCTAGACTTGGCCCTACCAAACCATGTCCTTCCCTTTTCTCTATGGATTTGGGGAGACAGGGACACCCTCCAAAATGACAAGAAGCAATAAGTCAAGCAAAGTGTGCAGGGAGGTTTGGGCATGCTCCCAGCATGCTGACATTGGTGGGGTTAATTTTGGGTACAAACACCTGCATTTGTAGGGTGCCCAGCTGGGCTAAGCAGGCTGAACGTGCCGATGGGGGTCTGGGGTCAGAGCAGCTCCAGCTGCTAGAGCGCTGCCTTCCTCTGGTGTTCGGGAAACGATTGAATTAGGCTTCGCAAATAATTCATCTGATGAATAGTGGCAGTTTTCCTCAAATCATCCACAAATCAGATTTTTCATTACCCAGCCAGCAGGGCAGGGAGTCAGAAAACAAGGCTGGCACCTCACTCACTGAATGCTTGCACTTGCTCACTGAGCAAATTATTCCCCAAACACTCTTCTCCATCCGTCAGTGATGAGGAACATGTCTCTTGCAAGGGGATATTGATTAAAAGCAGTACTCAGGACTGCTGCGTCTTCCCGAAATGCTGGGAGGTGAACCCTTCCCAGCCATCCTTGTACCCACCAGGAGAGCCGGTACCTCGAGCCCTCTCTGCACCTGAGGGTATCTGTACATAGGAGAGATCAAGTTTTTACTGCCCAAGAACTGCCTTTTCCAACCAGGGTGGCCCTGCCACCAGTGTCACCAACACCTCCATGTATTTCCCACCACCGCTGCTTGCCTGAGAGCACTGATGGAGAGGCCACACCATCCCCTCGGGGCTCTGCCAGAGGGGACTGGCATGGCTTGATCCTGCAAACATGGTACCCCACACCCACTGATGCAGGGACCATCCAGTCCGAGGGTGTTGAGGTGGGAGGTAGCCCAGTGGCTACCCCACCGTTTTTGGGTGCAAACCAGAGTATTTGGCTGAATCAGGCTGTGTCAGGGTAAAAACATCAGCTTTTCCCACAGCAATTGCACACCTTGGGAAAAAAACAATGTTGTGTTTGGCAGTTTCCATTATATCTTCCCCTTTTTACACACCTTCTACCGTTTGAGCATTTCTTCCGCAGATGAAAAGAAAATACCTACCGAAAACTAATACCCGAACTCCACCTATGCTTTCTTACCCCTCTGGATGCTCCATAGATGCTCTCCCACTACTAGGAGGGAAGCAGAGGGCAAAGCGGCAAGCAGGAAAACCCTCTGATTTTCAGAGCCATCAGCAAATTCTGCAATCTGAAACACAACCTTTGGTGCTGCCTTGTCAAAAAACCCAACCAAACACAAAAAGTCACCAAGATACCTTGCAGAGCCACGAGCAAAGCCTCCCATCCACTCTCCTACGTGTTTCTCTCCCCAGGAAGTTCCGGCTGGAAGAAAATCCCACTTGGCTCTTTGATGCAGGTGCCCAGGGACCCAGTGCTGCCTACTATTTGAGTTTTGGGTTTTTTAAGCAAAATCCTTTATCCAGCAAAGCACCTAATCGGCTTTCAACTGGCCCAGCTTGGGCACAGAAGGGATGCGGGATGAGCTATGCCAGAGTAGCAGCATCTCCTCTCCAGCCACAGAATGCTTTCCTATACAACTCAAGCATACAAGCAGCACACAGAGGGAAAAAAATAAAAAAGCCTGTTTGTTATCTTCCTGTAGTAACAAATGAAATCTGTCCTCCAGGCTGCCAAGGATTTCACTGACTATTTTTTTTAAAGAAACAAGAAATAAAAGTAAGAAATACGATAACATCGCAGCAATTGCTCTGTGACTGTGCTCTGAGTTATGGTGAGCGGTATTTTATCTCCAGCTCAAAATCTAAATGTGGCAGAGGCGCATTTAAATGTGGTGACATTTATACTTTAAATGCCTTTTACATCTCGTTGGCAAGTTTTATATAGAACATATGTATGGAAAGTAGATAGGGGCCATGGATGAAAACGCAGAGCAGGGAGAGGCTGCAGAGCCATTTGTAGGCAGAGTGTGAGCTACAAGAAAGATGGAGAGGAAGAGAAGAGCAACCAGAAAGAGAAGGAGAGGAACAGGGTCCAGGTTGCCTGGGCAGTAAATATACATCTTTTTTGTCCCTGAATACATTTTTATGATGCAGCTTGTTCCCAGGCACCAGCTCGCCCCTCTCCCTCGCATCCCAGGCAGTGCAGCATCACTCACGTGTTGCCACTGGTCCAGGATGAGAGGCCGATACCGCAGGAAGAACTTCAGTGGGAAAGACTCAGGGTCAGGCCAGGATGAGGGGTTTTGCCATGACACCTCCAGTCTCCGAGGGTTATTGGGTACAGGTTTGGCCACGACACTCTCTGGAGGGTCTGGCTTCACTGGAAGAGAAGAAAAGAGGGTGGTTGGCAAAGCTTTGCATGTGGCATCCTTCCTTTATATCCCTTGGCAAAGCTGGCTGGGCTTCGCACCACGTGCTTTCCAAGAGGAGCAGCCAACATGCATCCTTTTCCCAAACTAATCAGAAACAAATCACTTTTTGTTGTCCAGGTCAGTGGTATGGCTGTCCAGGCTCAAAACACCACCATTAAGGAGGTGACAGCACTGGAGACACATGGAAACAGCTGGGCCAGAGCAAAGAGTATCCCTCCTACACAGGGCTAATTGGATCAGGATGAGGAGCCCACCAAGCCAAAATCTTGCACTTCCCTCACAACTGCTGATTTCTGTGAGTCTGACCCACATCCAAGCCCACTTACCTCACAGTAATGTGGCAGAGTTTGGCCCTTGGGTTTAGGGCTGGGGTTTTGAGGATTCAAAGCACTGGCACATCATATTTACTGCCTTGGTCATTATTTACATTATTGCCCTGCTCATAATTTACGTTATTGCCGTGGTCACCTTCTACCCCAGCTGTCTCTCTCTCACTGCCCTCCTCTACTTTTGGGATATGGGGATATTTTCTTGCTACCTGACATGTATTTCAGGTGAATATTAATTGGCTGTGAGCTATACAACTTGCTTTGATGTTGCAGCTGCTTCCAGAGTGCCGGAAGCTCATCACAGACAGGCTGTGATGAATGTCGCTGCCTGTTGCAGAGCAGTCCTTGCTCCTTGCCAAGGGTTTGATCAAATCCTGACAGCTCAAACTCCCAATTGCAATAGCATAGCTAAAAAAATTTGTGTACGCCCATGCTAATCTGTTAATCATGGACAGGAAGGAGCTGGGCACAGGGCGCTGGGCACACAGCTGTGCCAGAGGTGGAAGAGGGCTCTCTGTGCACTCTAAGAATAGCAGTGCACATGAGTCTTCATGTCCTGGGAAGGCCCTTAACCCCCTTCCAAGTCCACATGCAGGCAAATGGATCCCTCCTGACCTGAAAATTTCTGGACTGAACAATGGTCCCCTCACTCTGACCGCCTTGAGCAGAAGCCTGTCAAGATGTCAGCATCAAACTCCCCTCCCAAGGATGGAGGAGGGATGGTGGGGCAGTGGGGAGCCCTCTTCTGCCTGGCAGAGCTCCTGCCCTGCAGTCAGAGGTCTTCTCCATGCTGAATCCAGGGTTCACCTGCTGTGGGTGGGAAATTATGCCCTCACAGGGGCTTTGTTTACCCTGAGAGAGGAAGGAGGTGGTGGTGAGTGAGCTGCTCCCTCACTAGCCTGCCTGCCTGCCTGCTTGCAGCCCTGCCCTGTGTGTGAGGGGCATCTCTTGCTCTGCTCATATGGGATCAGGTGCTGATGCGGGGCCAGCCTGCTCCAAGTGGAGTCACTTGTGAGCTGCTTGCTGGCACCCCTGCTCCAGAATGATGGTGGCATTGCAGAAACTGTCTCTGCACCGCCACCGCTTGCCCCTCTCAGGAGAAACCAGCCTGTGATGCTTTGAGAACACACTTTCTTGTCTGCAGGTGAGGCAGAGAGGGTGCTGAAATGAAGCCACAGCCCAACTACCTCGGTGGGACCTGTCTCCCCTGAGACACAGCCCACCACTACCTCTCTCTGCCCAGCCTTCTCTTGCTCAGCACCCTGGCACACACCCTGCTGCAGTCTTTTATCACCACCATCTTCGCCACCCTGGCTTTCACCACCTTCCTTCTGTCACAGTGGGTGCAAGGAGGGCTGGACAGCTTCCTCCTTCCCAATGTCACTTCAGAGGATGCTCCTAGAGGCTCTGGGAGTGGCTGGTCAGCTGGTGAGCCTGACCGCGGGTGCCTAGTGCCACCTCCCAGCTCCCACAGACTCCTCTCTGTGGCAGGAAGGGGCACAATTTTCCATCTACAGCTTTATCTTCGGCAGCAGGAACGCTTTGCTGGGGCTGTGCTCTGCTGAGCTACTCCAGATGGCTCTGCAATTCCTCCGCTCATTTTGAATCCCAGGGCTGGGGCTGGACATCAGCTTCCATCGACAGGGACTTGGAGTCCAAACGCATACGGAAAAGTATAAATCCAGCGTTGGCTCAGCAGGCCGGGTTTGCAAAACAAAAGTCTGTTTGGCTTGAACGAAGGCAGATGACTGTGAACTGCAGCTCTGCAGCGAGGAAGTGGGAAGGAGAGTGCTAGGCTAGGGATGGATGCAATGGATACTCCCGGGGGTAATGCAGGGGCCCGGCCCTGGTTTTCAGTATGCCAGCCTGAAGGGATGATTAAATTCAGCTGGGCATGGCAAATGTGCTTGGGCAGCAAGGAGAAATATTACTGTGACTGTCACAGGAAGTCAGAAAAAAAAAGTGCCCTGGTGCTGAAGTGGGAGTCACCTGCCCATTTTGCAGGGATGTGACCCGTAGCCCCTCTCCTGCAAGCTGGACACTGTTTCTGGTGCACAGAGGAAGGCTGCCCTGGCTTCAAGTGTGTGTTCCTGGCTGCTACAAGCCTTCACACAGCACTGCAGGTTAACGGGAAAACCAGAAGTCCCTGGTACCTCCTCATGTGTCCCTCCATCCACAGGATTCCTGCCCAGGCTAGAGAGCACAGCAGGACCAACCCCTCCAAAAGCACAAAGGCAAAACTGTTCCTGCCATGTCCTTCCAAGGCAGCGGGGACACAACAGCCAGGAAAGGGGACCATACCTCTGGCAGCCTGTCCAGAGAGGACAAACCTATGTCTCTTAGGACAGACCTCATCCTGCTGTGCTCATCATGGGAAACACCTGGGCTGGTCCCACAGGGGCTAGCTGAGGAGTGAGGGGAGACAGGCTGTGTCCAGCTTCCCGGTTTCTATGTGACCTTGAAGGAGTCCTTTATGCCCTGCAGACAGGGACGAGTGCTCCTCCTTCCCCAGCCTTTGTCTGCCTCCATTCAGCCTGCACATGGTGAGGCAGGGGCTGTCTGGCTGTACATCAGCCAGCATAATAGAGCCCTGTCCTCACCGAGGGCCTGCAGGCAGTAACGTAATAAAAGCAGTAATAGTAATAATAATAATGGATGATGGGCATTAGGCTGAGTACTGGTTAAGCGGCTATAAAACCAGATGTAACATTATCCTGCAGAGCCGAGGGAGCATCATCAGACATTCCTGGGAAGGGGACTTGGCCAGGAGGCTACTCACAGCTCTTCCCACTTGGTTTTTGGCTGCTGTGTCTAAGCAAAGGCTTGAAGTGCAAGAAGAGCATCAGGGAGCAGCTTCTCCTTAAGGCGCTGCACGCTCACACTTAACTGTGAGTCTTTAGCTATCCATTGCCCCTGGCTGTTGTCAGACATGTCTCAAAATGAATCTGGCGGTTCAGAAAGGCAGCTGAGACCCTGTGGCATGGAGCGGTCCGTCGCCCATCCTGTCTCTCCAACGAGCACTAAAATGGATCCCTTGTGGCCATTAAATATCCCCTGGCATTTTCCATGAGCAGAGGGATATTAAACTCCATGTCTTAGCCAAATGTCAGTCTAGGTAATTTAATTCTGCCTCCCTAACTAGTATGAATTGAACTGACCTTCTGCTTAGGCAACTGTATACCTGTGTTCAAAGACTCCGAATTTCATACAGACATGGGCATCATGCAGCCTCTCTGAAATGCTCTGCATCTTCATCCTCCCAGAGCTGGAGTTGGAAGGATCAGATGACCTTCTCAAGGTCACACAAGGGATGGGCAGCAGATTTGGGGAAGGTATCCACACCTGCAAGGCCCCATCCAAGGCTGCCCTCCTCCTTTTAATGCTGTGCATCTTCTCGTATTTTCCCCTAGGATCATATGAGGAGAAAGGTGCTGAGGCAGGATGCTGGCGTTGCTGTGTGATGGTGGTGTCCTGGCTTTCCTGGGGGATGCGAAAAACAGCTCTTGGGCTGAAACACAAGTGGGGAAGGTGGGGGTTGCGTCCTGGCGGCCAAAAATGTCCCCATGCTGTTCCAGCCATCATGAAGGAGGTGACAGCTCCTTACACACCACCTCACTCCTCCCTGGCATCTTCCTCTGCCTCCAGGTCCTCTCCCCTACAGTCCCTTTTCCACCTCCTCCTCCCTGGGGCTGGAGCCCTGATCTCCGTAGGGCTCTGCAGGACCTCCTCACACTCACCTTTATTAATATCAATACTTTTGCAGAAGACGTAATTATGAAAACAATTTCCAGGAGCAAGATGAGGAGGAAGGCAGTCTGGATCTCCTACCAATGGGAGACGGGGGCCAGAGGGCCGGAAAAGCTTTTCCAGTCGTCATTGAAAATGACAGTGCAGAGTGACCCTTCGCAGCTGTCTGCTAATAACCAGCACGGCACGACCGCCAGCAAGGCATGGGCTCAGGACCGCAAAAGAAAGTACCAGTCATTTTCCACTCAATTAGAGACCATCTTCCGAGCGGCTCGGGAACGGATTTTCTGCTGGGGGCTCCAGGGACGGAGAAACGAATGAAGAAGCAAAACCAAAGGAGGTCACTCCTTCCCAGGGGACTTTTTGTGCTTGTCCAGGCTGGGTGGGTGGTCTGACCCAGCAGAGGGTCTTCTCCCAGCTCAGATGGTGCTGGGAGGGAGAGCTGCCTGCCCTGCACTGCTTTTTCCTTGGCTCCGGGTTGCTCTGTTCCCAGCAGGGCGTGAGGTCAGGGCTACATGGCTGCACTTTAACCTCCATGCAGAATGCATGATGTTTTTCTCTAGGCTAAGGGGAAAACACAAGGCAGGCTCTGACAACCACAGCCCAGGGATTTCAGGAGAAGCATCACACAGGTCCTGGCTGACACTGTCTCTTCATTTTAGCAGGATGTGTGCAGATGTTGCAATGTTCCCACTCAGCATTTTTCCAACGAGCTGAAGCAGCGGCTTTGCCCTGAGCCATAGGTTTTCCACCCTTCATCTAGCAAAGAGAAACCCAGAAAAATCTCCCAGATGAGAGCCCATCAGGCCAGCTGAGATCCCCAGAGAATCTATTGCATGCTAGATCCACACCTCCAGCACTCCCCACACTGGGACACAGTCCTGGATTGCAGCTGCAGAGAAGAGAGCCAGAAGAGACGCTGAAGCTTCAGCGAGGATCGCAGGCAACCTGGGGCAAAACTGCGTTGCAAAACGCGGCAATGCAGTGCACTTGTTTTAACACCAGGATGGCATGAGCAGAAGCTCCACTGGAGGTAGGTGGCTGTTGTTCAGCAGCAGCAGATGCTGTAATGATTTGCTAAGCCTGTGACTGCCTGCTTCAGCACTCTGTCACCACCCTGTCTGTGCCGCTGATGCCTGGCACCCATACCAAGTCCTGAGGAGGAGAATTTCACAGTTGTACAGAATATGGAGATTTTAAGGCCACTGGGTACTGAAGTGGTTATGGGAGTGGGCTGGTGCAGGACACAGGCTTTCCTATCGGCGTCAGCCCATCACCCCTTCCCCAAGTGCCATCCTGGAGCCAGGTGATGCTGGGTGGTCTGACCTCTCAGTGCACTGCTGAGACGTGTCCAGGCACCCTGCACCCTCCCAGGCACTCGTGCAAGAGGGAGCAGTAGTACACCCGTGCTAAGGGCTGGCCTGGGGCAGCGCTGGCCTCTGCTCACCACTCCTCCGACCTGGGCCGAGCTCAAACTGCTGGGCTGGATCCAGCTTTGTGCTGCTGTTGGGATGCCCGAAGCTCGCAGCTGGGTGTGCTTCCCCAGGGGAGCTGCCCTTGTGTGCTGGATGGAGGACCAGATGTTTGGGAAGCCAGGCAGGGCATGGGTGGGATACAGATATTACAAGAGGGTGCCCTGAACTCCTGCAGGAGGGAATGCAAAGAACTTGGAAAATGTTGCTTAATTGCTGTCCTGGGCCATGCAGGCTGGAGGTTACCTTCATTTTTAAGGAGTGTATCTTCCACAAACACAACAATTTCCATTTAAAGGCACCCAAGTGACTGAAATTCCACTTCTCTGCTAAGCTCCCTGCCTTGTTATCGGCATTCCCAATGCACTGATGAACACAAGCTTCAGGTGTGGACCATAGCTGCAGACACATAGTAGGACAGTCCCCACTCCAAAATAATTTCCCTGCTCTGTTCAGACCTGGTGCCTTGTTTGATATTTCCCAGGATTTGGGGTACAAAGGGAAAATCTGCATAGCAGTGGAGCTCCTCTTCTTGCACTCCAGCACTTCCAGCTTCTCTAAGCTGCGATGTGTAGCATGTCAAAGCCAAAGACCAACCACTGGCTGCACTTCAGTGATTCACTTGTTTTTCTGGTTCAGTAATTGCCACTTGCAACCAGCAAATTGTTTTTCAGTGTATTCCTGAACTCCATTCTCTCCTATTTTCCCTGTTCTTGGAGGATGCCACAGCACCAGCTGTAATCCAGCTTTGGATGGTGGCAAAAGCTCCCTGCTTTGCTGTGTTTGGCACTGGATTGCTCAGTTCATGCCCGCCCTTCACAGTCAGGGGAATATCTCCGCTGTGGGTCTGGACATGGTTGGGAAGCATCCCTGCGGCACAGCCCGAGACATGGACACCTCAGTCCACAGGGCCTGCTGCTCCCCGTCCCACATTGCACAGCATCTGCTGTCCTGATGGGGCAGTGAACGGGCGCAAAAGAAGGAATAGAGTTTCTAGGAGAGTATTAGGTAAGGGCTAGGGGAACTTGATTATAGGAGAGCTTTATCCTAACTAAGGATGGAGAGAAGAGAATATGACATTTTAATTTCTCTTCCAATCCTAATTCCCATGACTCTGCCTCCAGCAAAAACACCAAACCTCTCCTTTAGGGACACTCTGAAGGGTAAGAATGGCAACACCATTTGGACCCCACAATTTTTACAGCTCTCTGCCCTGATACATGGCAGCTTCTCCCCCAGCATCCCAAACAGGGAGGAACTCAGCAACCATGGGCAATCTGGACCACTGGGGGTGGGACCACGCATGGCACCAGGCCACTGATGTGACCAGCACAGAGCCTCCCTGTGGGCATCCTGCCTGGCTCCCCCAGGATACTCAGGTGCTGGCAGGGCCATGAGAATGACAGGGGCACAGGGAGGATGCCAGAGTGGCTCAGACCCTGTCTCCATGGATAGGCAGAATCTCCAACTGGAGAGCCAGTCCCTTCCCTGCCCCATCTCTCTGATGGACGACACCTTGCAGAGCAAGCCAACCCCAACACCGCCCTGGAGAGGCCAGTTGCTGCCACGGAAGTTACCTATGGCGAACTCGTCAAAGGTGAGAGTGGTGAAGTTTTTGCCCAGAGCATTCGTGACTGTCAGAGTCACCTTGTACTTCACTGTCGAGAAGAGCTGGAGCAATCTGATGTGACACCTGTTTTTGGGAACGGCGTCCTTCTCACAGACCATGTCTTTTGTGCCGTGTCTGGAAAGCAGAGGTGAGAAGAGCTGTTACCTATGGGATGCACCCAAGCTGCTGGAGGAAGGAGGCAGATTGTGCAGCTCTGTATCCCCACTAAGCCAATGGTCTCCGTGCACCAGCCCCTGCTGCAGGCAAACGGGTGCTTTCCTCCTGCCAGGGAATTGTGTGGGCTCCTGCGAATGAGGTTTTCCCCCAAGCCTACACAGAGGATTCAGTCAATGTCCTCATCCTCAATTCCTGGCCCCAAGGAAGGAATGGGACCCTGCTGGGGATGGGTTTGGGTCTGCCCCTCCCATGAGAGGAACAAGGTCTCCTTTCTGATGGTGACACAAACCCCAGACGACAACACACGGCACCAGCCTGTGTAAGGGCTGTGCCAGAACCTGGGCTCAGGGTAGGGAATGATGCCATGCCATGGCCAGTTCTAGGTGAGAGACACTGCTGCTGCAGCTTACACCAGAAAAGAGCATGGATGCGCCAAATGTGCCAAAAACCAGTGGGCACAACATCCACTACAGACAACTGGTGCAGAGAGGATGGTCTTGGGATGCATGGAAAGGGGACCTGGGAGATGGGGACCTTCCTAGTCCCTTCTACGGAAATTGAAACTTTCTTGACATGAAGTCCTGGTCCCAAACATCCAATTTGTGTGCCCCTGGAAAATCCTTCCTCACGCCCATTTCTGGGACACTGATAATCATGTGCACAGCACAGGTCAGACCCACTGCCCCAAGACTCCATGGCACTACTTGAGACCTGCACCAGGCTGCAGGGACTGAGACTCACCCGTTGCACCCTTTCTTCCCAGACACTTACATGACAGAGATGTTGAAGGAGTTGGGGATGTAGGTAGGAGTGGGCAGGTGCCAGCTGCAGTAGAAACCCTTCGGGTAGTTGTTGGACCGGCACATCAGCACTGGCTCCTTCGGGGGGGCTGCCAGGGAAACAGAAAGGGTTATTACCAGCCAAGGTGGGGTCATCACTGAAGTCTGAACAAGGGGATGACCCTCCACTCCCAGCTGCTGCCAGCTTGGGAGGGGAGAATTTGCAAGGGGAGCCTGGCCAGTGTTTATCAGCTGCTGGAAGTATTTGGGTTTTATCCCATGTCTTCTGCTGAGGTCCTCCATGGCACCTTGCTTTGGGCTGGGCTGTGCAAAGCTCACCTTCTCCTTGGGCAGCTCACTGCCTCTCATGAGGGATGGGGTGACAGAGAGGGTTTGCAGGTACCAGGGGAAATTGTCTTCAAGGCTGTGACAGAGATGTTGCTGATGAGGAGGAGGTGCTGCTCTCTTGACCTCATTAATCTACACTGCTCACAGCTTTCTCTGCCACATCCCTGGGGAGTGATAAACTTACTGAGGGATGATCCTCCACATGATCACAGGTCACCAAAGGGAGGAAGAAGGACCACTGGCAAGATGAGGAGGAACAATGTGAAACCAGCAGAGAAAATCCAGCTCTGCAGGAGGACTAAGAGTGTTAACAGTTTTGGAATAAGGAAGAGCATCCCTGACTCTGCTGCACTGCCTCCAAAGAGACACAGAGGCAACAGGAGACAGGATGAGAGCACCCAGAGGGAGCAGCCTTCCTCCTGGCCTCGTCAGCTGATCCTAGAGGTTAGAGGTAAAAGAGGATTTTAAACCCAGCGAAGTGTTCACACTGCACTTGGCTTTCCTGGACAGATGTGCAGTGCATTCTGCTTTTTGCAGGAACACAGCAAGGACTGCAGGAAAACCGCAAAATGCTGAGGGACAGTGCATGTGAAGAATGACACGTGATACTTTTTGACTGATAAATTTTGCCCTTGTTGGTAAAAACCTTACCTGATCTGACACCAAAGTCAACTCTCATTGGTACCCAGGCACTTGCATTGATTGCTAAGAGCGGCGCCCTGGCACGGTGCCTTGCCATAAAATACACTTCCTGGGCTGGATGGGCACCAGGATTCCCCTTGGAAAAGCTGTCTAAATCTGTGGGGTTCCCTCTTTCCCTTCCTTTGTTAGCCCTCATCCCCACCCATCCACCGGGAATATCCCAGGACACGCTCTTCTCTCCACGCAGGCGGTTTGAAACAAACCGAGCAGACCCGGCAGCCTCAGCGCCTCTTCAGCCCCACAGCCCGGGTGTCACTGGCATGACACACCCGGGATCACAGCTTTCCGGGCGGTGCAGTGAACTCCAGCTGCGCCTGGAGTCTCCAGAACCTACCAAGTCTACTACGGTCTGCAGAGGGGAAACTGAGGCACAGGGTTCGCGCACTCGCCGGCGGCGCCGGGGCAGGGTTTCGAGGGTGCAAGCAGTTGATAAGGGAGCCAAGCGCGGCAGAGGCAGGGAGCAGGGAGCGAGGAGCAGAGGGAGAGGGAACGGAGGGGGCCGGCGGGAGGGAAGGCTGTGCCGCTCCGCTCCGCTCCGAGCGTTCCTCCTAATGGCTATTTCAGCCTTCAGCCGACAGACGAAGGCCAGAGCCTGGTTAATGAGCCTCCCGGTTAAATTATTCAAGCAGACCCTCCACATCAAAACAGAATGGCTAATCGCAAAGCCAGAGACAAGGGCCTGATCCCTGCTACAGCGCCATCCTCTTCCTCCTCCCCGCAGGCTCCTTAACCCCTTCCCTGCCTGCCCTGGGCGTGGCGGGAGCAAAGGCAGCGCTGCCCTCGGCAGGGTGCAGTGGGGGGTCGGGAGGTGTCCCGGAGGGGCTGAAGGGGTGCAGGGGGTCTGGGGACAGCCTCTGGCTGCCGGGTGACCGCGCGGTGGCACTGTGGGCTAACAGCACCCGGCACGCCGGGATGGGGCTGGGAATATTGCTCGGGGATGCCGGGGACACTGGGGATGCCGCCGTAGGCGACTCGCCCCCACTTGCTGCTTGTGCTCAGCTGTCCCGCTGCTCGGAACCGGCAGTCCCCGGGAAGCCGGGCAGAAGCAGGCGGGGCTTTTTCGGGCATTCCCGAGGTCCTGCAGGGTCCGGCCGTTACCTGCACGGCCCAAGATGCTGCGCTGCTACGCGCCACAATTAGTCCATCTGAGGATAATTTATCTCCATTGTCTCCAGCATCACGCCGGATCTGGCTCTTTGTGATCTGTGCTAATTCCTCCGCTGAGGAGGCTGGGGCGGGCTCACTCCTCCAGTTCGTTTTGCTGGGAGGAGGGGGAGCTGCCCATACAGTCTCACGCTTCCATCCCCACTCTGCCGCAGCCTTTGAAGATGCCCCATTTCCACAGCACTGAATGCCGTGAAAATCCTGCCCTCTGCTTCAAGGCTGATGCCCAACAGCAGCCCCAACCCTTTGTGTCCAGCATGCTCCACCTCTTGCCCTCTGGTGCCTTTTAGCAAGCCAGAGGTGGAAGGAGAGACTGGGGAAGGGAGACAAAATGATCCTGGCAACTCTGCCCTCCTGATGGGGAGTTCAAGGACAGATTCAGCCGAAGGGATGCTGCTGTATGAAGCCTGTCTCACCCCAGCCTTTGCCCCCTCTTTCTGGGCAGACACAAGCTGTCTCACACGGACACTCCTGCAACCCCCATCTCTCCAGAGAGCCGTCAGGCCCAGAGCCACAAGCATCCCAGGAGGGAGTTGTCAGGCAGCTACCCCACCTTCCACCTTGATGGGCAGAAAGTTCACCCCATGGCAGCGTGTGAGGCCAGTGCAAGGTGCCTCATGGAGCTGTGACCATGATGACCATGGCCACCACTGCCAGGCACCACAAAGCAGAGGGCTGCAAGCCCCTTCTCAGCTGCCTTGCTGCATCAGAAGGGCTCTCTTCGCCCACCCGACCATGGTGTCTTCTCCAAGCTGGTGGCAGGTTCCTCATCTCCCTGTGGGAGATGGTAGGCTGCAACCTTGTTCCTCTCCCCTCCTCTCCCAGGAAAGGCGCTCGCTGGCACGGCTCATGCTGCCCATCAAAGGCTCTTAAAGACAGCAAATAAAATTGCAGGCTCCAATCGATCCGGCGCTCTGTAATGCTGTCTTTGGAGGTGGGCCAGCCCATCAGGCCGACACAGAGAGCAAGAAAGGCAGTGGAGGAAAACAAAGCCATCAAGGGAGCAGCATTAAAGGCTTTTTCTGCTCTGAGGTTTTGGGCAGTGCTTCTGGGTGTGGGGTGTCCTGCTCCAACCTTCTCCATCCTCCCTCAGATGATGTCCAGCTCTCAGCACCTGCCCCACATCAGAACCAGCCCAAACAACACGTTGAGCTACTCGGGCACTTCTCCCTGGGCTGCTGCACACAGCCTCCCTAATTCTGGCAAATATTTACATCCCTGTCGCTTCATGGAGCTGCTGAACTCTGTAAAAGCAGAGCTCTTTTCCTTTCACCACAAACAACGCCTGCCCTCTCTAATCTGTCTATTAACCTCTCGCATGGCAGGGAGCCACTTCTCCCATGTGCTCTGTTGATGTCCTCTCTGAAAACCCAGCGTGTTTAATGCCTGGCCGTGGCAGCTTCCCAGAGGCTTGGGTTGCAACCAGCCTCGCTGCAAAAGCTCCGGGTGAGGTGAAGAAAGGCTCAAAGCTGAGCTCGGAGCTAAGCACATCCCATCTGAGCATGTGGTTCACAAGCCATGACATGTTCCAGCAAAATCTGGGTCTGCCACAGCAGCGAAAGCTGGTGCCAGGGTCATCATCTGTGCAGATCCCTGAAAAGACCAGTGGCAGGCATGGAGCTGGCTTTCCCACCACATACTGCCCCATGCTTTGCATCCATTTAACTCTTGCCTCTCCAGCTTTTTTGGAAATAGCTGTCACCTGACCAGCTTCAGCACTTCTGCTCAGCTGGGGACAGCACCATGAGTGGTCCTTGAGGATGAAACAGCTCTGGATACACCAGCACAGACACAGATTTTTGTTTCCCTCCTCATCTCTAAAGCCCAGTCGTCCTTGTACCCTCAGTCCCACTGTGCAGGGGAAAAGTGTGACCAATCCATTTTAGAAACCACTAAAAATGATCTACAAGAGCTTTTCCTAGCTCTGCTAGGTCATGAGATAATGGACATTAAAATCATGACACTTTTATATATAGAAAAGTTATTTTAGGTCACTTTTAGAGGTTTCTGAAATGGATCAGTTATAATTTTCCTCTCCTGCTGAGGGCTGAATGTACTAAAGATGCCTTGCTCCACAGGTGGAGGGATACAAAAAATAGCGCCAATAAAAGTTTTAAGAGGCCTCTCAAACACTTCTGTAGGAGGTATTTTTTCTGGTGCACTCGGGGCACATTCAGGCGCTGGGCTGATGGGGGATAATGAGCCCATAGTGGGCTTTTGGGGTCACCTGCATAACTCATCATCTCAGTCTTGGGCCAGCAAAGCCTCCAGGGTCCATGACAGCAGCATGTGCTTGTGCTGGAGGTACAGCTGTGACACAGCCTGCCTGCACATGGGCAGGACCCCCGTGCTGCCCCACACGGGGGGACAACCCCACAACCAGTGCTGTTCTGCTGCCAAACTCCTGCTGTTTGCACCCCAGTGCCCACGGCAGGACCAGATCACCACCCAGCGACTTTCTTCACACCACTGGCGGTGGGTATGTAGCAATACGTAAAAAAAGCCACCCAACTGACCAAAAGCAAAGCTGCAGAGGCTTGGACAGCACAGCAGGAATCCACCTAGGCTCGAGATGCTAGCACTGAGCACATGGGCACGAGAGCAGCAGACCCTGCTAGTCCACACACGCATCCACACAAACGCTTTTGTTATGCACATGCTGGCTGCCAGCATGATGTATTATTTATCTAACGCCGCTTTTCTAAAAGCCTGTTTGTGTACGGGAGGCTGATAGGAAACAACAAAGAAAACAATGATGAATAAATCATATTTCTATTGCCAGGTGGATCACAGGAGCATCCGTCTGCCGTGTGCCACCTGTGCTGGAGTGCAGCATGGCTGTGGCTGGGGACGGTCCCTTCCACGGACCCAAATGTTTGGGTACAACTGTGTTTTGTTGCCAGAGAAAGGGAGGGAGGTGAAGCTTTGAATTTGCCCTGATGCCCCTTGACCATCTGTTCTTGGGTAAGTGTGAGGAGGAGAAGGGGTGCGGAGGACAGCAGGTGATGCTCCCTATGTTCCAGGAACATCATGTTCATAACCATCACTTCTTCAAGAAGGATAAAGCAGGGGCTTGTTTTTGATTTGTTGGTTTTATGTGCTTTTGTGGTTTTTTTTTTGTTTGTTTTTGTTTGTTTGTTTGTTTTTAATTGATGCAGCAAAATTCATTTGAGAGAGAATTAGAGAACCCAGGGGTGCAGGGGTGCAGGGTGAGATGGGTTTGCTTCTCACTGACCCCTGAGTGACCTGGGCAAGTGATGGAGACAGGGTTTATGTCTCTCTCTTTCAGTCTAAGCCACCCCAAGCTTAGCAAGTGGACATTTTCAGGGGGACATTCCTTTCCCTTGAAATTAGATACTGAAGATACATCCCTCTGGAGTGTGAGCCATCCCAGCTGAACACCAGAGTTGCCCACATTCAGCCAGCACCTGGCCCAGCCTCCAGACCCAACACTGCAGCACCTTCCTGGTATCTCCCAAAATGGGCCAGGGATACCTGCAGCTGTAGCCAAAGACCCCTCACCCTGCTGCCACCTAAGAGCCATCTCCCCAGCCTCAGAGAGCAAGAATTTATTCCCCAAGAAGGTACTGGAGAAAAAGGTGGACTCAGCAACAGATAAATTTCTAAAAGGCCCTGTTTTACACTGATTGGGGCTCATAAACCAAGCTATGGATTTTCTCATTTCCCTTGCAGAAAATTCAGTGAGCATGGCAAGAGGCAACGCTGTAAATTTTTGGGGAAGGGAAGGGAAGGGACGAGAAGAGAAGAGAAGAGAAGAGAAGAGAAGAGAAGAGAAGAGAAGAGAAGAGAAGAGAAGAGAAGAGAAGAGAAGAGAAGAGAAGAGAAGAGAAGAGAAGAGAAGAGAAGAGAAGAGAAGAGAATCGCACTTTGAGCCAAAGTGGCAGGGCAAGCTCCCAGTGTGATCACAGGCTCACTGGAGTTTGCTCCATCCTGCACTGCATGAGGCTGTGATGTTTCCAGCACAGCAGAGGTGCTCCTCAAACCTGACCACTCTCCAGCCTTCAGAAAATTATCAAGCAAACCTCACGGCCTTGATTTGTGAGAGGAAAGAGCAAGAGCACAGGGGCTCTGGAAACCCTGGCATGGGGTGGGCTGGCTGTCTGGAATGGCAGCCTTCGCTGGAGGTGCTCCCCAAGGTGCAGGATTCTGTGGGAAGGTGATTTAGGCAGGAGAAGCCATCTGGCATCCCGAACTCATGACAGACCCTCTTGTTCCCACGCCCTCCAGCAACGCATTGCTGTCCCAGGGAAACACCCACCCTGCTGAACACACCAGCACCCCAAACCCAGCTGTGCTCCTGGAGGTGGCTTTATTCCCACGGGGCAGCATTCTAGGCTGGGTGCCTTAGGGAATGATGCACAGCAGAGATGCTGGACACCTCCACCCTTCACTTGGGACCGCACCACAGCAGAAAGTCCCTTCTGACCCTCCCGTCCTCCACCAGAAACCAAAGAGCAGCTTTGCTCTGAAACAATATTAAATATTGAACAAACAAACGCAAACCTGTTATCTGGGATAATTGTGAGTAAATAAAACATTTAACCAAACCAAATGCAGCTGTTTCCACTTGGAGCCGGCACAACAGCAGGGAAGCCAGCTCAGCTACTCTGCATCCTCGTTACGGCAGCTGATTATTGTTTTGTGTATAACAGTAGCACCGCCAGTGCTGGAGCGGGGCCGGGGCCGCGGTGCTCGGTGTGGTACCCCGGGGATGGGTACACCGGCAAGGCGGGATGCGGCGGTCCAGCGGCGCGCCGGGCACGGGAAGTTCTCCGCGGCGCTGGGGTTTGCTCTTCAGCCCAGGGAGTTCACGGCGAGGCCGGCCTTCCTCCCCCAACACCTCTGCGAGGGGATTTGCATGTAACATAAACCATTTCAGAGCCAGGTCACTGGTTCGCGCATAGCCCCGGGCAATAATGACCAAACCTCGTTACCGGCTGCTCTGGGATTGACTGTGCCGGGCCCCCGTCCAGCTCCTGGAGACCTGGAGAGCGGTCTGGGGTGAGGGAGGGAGTGTGCAGCAAACGAGAGAAAAGTGCCGGCAAAGGGGGATGGAGAGCATATCCTTGCCCACAGCTCAGGGCTGGAGCATCTCAGGATGCCGGTCAGCGGGGAAGGCAGAGCAGGGGGCTGACGTGCTCTTGGTTTTTGCACATTCACAGGGCTTTCCACTGCCGAGATTTGGAGAGGAGAGCTTCATGCCCCTGCAGCTCCCACCCAAATGCTGGGCCTGTCTCTTGTAAAATGGCAGGGAATGGTGGAGGGCATGAATTACATGGGATTTTCCAAGTCCCTGCCAAAATAATTTCTCCTTCCAGGGGACTATTCTCCTCGACATGGGGCTGGATGCACTGTGCCAAGGCAATGCAGGCGGGAGATGCTTCCTTGTAACACGTGGGTTCTCCAACAACTGCTCCACACTCCGAAGAGGTTGTGGTCGGTGCACATGGGAGCACATCACAGCCCTGGTCTCCAGGGAGAAGCAGCTGCCTCCCTTGGTTCTCCTCGATAAAAGGCCTGACCAGAGCAGCCTGCAGACCCCTGACAATCTCCTCCAGGAGCTCAGCTGGAAAAGCCATAGAGGGGAAACATCCCTGCCTGCTGAGAGGGAGGGCTGTGCCTTCCTTGTCTTAGCTGTGCAGGGGGAATGCAGGGTTTTCCCAAGGGTTCTTCAGGTATTGAGGACCCTGAGTGTCCCCTGCCTCCACGCCTGCACTGCATGCAGGAGCGAACTCAGCATCCCCTTCTCCCTCTTTTCCCAGATCCAAGCAGAAATTCCCTGCACAACCTACACCATGCAGTGCCCCTGCCCCCTCCATCACCTTATTTAATGGCTGCAAGAAAGCAATCCATCCTCTCTCCAGATGGAGAAGACAAGGAAAATACCAGGTGTGATCAGACACAACTGGGACCATCAACAGCCATGTATCCTCAGCAAAGCTGTCCCACCAGAACTCCTGGAAGTTGTATATTTATCCAGGAGGAGCCTCTGGAGGGAAGCTATAAGCACTTTGTCATGCACTGAGCAACAAGCTAGCCACGAATATTACCAGTTATCAATCCCAGCGGGGGAATGTGGGCTGCCTCTAACAGGCAGCAGCTCTCCAAAAATGCCTCCCCTCTTTTCATCCCTCTTGACATGCAGTCTGCATACGTCCCCTTCTCTGCTCTCCTCTTCCCCAGTGAGGGAGGTACCTGCTGGCAGAGAGGCCTCTCACCCCGTGGGGAATGGAGAGAAAGAACCAAGAGGTTTCTGACTCTCTCTGCAGGAGAGAAGGATATTTTTGGGCTTCTCCTGTCTTGGCAGGAGGAGCTGATGGGAGTGGTTAATAAGTAAACATACCCCCTACCCACGTTCTCCTCGCACTAGCACTGGCTTTTGCATGAAAAGTTCCTTTCCTTCAGCATTTATTGAAAACTACTCTCTCCTTCCACCTGCTAGGGAATATGTTGCAGTCCGTTCTTTCATCTGCTCCCAAGGCAGACCCCATGGTGCCCTTGAGCCTGTGCTGACTGCTCCACCTTGGATTCAGTGAGGAGGGGGGGCTTAAAAGTGGGCATCTGTACCACACGGTGCACCAGATGTGTGCACAGGCAGAGGAGCCATTTGCTCATCCTCTGTTTGGCCGTCCTGATTGCATTTGGATTAGCTCACACAGACTCAGCATGCCCTGGTCAGCGACTCACATCCTTGGGGCTGCCCTTGTGCTCCACATGATCTCCTGGTGAGATGCTACTCTGCTCCTGGGGCTGATCTGCAGCCTGTGCCTGTCCCTCAGCCCCTGGGACCCCACTGTGAGTGTGTGAGAACTGCTGTCCCCTGTAATGCTGGTGGCTTTACCCAGCTTCATACCACTGTTGCAATCCTGCTGGGAAACCGACTGCAGGCACCTCGCAAGAACAGCTGGGCTGGAGCCAAAGGAGATGCTGGAGTTGGGTCTAGAGAACTGACACAGGACAAGAAGGAGCTTCTCCCCATGCTGTTCCCATCCTGGATATGTGCGAGTCCTCCCAGCAGCAGTCAGCCTCCTCTGGTACATCCAGAGAAGCCACCTGACCCATCCCACCTGTGCTTCTGCATGATACACTCTGGAAAAATCACAGCACTGGGCCATAGTGGGGATGGAGCTGAGATGGACACCACAGGGGGTGGCTCCGGTTTGTGGTGCTATTCTGGCTGCTCAGGGATGATGACAGACCATCAATGGCAGGCATTTGGGAAGATGCCTAATTTATCATAGGAAATGAGGTCTCCACACCAGTTCTTAGTGGCTCACTCTCTGGCTTTGAGAAAATACCAGCCAGACATGTCACAAATAGTAGGAGTGTCCCCAGCTCAAGCTGAAATCTTCCCCTGTGCTGTTGGTACCTTGGGGTGGGGGCAGGAAAAGCATCACTCTCTGTAGCTCACCCAAAATGTGCCCTTCAAGCAGATGAAAAACAGAGGAGCGTGACATTTCTGGAGGCATTGGGCTGCAATACCAGCTCAGCTGACAGCACTGCTCAATACCACTGCTCTCTTTACTAATGTCTGTTTTTTTATCCTCAGGCCTGAATCAGACCCTGGCCTCATTCTTTTCTTAAGGCAATGGGGTCCTCGGGATGATGTAAGTCACGCAGCTCCAGACTTCACTGCATTTGGAAGTAATAGCTGTGTCCTTAACTCAGCTAGCTTCAAGGGAGGTCCCATTATCCAGCCCATCTGTAAAGAAATTGAGCTAAAAAAAGGCCCTTTGCTTTATGAAAATGACGCTCATCTTCCTCAAATCCTGGCACGATGCTTAAACCCCCACAAGCAGCAGCGGGCAAACCTCAGGGCATGTTTGTGGCATGTGCAGCCAGGGCAGCTCCAACAGCTCAAGGGGCTCGGGGAGCCCCTTCCCACCCGTGTGTGAGAGCCTAGCATTTGCGAAACAAAACGTGAGGCACAAACCCATGCAATTACTCACAGCAACTCTTTCCACCTGGTCTAATCACCACCTTTGCAAGGTTGTTTCCATTTTGTTCCCTCCCTACTCCCCACAGCTCCACTCCGCAGCAAGCACCTCACTAAATTCCCTTAATCTCCCCTTTAGGTCATACGATATCTTTTAATTCTTTAATCAATTCTCCTCCGGACTGCCTGTAATTTATCGATGGTCTTTTAACAATGAAACCCCAGAAGCAAACACACCTTCCCTGGGAGCATCGGCACTGGATCAGTGGCAAGAGCAGCATCGTTGCCAAGTCTGCCCCAACAGCGATAACCTGGATGCTCAGCACAGCCTCTCCCTCCTCATGGAGGATAGCAGCCTGTCATGCATTCTCTGATTTGCTTACAACAAAGGAGAAATAAACAAGCGCTTCTTGTCATATAAAAATATTGTCATCAGTGTTTTAATTATTTCCTGAGGACTGGTGGGAACCCCCAGCACAGAGCTCCCCCAGGGTGGGCAACCTTCCTGCACACTCCAAGCACCACAGCAGGGATGGAGCTGTCACCCAGAGGTTCACAAACCTTTTTTGGGCAGGATGAGGGGGCCAGGATGCTGGGATGGGCACCCTGCACACGTGGCTGGGGCACTGCTGCTTTTTTGGCGGACACACCACACCATTCATGCAGCACTGCCCAGCACAGTGGGAGACGCTCCAGAGACCTGGGGAAGAGAAGAGAGGAAGGCTCTGTGCCCAGATACCCCACTGATGGTCTGGGACTGATTTCTGGCTGTGTTGTGGTCTCTGCAAGGGGCTCAGCAATGGATCAAGTATTTTGGCAGGAAAGCCTAGGGCTGCTCTTTCTTCCCCTCCTTTTCTCACCCCCTCCAAGGTCAAACAGTCCTGGACTCTCAATAAACTGTCACAGGGGCTCCAGGGGATTTTAGGAGGCATTTGCTAGGATTTCAGCAGACCTGAAGCGTGACTTCACAGGGATGGGGGGGGAAATACCCCAGAGCGTTGGAGAGAAATGTTATTAGAGTCACTGAAGGATTTTGCTGTGCTCTCTGAAGCGTTGCACAGAAAATTACAGGTGAAGAGCAAGCCCCATGGTCTGGACCTCGCCAGCAGCATAAGGATGCTGTGGTGTCTGGGCTCACATGAGCCCCACATCCCTATCATAGACCAGGAGCACACTGCAAATGCCTCCTGCAGCAGGGACTCTCCTCTCAATGCACAGATGGCTCAGAATCCTTCTGAGATGAGGTGAGGTGCCAGGACAGGTCTGAGAGCCAGGGCTTGGCTGCAGATGAGAGCTGCAAGGATGTGCTGGCGAAAACCAGACAGGGCAGAGCAGTCTGGGTTTACCTGACAGTTTGCCATCCTCTACTGGAGCAGAAAAAACAGCTCTGACTGGGTTGATGCCAATGCAGTTAGGTCTGTCCCGTGGTGTATAAATCACCAGCAGCATGGGAAGGAAGGCAACAGGCCTGGAATAAGTGGGGAAATGCTGCGATGCTGCCAAAGTTTCAGTCCTTTCCAGTGGTGACATGAGGTTGACCAGGATCCAGTGTGGGAAGATTTGGGGTTTGTCTGCCACAGGGAGATGCTGGAGGCACAGCATTGGTACTTGTCCCATGTCCAGAAAGTTCTTCACAGGCACTTCTGGAGAGCAGATCCCACGGCAGCACCCATGGCTTTATGGCAGAGTGGCTCAACCATAGCCCAGCACAGTGAAACTCAAGTAACTTTTGAGGTCGTAACTCACACATACATCTCGGTGGCCATCCATCCTGCTTTCTGCACTAATATGGGATGGAAAGGCAAGAACTAGGCCAGGACCCACCGGGCACATGCACTGTCTTTGTTTCACCCGCATGCTGATGCTTTACTTGGACCCTTGAGGAAGTTTGTAGCTCGAAAGCAGCCGTCGCTATGAGCCAAATGGGTTGCAAATGTATTGGCATGTGTTGTGTCATCTGCAGTGGTTAATGGGATCCATTTTCCAAGGAAGGGGAAAAGGAAGAAGAGGAGGGGAATGCTTAAATCAGCAAAACAAACATTCACCGCCCCTTCCAAAGCACTACACCCAAGGCAATAGATTATTTATGGAGGTTTGGTCTGGAGCAATAACCTGCAAGGGCTTCTCACAACAATGCAGCTGGATTCAGATGTCAAACCAAAATCCTTAGCACTTAATACCTTCAAAGTCTGTACACAGAATGGATGCGTTGCTGGCCCCAGTGGAGTTATTGTGAGATTTGTCTCTCATTTCACCAGCAGCCCTGTTAACATACTAATTCCTGCTGCCCTGGAACTGGGCAGGGGGCCTCCCTTCCCAGTGGCACCTACACCACGCCCCAGCTCTGAAATGATGCACGAGTTGCCTGCCCATGTGGTATTTGCTGCAAGGCTTGGGAAGAGTGATAAATGAGAGAAAAGCATCCTGTGCCACCTTACAGTCACCTTACAGTCAGTCACCTTACAGAGAAATGGAGGCACAGAGCAGTCAAGGGATGGCTGCTGAGGATGGAAAGGCTGACTGAGGATGCCTGTTAAATCCCTCAGCCCTGAGTGCAGTTCCCTGGTGAACTCCAGGTGCTCAGTCACCTCTGCAGGCATTTGAGCACTGCTAGGCTCAGCACCCGTGGGTGGCTGAGCTGCCCAAACCCCTGTCTCCTGCCTGGCCCCAGGCAAGGCTGGGAGATCGTCCTCGCTGGCCCGGCTTCCCTGCAGCCCAAGCAGATGTTCCGGGTCCTGTGTCCCGGGACAGATCCCGGCTTGATTTATTACTGGACGTGACTTCTGGAGTTTGTCAAAGGCACCCGCTCCCCCTCCCCTGACTTTTCCCACACCCTTCCCATTTTGTTTTACGTTCACTTTGTGGTCTCCCCACCATAGCTTGCAATAAACAGAAACTCATTTCCAGTATAAACAACTGCACACTCTGCCCCAGCGAGCCGTACGACCCTGCCTTTCCCGCTCCCCACGCCTGTCTGCTTTTGGGTTCTGGGAAAACAGTCTCTTTCTTCTGCTTTTTTTTCACCCCCCNTTTATAATGTGCCAGCCAGAGCTGGAGTGGTCTATCCCACTCTACATCACGTACGTGCTATTAAAAGTAAAGCTACCAATAGATCTCGGTAAGGAAAACCACCTGAGCTCTGCCTGAGCTGAGGGTTTACAAGATGGGGATGTTGGCCCTGACATGGCCAAAAGCCTTTCAAGATGTGGGATGTCTCTCAAGGCAGGATTTAGAAGACTTGAGTCATAGAGTGAAGATGTGCAGGGCAGATCTTGCCCTCCCCAACCCCTGAGTCAGGAGAGATGCCAGCCTGATGGGAGCCAAGCCTGGTGAGAAACTTTGCAGGAATGCCATGGAGAGCTGGATAGTTGCATCTCTGAAGGGCTGGGCTGATGCTCTCAGTTGTCTTTATCTATCTTTAACCACCTGGAAAGGAACTGGTTGGGCCAAGCAATCTGTCTCCACTCTTGCTGTGCCTGATGGGGTCAGACAAGGCCCCTGGGGAAGGCAAATCGAATATTTCCTTTATATGGGGTGCACACCTGTCTGCAGCGTTTTCACAGAATCATGGGATATGCTGAGTAGGAAGGGACCCACAGGGATCATCAAATCCTGCCCTTAGCTCTGCACAGGACAGCCCCAAGAATCCTCCCATGTGCCTGAGAGCGTTGCCCAAACACTCCTTGAGCTCTGTCAGGCTTGGTGCTGTGACCCCTTCTCCGGGGACCCTGTTCCAGTGCCCAGCCACCCTCTGGGTGAAGAATATTTTCCTGATATCCAACCTAAATCTCTCCTGACAGAACTTCAGACCATTCCCTCAGGTCCCTGTCACTGAGCACCACAGAGAAGAGATCAGTGCCTGATAAAAATGCATAAAAAATGGTGAATGTTTTTGACAGCTGGAAGAGCTTGCCAAAGGCTCAACAGGATTCCCTGCCACTGGAAGTCTTTATATCAGGGCTGAATGCTTACCTCGCAGTTTTGCTGCCCTTCAAAGACGGATCTGTTCGGGGCAGTATCCTGCCCTGCAGGGGCCACACAGCAGGGCAGGCAGCAGCCTTGGGCCCCCACGTCTTCCTCACATCCCAGGGGTGCACACATCTGCCTTTTCCCATGGCACAAGGATATTGGGGTCAATCGCCTTGTAATGCTTGGGGACAAAGCTGCTTGTTTGGCCAAAGCTCTTTGGTTGCAATTTTACTCTCTATTACCCCTCTTTTACCCTCTACTGCCATCTTCTGAGGACAAGCCAGCCCAGGACCACCAGTGGCCAGAAGTTAGTAATTTAATTCCAGGCAAGGAGCTGGTCAAAGCAGCCAGTGGTTTAATTTTTGCTGGGAGATTAAGAAAAATGAGGAAATGAGGTGGGTTAGTGAAAATCTGAACCCGAGTGGTTTAGCTGGAGAGAATCCCAGCATTGTAAACAGGCCTCTAAGAGTGCTGGAAATATCCTTATTCCTGTTGCAGATGCTGTCTGACACTGCCTTCATACTACCACTGGCTGGGACTCACTGACAGTAAGGCTTGTGCAGCCCCAGACAGCTGGATTTTGATTGTGCTGCATCTCTGCTAGTTTTGCCCCATGTGGGGCTTTCCATGTGGAAATAAGCTCCTTGAGGGGCTGTGTAGAGCCCAGGGGTGCTGCTGAAGGGCTGCAGCACTGCACTGGGAGCTTCACATCTACAAGAAGGTCACGTTGATTTGGAAAAACACCCCACACATGTCATTTACAGGGACATTAAACCTGAGTGACTGTCTTGGTGCAGAGTCTGACTGCAGGCAGAGACTGTGGTACCACACAAAGCAGTGGGGAGCTCCCAGCCACAGCTCCTGGCACCTGACCACTCCCAGCAGCCATTACAAGCAGGGGAGTTTGCTCCTCTTGCCTTGACCTCAGAGAGAAGCTGATGCTGATCAGGTGTGTAATGCTCCTGGGACAGCCCAGTGGGCAGGATCAGGGCTGGATCCAGGCTGGGTGGCTGTCTCCGTTCACTGACTCTGATGCATGAATGTGCTGGATCAAACCTTACACACGCTGCTCGATGCCAGAACCAGGCCGTGAGCTGGCCCCAGCGCAGCTGTGTCCTCCCAGAGGGAGGGGGCTGCTCCAGGTGGTTTGAATTCTCTTGAGCAGGAAGTGACAAGAGATCTGGCAAAGCGGATCCACCTTGGTGCAGCCCGTGCTGCCTGTGCACCAGGTCCAGCAGATGGTCTGTCCATATTCGACGAGAAAGCTGAAGGGCATGGGAGGTTTCCCCTGCAAAACGCCCAGTTCTCATGGAAGCACACTGATCAGGAGGAAACACACTAAAAACTCCACATACGAAACTCCCTGGAGTGGAGAAACCCTTCTGTTACGTGCTGAGACCTTTCCTATCTCGACAGCTTGGCTGTTATCTCGCACCACATCTCTGTTTGCTGACAGCACATCATGACACGGCTCCATATCATGATGAGGGCAGCTGGTGTTGCAGGTGGCTGTACCCATGGCAGGAGAGTTACAGCCAGCCACAAGGAACTGCACCGGCCTGCCGGGTTCCCTAACAACAAATCCATACCGATGGATTAGCTGTCTATGGAGACAGTTGGCAGCATTTTATCACCCCTTCACACCCCATTGATAAAAGCACTCCTGGCATGGTATGAAGGGTGGCCAAGAAACCGCTCTGCTCCTCTCCTCTCCCATGGACGAGCAGCTGAAGCCGTCCCCAGCCGACCTGAGACCCTTAGCCTTTGTGTTGTCCACCCAAACCGAGCATCCCCAGTGCAGTTAATCACGGCAAGCGTCGGGCAGGAGACAGCGGAGGCCGCTGAAGCCCAGCGCAGTTCGCTGACCCTGGGGAGGAATGCAGCTGACTCACACCATGGGAATCTGACCTCCACGGAGGCTGTGCAACTGGCTGAGATCATGGATATCCATGTCCTGGCACTGCAGCTCCCGGCAGAGCTGCAAACAGTACCGTGTGCCCTTGTGGGTCACGGTGGGTCCAGCCTCTCACCTCACAACAGTGATGTTCTTTAGGCATCCCAGAGTGTGCTGCACACCCTGGCACAGTGCCTGCTTCCCTGTCCCTGTCCCTGTCCCTGCTCAGGAGCACCGGCAGCAGTCCTGGCCCTCTCCAGTGTTAAATTTCCAGCTAGGAAATGCTCTGAGTGTGCCAGCACTGGAGCTCTGCTGCCTCTGATTCTCCTCCAAGTGACCCACAGGGTACTGTTAGAGCTGCTGTTCTGGTGGTTTTTATTTAAATCAATATCTTCCGTGTTATCCCTGAAGCGCTCACTACTAATAACCTCTCATCCTCTCAGCATGCCTTCAGTGGCCGTCAGCTTTGCTTTGCTCTGCACAGAGCTACGAGCCCTCAACACTTCTCTGCACCTCCACCTCTTCCCATGCCTCCTGGGAGTGAGGCTGCTCCCACCCCAGGTGCAATTCAACCCCAGCAGCAGTCACAGATACCTATGGGACTCCCAGCTGGTATTTAAGTTTCCAGTCACTGCGATGGGAGGAGAAAGCCCTGTAAAATGTCACTTCCAAAGACTTTTTTTTTAAGTGCCAGCCCCATGTGGGATCTGATAAGGCAAATCCCAAAGTGTTTGGGTGGAATAGCAGGTTTCAGGTCCAGCATGTGGCTTTTGAATCCCAACATTTATCATTATTATTGCTGTAGAGAGCAGGGGTTTCTCTGTCTGGAGTTTCTCAGCACAGAGCATGGAAGAAGTCTGGGTCACTTGGTCACCTACACCAGCAAAAAGAGGCAGGAGAATGCCCCAGGGAATGACACAATCCTGCTAACCACACAGGGCACAAAGAAACACCCTGATTTACCAGCATCTCCAAATCACAATAATAAATCTTTACCCGTTTCCTCTGAGAACATATAGACCCTTTTCTATCAGAGCTGAAAGTCTTGGTGAAACTTTCCTGGGTACAAGCGTGGCTCAGCCTAACAACCACAGGGTGACAGTCCTGGGGCTGGGGACCTGCCAGGGTGAGGCACAGTCCTGAGGTGACCAGACATGCTGCAAAGCCAATCCTCGCTGCCAAGCACAGTGCCAGTGTGGGAACAGCCCCCGAGAATAAAGCACCAGCCACCATCTCACTTCCTCTGTCTTCCCTGGCTACCCTTCCCCAAATCCCTCCCCAACAGCTTCCCCCAGGCTGCAAAAGCCAAAACCAACAGGGGGAAAAAAGTGAGGTGTAAACCCGTCATTGTGATGGGACATTGCCACATTATGGATTTCCCATGTCAAAATAACGGATCAGAATTTGTGCTGCCACCCCGGCTCCAGAAGGGCACCACTGCTCCTGCCCATGGTTTATGTTCGATGAAACTGAGTTAGTAGCGTTTTTATCTGTCAATTAGGAACCATGAAACAGTTATTAAATAGAGTCAGAGCCCTCCTTGCTGCTCTCCTGGGCAGTGCAGAAGACACATAACAGCCTGTAATGAAGCATTAAGCAGCAGCAGTTTTGTTTCTGATAGGATTGGAAATGATAAGCCAGCGAGGCATGGCCAGATAGGGGGAGCAGGTCCCCGGCTCAGAGGACACATAGCAGCAGCTGCTGTGGGGAAGTTCAAGACTGAAATTTCTGCCCACTGCCCCAAATAAAGTCTCTGTAGGACTGCCGTCTCGCTGCATCTGCTTGATGGGGGAAAAGCAAGGGCCTGAATTTAATGATCTGCTTTTCCTGGTGCAGCCCTGGATGATTTCCATGGAGGCAGGAGGGCCTTCGGCTGTGAACAGCAATGTTATCCTAGCCCCAGGGAGAAAAAGGGCTGGTTTAAACAAGTTCTAAGAGACAGGGACTGGGCTGTTCATGGAAGGGAGATAACACAGGCACAGTCCACTTCTGGAGGTCATCAGAGTCCAGGGAATGTTGTCACTGCCCTCCCTCTGCAGATGTGGAAGCCTGATGGCATCAGTGTTTCAGTATGATGCCCCTAGACAAGGTCAGGATGTCTACTTGATTTCACGGACTTTATGTCCCAGATTTGACACAGGGCAAGGCCAAATTCTGGGCAGAGTGATAGTAGTCCTGCCCAGAGAGAGACACCCCAGGGATGGGAAGCATAAAAAGGGGCAGAGGTTAACAGTTCCAGTGTCAATGGACGCATTTACCTGTCTCCTTCCCACCCTCATGTCTCAGGGTTTGGTAAGCCCTTGCTCTGCACCCACACCAGCCCCAGGAGGCTCAAAAAGGCATTTGCTCACCCACCCTCAGCCATGGACCCACCCCCTCCCCAGCCACTGCAGGCAGGGCCTGTTTGCACCAAGGGACCGCCCAAATGGGTACAAAGCAAACTGTCCTACCAGCACCTGGCCCTGGGGACCACCACAGATCTGGCTATGCCAAAGGCTTTCAGACATCTGTGGCTGCTTTGCAGCCTGTTTGTTCACAACAGAAACAGGACAGCAACAGCAGGGGCTTTTTTTTGCTTCTGGTGATTTTAAATGAAAGGTTGAGTTTTCAGGGCTTTTCCTTTTGGAGCTCCCTCTGATTTAATTAAAAACCTCATCAAACCAAAATAAAAGAAGCAAAATCTTGAACACAAGTGCTTAACTCTCTAACAACATACAGCAAAAATTTTCATCTGGCTCTGACTTCCAGGGCATTTTTCCAAAGTTGCCAGTGAATAGCAAATCCCATTCATTTCTTCTTTCTGGGCAAACAGCTTAGGAATCTGAAGATTAGCATCTCCCAGTGCAATGAGGGCTCCTGCTAGCTCCTTCTCCAATTGCCACCCTTCAGAGAGCAGGAGAGAAGTACACTGTGGTGTTAGGCTGGCTCATTACAAACCTACACCATCCACCCCTCTCCTCCCAGGGACTTTTCAAAGTTTCAGTGTTTGCAAGACACTAAGGGATTCCCGGACAGGAATTGTTGCACCATCACACTGCTCTGTCCTGAGTCCTGCCCCAACAGTATGCCCACGGCACAGTCTTCAGTGCCTGGCCTCCAGGCTAAGCCCTGTCCTTGCCTTCCAGCAGTGAAGAATGAGAGGGAGACCTCATCCCAGCAGAGATCTGAGCTCTCCCTGCATGGAAAAATGTAGCTATAGTGATAAATTGCTCAGAGCTGCAAGGCAGTGATGGACAGGTTTCAGCAAGGCAGATGGGAAGCTGCTGGTGGATAGGATGCTGTGAGAGGAGTATGAAGGGCACAGTGATGGGCATGCTTCCCTAGGGAAAGAGCCTCCTCACATATCCCCTGTCCTGCTGCATGCCCATGCCATGGGCATGTCGTACCAGCATGAGGCTCTCCAAATATCACAAACAGACACAGACTTGATGGGTATTTACAGCTGCCAAGCCATCTCCGACATCTTCACCTCCTCAGGATGAAGGAGATGCCCAGAATATGGCTGAAGCTTTTGTGTTGCCTCTCCAACCTGTCTGCAGGATGAAAGTGGGGAAAAACTTGAAGCAGCAGGAGAAGCAACAGCTGCTGTAAAAGCATAGGAACCCAGGAGACAGGAAAGGCACAGACCTGTGTCTGTACACACCCGGACCTCTGAACTGCAAGCTGCTTCCTTGAGACAATGCTATCTTGGCCCCTTCCCATCCACTGGGATGGATTGATGCCCAGAGCAGGATTTCCATCTCTGCACCATGGTGGGATGCTCATGGCTGCAGGCAGCAGGGGAGCCTGATATCACCCAGGCTGAATTTCATCCCAGCTCCTGCTGGGAGCTGCGTGCAAGCCCCTGGAGTGGTTCAGTACCACTGGAGCTCACACACACAGCTGGGCTGGGCTGCAGGAAGGAAGATGCAGCAGGGACAAGAGAAATGGGAATCCCTGCCTCTTCCAAGTGTATAGTGAGAGGTTTTCAGCTCCCTTTCCACCTTGACTGTGCCTGCAAGGTGGCCAGGATGGAAGGCCACTGTGGGTTGCTGAACAGGCACATCTGTATCCAGTACACCAATGCCAGGACAGCGGGTAAGGAGCAAACCAAGTGGTTCTCCCTACTCTGTCCCAAAGAGGATGCAAAATTAGGGCCACAGGCAGCTCAGGGTCCTTACGAAACACTTATCACCCTCACCTGGCTGGGAACCTTGGACTTTGCAGCCCTGCAGCAGTAGGATATTTCCCTCACTGCACCTCTTCAGAACAGAAATAGAGGCCCCAGGTGCCCCTCAGGGATCAGTATTTGCTTTTGGAAAGCAGCCAAGTGGCTAAACCAGGCTGGAGCCTACTGCTAGTGCCACAGAGCTGACCAGCCAAGAGACAAACCTGGTGCAGGGATAGGGGCAGGAAGAGCTGCGGGGGCTCTTTGCAGCAGTGGTGAAACGGCTGTGCAAATGCCTCTATCCTAGCGTGAGCCCCCTCCAGCTGGCAAGAGCGGCTGCAGCCTGACCTGCTGTCCCTGCCTACTTTGCACCCAGAAGGGATTCTGGGACTGAAGGGAGGGAAGGTGGGCAACCCCTCCTCCTGCACCTCCCTGGCTTCCCTGAAATTTGCCCTAGAACAAACTCTCAGGGATTAGCACCAGCCACATCCTGGTGAGAACAATATTAAGGGATTATGAGATTAGAAATACCATTTATGCCTAGAGGAATAACTCTAATTCTTATCTGATTGTCTACAGATGTCAGCAATCAAAGCGCCTCTTTCATGCAAAGCAGGGAGCACTGTCGGGGTGGTAGGTGAACACAGACTTGTCCCCCTCCTAGCAGAGCCAGCTCCTCCTGCTGATATGTGCCCCGGATTGTGTTTGGCAGCAGCTGCTGGAGTCTTAGTTCCTTCGTGGGGAAAAGCTGCTCAGCAGGAGCCCTGTGCTGGGGCTGCATCCCCCTCCTCTTGTGTCTCTGCTGGGCTGCCCACCCAGGATAAGCTCAGCTGTGCCTGCTGCTTGCAGGGTGCTGGTGGAGAGCCTGGGGCAGTGGGTGCTGCTTTGCCCACAAGCAACACCACCCCGAAACTCCAGCTGCAAGCCCACCACAGCCCTTTTGCTACCCTGGGCCACCAGTGCCTCCTGCCCTGGGTTATGTCCCCGTGAGCAATGCCAGCACTGTGACGTGCAGGATGCACGGCCCCCTGTGAGTGATGCAAGGCTCTTCCTGCTCCTGGAGGGGTCAGACAGCTTGAAAAAGAGACAAACTAACCAGGTCTGACCCCAAACCTGTGTGCTGCCCCACCGTACTCTCAGGGTCTGCCTTACACCCGGTTGGAGGGGCCAGGATTGTTGGGGCTGGAGCATCACTGGCTTTGTGGCACTACTGCTCCTGGGCTGGCCAAGCACTTTGTGCCAGCTCGCCTGGGGAGGCAGCTCGTAATTGGGTGGCCTGAGAGGCTCTGCCTGGCCATTAGGAAGGTAAGTGCTTCTGGGCATGCTGTGCCAAGCTCCTGTCTGCACGCTGGAGGCAGAGTTCGTGCCGTTTGATGGCACATTATCTCCATTCGGCTCCTCATCAAAAGCTCTCTGTCAAGCCCTCCTTTGAAGGAGGGCTGTGAGAGCTTTCTGTCCTTCATGCTAATGCTTACATGAGTATCTCCATCCTATCTCTCTTATTCCTTCCCTTTCTCAGACCCGAGCCATCTCATCCCATTTTGTCCCATTTTCTTTTCCTGCCTTGCCCTGTGCCTTGCAGACACCCCAGCACCGAGGCAACATTTGTCTCCTCCCAGCCAGGAGCAGGGTGCACAAAAAGCCAAGGTATCCTGGAGCTGGGATGGAGCAGGGTGAGGGGCACCCTAAGTGGGGACATGCAGCATCCTCCGAACAGCCCACATCCTCCTGTTCCACAGGTTTTTCCTCGCAGCCCTGATCTGCACCACCGAACACCTGAGCCACATCATTCGATGAAAGAAACGGCAACCGCAAAGCTAAATCTGCGAGACAGGGACATGCACCTTCCTTAAGTCACTGACTGGAAGGCCATGGGAGAAAATTAGTTCATCTCACCTGACCTCCTGGGTTGCACAGGCCATTACGTCCCTCCATTACCCCTCTATTGAGCCCAATAACTCGTGTTTGACGGAACAATCTTTCAGCAAGGCAGCCAGCCTTGCTCTGCAGATAACAAGCGACAGAGGAGCCGACACGGCTTTTGGCAGTTTGTTCCGATGCTTAATCATTTTTTCTATTAAAAATATGAGCCTCATTTCTAATTCAAACGTGGTTGTGGCTCAGCTTCCAGTTATTGGCTCTAGTTATGCCTTTGCTTGCTGGTTTAGTACCCAGTATCTTCTCTGCTTGGCGGTAATTACCAAAAGGAGTCAAGGCATCTTTCCAGCTTCCCTTGAAGTCACTGAACAGACTATTTTAAGTCTTTCTCCTTTTGGCAGTTCCCCCTGCTCCCTTCACATCCTTCTTTACTCCCCTGCTTTCCCAGGGTCCTTCTCATATCACTTCTTTGATAACATCACGGGAACTAAAGCAAGGACCTAATATTGTCTTTGTTTGTACATAGGCAGCAGTTGGCAGAGCTGGCTCAGTCTTGGATCCAAGAGTCCCCTTTTTGGCCAGCCTGTCCCAACACAAACTCACAGTTTGGGGCACCTGCATCCTGGCACCCTCCTTCAGGAACTGTCTTCTGTGCTCTCTGCAATCTTGCTTTTTTCATCATAATTAAGCACTGGAGGTGTGTGGCAGCACAGACCTCACACTGCCACCATTCCTGAGCAACTGCTCTGCTCACTCCAAGTGGGAATCATCTCTGAGTTTTGCCGAGAGACAGGGAAGTGGGAGAAGGGAATGCTGCAAAACGATGCCTGCAATAACTATATCTCACAGCAGCTTTGTGAGCTTTTTAATGCCCATGAAAAAGTGCACTGCTCTTTTCCACTCCTGGACAAAACCCTCCACGGGCTGACACAGCAGTCCTCACACCACCACGGCAAAAATCACATCCATGAACACTGCTTTGGCAGCTAAAGAAGTCAGTGGTGCTTCCCCTCCTGAGCCTTTGGAGGCAATGAGAGCGTTGTTGGTGTGGTTATGCTGCTCCACCAAAGCAAGTGGGGTTTGCAAAGGCCATGCATCACCACTGACACTTGCAGCAAAGAACAGCCTGGTGCTTTTGCACAGAGCAATCCAGCAGTGCAATCACCCCTGCTTTGCACTGATGTGAACAGCAGGGGTGCCCACAGTACCAGCTCCTCCTTCCACGCTCTTTCCCACAGGAATGTAGGGGTTTCTGATTTTGGACCTTACCTGGCCACTTAAGCCCAATGTGTCAGGTTAGCTGGAGATAGGGGAATTCCCCTCTGAGCTGTCCTGCTCCATGGTGTGATGTAGAAACATGCAGACCTGTGTGATCAGAGTGTGCTGCTTCCCTGGGCTGCAGTGGGTGTAGCTTTGGGGGTGTCCAAACCAACACACCCCATTTAGGAAGCCTTGTAGGGTGAGGCTGGCACAGAATCATCACACAGGTTTTTAAGCCCAATTCTGTGGCTTCAGTAAATTCCTCTCCAGTCTGTGTCTTAATTTTCCCTTCTGCCTTTTCATTTAGACTCTGACATCCCTGTTTACCCCCAAGCTGGCAGAGGAATGAGAGGTGGCACAGGCTGCCCTGTGTCTCCAGTGCACCACTGGAGTCCATGTCCCTGGGTTTCAGTGAGGGCAAGAAAGAGGAGGAAGAGGCTGGTGAGGCCAAAGAGGCCCATTTCAGAGGGCAGCTGCACCTGACTGGCAACTTAGGGAAGTCAGGCACAGAGGGAAGGAGATGCAGCTTGGGTCCATACGGACAGAACAGGGATGAACTCTGCACTGGAGGGCTAGGCAATTATTCCCCCAAAAAGGGAATGACACCACATCAACTGCAAAGACATCAAGAGATGGCAAATTCTAGCTCCTCCATCACATATACAAAATATTTCACAGACCCCTGGGTCCAGCTTCCTGGGATCAGGCACTGGCTCAGACCAACACAGGTCACACAGCACTCGGAAAGCAGCCAAAAGGCAGAGACCTGCTTGCAACCCTCTGCTGTCTTCCCTGACCAAGAGGACAGGATGCATCCACGACATGTGACAAGCCATGCCATGCAAGACTGCCCCCCACAGAATGTGCAGGGTTGGGGTGTGCTCAGTACAGAGCTACTCACACTGTCCTGCTGTGGAGAGGAAAAACATCCAGGGTTGGGAGTGCTCAAGATAAGACAGCCCAACATGACACAAATGCAACACCACGGTCTGAGCTACAGCTCCAAACCTCCTCGTGGTTTCCTGGCACGGACCCATTGAGCGACCTCCTGTCCTCCAGAGGCAAACCTACCTCCGGAGGATCCACCTCCTCTTCCCACACATCCTAACTCAGCCACACAGGATATCGAATTTCCCCGTGAACCTGACTCTGGTCCAGTCATGGTTTTGTGACCACTTTGTCCTCCACACCTCCCACCTGGGGCAAAATGCAGCGCTGAGGAGCCACTGCTGGTCTGTGCTGACACAAGGTTCTGTGCACACACAGCTGGGCTCTGCTCTTCATGTCCCCAGAGCGAGACCAGATTTCCTCATGCTGCTTGGCACATCAGCTAGTCATTGCTCACTTGATTTTGGCAAACGCCCCTCTCCCTCCCCAGCATCACCAGCAGCCAGGCTGGTACCCTGTGAGCTGGTGGAGAGAGGGGCACACAGCCTGACGTTAGCCGTGCTCAGCAGGCTGTGTATGGCTCCCGTCAGCGCAGAGAAGACCATCCTGAAGAGAAAACAAGCAGCTGTCACCCTAGGGATGGTATCATAAACCATTTTAATAAGGCATTTTGCTCCCCCTCCCCACCATCCTAACTCATGCGAACACTGCCTTGTTCAGTTGGCAGCAAACGATAAAGACCCCCAGGGAGCACAGGAGGGGGAGAAAAGGGACATCTGTTTAGAGCATTTCTACTGCATGGCTCTCCCAGGCTATTTCTATCTCTTCTTGTCAAAATTTATCAACTGCGTAATTGTTTAAACAGCATTAAAGTGCTTGGAGCAAGAGCAACTGGAAATTGTCCTGCAGTTGCCTCTGGTACTGATGCTGACAGCTCAGGAAGGGACTGGGGAGAAAAGGGATCCATCGGGCATGGGAACCCTCTGACTCCCTTTCCGGAGGGGAGACACCACCCTATCCTGCTAACAGGAGGAAAATAATCTCACTTTATCCTGGTGCCCTTCTGTGCTTTCCAGACCCAAAGCTCTGCTCCTTCTCCTCTGCTCCCTGTCCTGACCTGCTGCTAGCACACATTTAGTCTGCTAAATTATTTACAGCAGACACGGCGGCTCAGGAAACCACAGCTAATGACAATGTCTTTCACGCTGAAGCACCCTGGACCTTGCCCTGACCCAGCTGAGCCCTTGGCTGGCACCTCACTGCGTGCCTGGGCCCCACTGTTGTTCCCAGCCCCTACCAGAGGTTTCAGAGAGAGATGGAAAAGCTTTGGATATTAGGAAAATATGAGAATTTGCTGCTGCCTGCCACCTCCTCTCCTTCACACAGGAGGGATGTGGCCACAGAGGATCTTCACTGTGGGGTCTTCACTTTCCTGGTGACACTGCCTGGCCTGGGTCCCTGCAAACATGGGAAAATGTGGGAAGTGACAAGCAAGACTTATACCCTGTGCTGGTGGCATTGGTGGGGTTTCTTCTTTCAGCACCTTCTGGGAAGCAAGCAGTGATCTTATTTAAGTACCACAGCCGTTTGGAGCTGTGGTGGAGAAAGGAAAGCAGCATTCACACGTGGAGCATCGACTCCTTTGCTCCTTGCCCCATGGCTGCAGTGACAGGAGGTGGCTGTGTCCCAGCCTGTTCCTCCCCTCCCCGGACCCTGGAAGCTGGGGACACATCGCTGGTGGGCGGCAGGAAGCTTGCACCAAATATTTTGACAAACGGCACTTAGGAGCAGCTCAGATAAAATCCTTCCTGGAGCAGAGGCCAGTGCAAACAGAGAACCAGTGTGTGTCCCCTCCGGTCCCCGGAGTAGCCACAGTCCCCACCCATGGCCACCATCCCCCAGCCAAGGAGGGTTTGTCTTCTCAGCCCTAGGCATCCCTAATTCCTGGCACTGCAGAGCACGGGTTGTGGGAAGCTGTTTAGACTGGACTTGGGATTCTTTAATTACGGAGCTGTTTTTGTCATGTTAGGCAGGATAAACAAATCTCAGGAAAGCAGAAGGAGGCTGTGCTGCCATCCACTCAGGACATGGGATGTTGGTACTGCATGCAGCCTTCGGTATTTGTGCTAGGCAAGGATGGAGAGGAATTTCCAGGAAGCTGCCAAGCCCCCAAATTCTTTTTCCTTTTCTCCTCCAGCCTAGCAGCTGGAGCCAGGCTCCCTCTTGGTCCTATCCCATGATCTTATTCCCAGCCCAGCTGCAGGAGAGGATGCACAGGGAGCCTCAGGGCTCATTTCACACGTAGATCCAAAGCTCAGGGTCCCACATTCACTGAGAGGGATTCTTGCAGCTTAAGCAGCCTGACGGATACTCCATCCCTGGATCTGGCTTGTCACTGGCAACCCTGGAACTCTGCCACCGGAGGAGGATGGCAAGGGAGCAACCACCTTTGCCCCTTCTCCAACTTCTGCACCTGATGCTCCTGCCATGACTCCGGTGGAGCCGTGAGCTCTCCACAGCACCCAACATGGCATGAGATCATCGGTCAGTGGGGTCGAGTGTGGGGCCACATCCCTTCAGGTACTGGTGGGGATGGGACATGGGATACTGCATGCACTGGCCACCTCCTGGGCATGCTCTTCCCTCAGACAGCATTGGCAAGGCCACGGCAGGGCTGCTGGTGCTGTTGTCCCGAGCCGTGGCTACCCAAAAATGACGCCCCGCCACTGCGCGCTCCTCGCTGTCCCCAGCGCCCCCGTGGGAAGGGGGGAGCCGTAAGGATGGGAGAGGGGATATTTTCTATTGTTTCTGACACCGGCTGCCCCAGATTATCATGTTTTACGTAGCGAGCCAAGGAAGCATCACTCTGCTATGCTGCAGCTGGGCTGGCTGCCCAGCCCAGCGCGGGGAAGGAGGAGAGGAGCAGCGGGGCGCGGGTGCGAGCGTGCGGGTGTGCGCACCCGCGGGCCACGGGGCACGGCTTCCTTCAGCCCTTCCCGCCGTGGCATGCAGCCTGCAGCCCACGGGACGGGGCGGAAAGGTCGCCTGCTGCCTGCAAACCTGTTTGTTTTTCTAGTCCGGCTCCTAATTCGATTAGGACTAATTGCATCTGGGAGCGCGGTGGGGTTTTTTTGGGTGGGTTTTTTTTTTTTTTTGGTTTTTTCCTTAAAGAGCCGGGATAGTAATTTGCATACTGTTACCCGGTATGCCTTTCCAGCTCTCAGCTGGGCCAAGACCCGAAATCTGGTTGCAGGCAGCACAGTTCATCCACTGAATTTTCCCAGCCACGAACAAACAGCACAGCACAGGAAGGCAGCGATACGAAAGCCTGCATGCCTTGTGAAATAAAGCTGAATTCCAATGAACGAAGCGTACCTGCAAGCTTCCCGACAGTCCCTTTCTGTGGCTCTCAGGAACTGGGGGGTGATGCCCGGCTGTGAATCACCCCCGGACCGCTGCACCTACGCAGCCCCCAGTGCTGCAGACACACGGGGGGAAAAAACCCTCCACAGTAATGAACCCAACAGCTCCGGGGTGCATCTCCCGATTCTGGAATACCAAGAGTAATTTAAATTTATTAGCTCCACCCTTGCCATTGTTTTGGTCCATGTTAATGTAGTCCTGCCTCAAGCACTGCTTGGGCACAGCCTTGAGGTTGCCCTGGTGTAGGACTGTCCCCAAGGGGCAGGAGCACACTGGGAGGGTGAGAGGGTTGAATCGCAGGGGTGGGTGCTGTTCCCTGCCAGCTGGCCCTGGTGCCAGGGAATGGTTGCAGTCATGTTTAACTTGTTGCTCCTGAAATAGCCTAAGTTTACATCACCACGAGAAAGGATTGGAAGAGTTCAGAGGGGAAAAATCCATCAAAAGGGCTTTTTTTAAATTAAAAAAAAAAAAAAAAAAAAAAAAAAAGCTTTGTTTTACAGATCACTGGATATGAGCATGGAACTATCTGCACACACTGATCCTGAGCCCGTGCTTCTACATCAGCATCCAGGCAAGAGCACCAGCCTGACCAGAAGCACCCTGATCCGAGGCAGAGGCATCTCCACCACTGGCTGCCAGAGCCAGCCAAACTTCTGTTCTCCCAAGGGCGCATCGTCAGTGCCCTTCTGCAGTTTTTTCCATCCAGCCAACCCACGGAAGCAGGCGGGCACACACCAGCCCCTGGCACGGCCTTCCTCCACTGTTTAGCCAGTGCCCATCACGGGATGCTCACGCCTGCCCTGGTGGAGCCAGAGGTGCATGTTTTACATGGAGAGGTCACTACCTTCTTGTTTTGCTTCTTTATTTTGGATAGGTGAAACAGAAAAAAATTTTTGAAAATATCAACAAAAAATAGATGCAAACTTGTAGTACAACCCTCTGGTTGCAGCTGGAGCCCAGCTGGGAGGAAAAAGACTTCTAAGGCAGAGAAAAGGGAGGCTCTGATTATTTATTAGTGGCCGATGTTTGATTGCTTGCTAATCAGTCCAGAGAACACTCAGGCTCTTCTGGCCTCCCCTCTCACATGTGGTTCCTGTTGCTTTGCCCCTTTCCCCCTCCTTCCCTCTGGTTTTGCTTTGTTTGTTTTTCTGTTAATTTGGTTGTTTTTTCCATGTCATTTTCCGTCAAACCGCATGTTTTTTCCTCTTTCTCTCGCCAGCCGCTGCAGTGACAGACATGGAGGAAGCAGGCCAGCCTGGGACTGCTTGTACTCTGCCAGTCCCTTTCCCACATCCATGGCCTGGGAGGCAGCAATCCCCATGGGGCAGGGCTGGGGCTGGCACCAGGCTACCAGACCCCAGGCCACCACTGCGACATGGAAGACGACGCCATCCTGATGCCTGCATCCCGATCTGTGCCCCCGCTGCTGGAGGGGATTCTGCTGTATTTCCTCTCCCATGCAGACCCCATCCCTGCTTGCACTCCATCCTGTCAGGCAGCAGCCTTTTTGGGCAGCAGGCTGAATGATGAGGGTCAGATGCATGTCCGCCAGGGCTTGGGATCCCCAAAGCAGGACAGAAGGGCAAAGGGGCAGAGGTGCTGGGTCGGGATGGAGATAAGCAGGTTAGAAAGGACGGAGGGATGGGAGTGGAAGGAGGGTGCCCGCCCTGGCTGCCTCCCTCCCGCCCTCCCTTCTTTGCACACAAGGCCTCCCTGCTCCCATGTGCGCTCTCCGGCTTCTGGCAGCCTTTCCGACGCGCGTTTCCACTCCTCTCTGGCCCATTAGCAGTATTTTTATAACATTCTGTAACGCACAGAGCCGTGTGCCAAACCTCAAGAGTGCATTATTTCCCAACGTCTTTGTTATATCCACCCCCGGGCCCTCCGGCTGCGCGTTTCCAAATGCAGAGCTGTGGCTTGTGGGGGCAGCCAGGAGCCCGGCACCACGCTCCTGTTACCCAGAGCCTCGCGCTCCCTCCTGCCCTGCTCCTGGTGCTCAGCCCTGGGCTCAGGCCAGGCATGCCTGGTGTGTAAAAAGACCTGGAACCCATCTCCTGCTTCTGGCCACGCGTGGGCATCTGCTGCTCTCAGGCTGCAGGGCAGGTGATCACTGAAGATAAACACCTGGCTGCTCTCCTGCCTGAAAAAAGGGGCAGACCAAAGAGTAACTGCTCAAAGTGCCCTGGAAGAGGTTTCCCCTAGTGAAGTGCCAGCCTCCCACAGGTCAGTTTGTGCTCAGGGGGATTCATGCCTTGTAGGTGGATTCATGCCTTTAGCGATGGACAAGCCTGTGGGCCCTTCCTCCTGTGGGCCCTTCCTTCTCACCATCCCTGGATCCATGCTGTCCCACTGCACATCACCAGTGTCCCTATTTCTGCAGCGAGACAGCCCAGCTACCCCCAGCCTCAGCAGCATGCTGCTGGGCTCCCAGCCACATCCCCCATGATGTGGACCTGGGTGTCAAACCCATCCCAAGGAGCAGAGGAGCTACCTGTGCCCTCCCTCCTGCCTGCTGAAGCACGTTGATGAGACACCTTCACACACTTGTGCCTGCACCGTTACGTAGCACGCTGGCCCCATCAGCATGAAATCCCCACCCCAGATAGTCTCTTGTCCCTCCTTAGCCACTGGCATATCCAGCCAAAGCCCCCTGGTCTTTGAGGGCCAGAGCCGTTACAGATAACACCACAGAGAGTGGCCCAAACACAGTCCAAACGTGGTACCGAAGCTTCCCCATCCCTTCCAGGAGCTCCCCCTTTCAGCACAATCTGATCCCCTGTAGCTATTTCCTAAGCTGTGTTCCAATTCTCATACTAATCCACATTTTCTCTGGTTTAACTCATAATTTCCCATGTGGCACCATAGCAAATACTTCACTGAAGTCAAGACAGATTACACTGACCACATTTCTGGGCTTAGAAAACCGGTTCCCTTATCAAAGAGAGCTATCAGGTTAATCTGCTGTGATATATCCCTGGCAAGCCCCCCCGGTGTTTTTTTCTCATTTTCCATTTGTCTCCACGTCTTTAATTGCTCCCTCTTCCAAGTGCACCCCACGGCCCCACTGTGCTGTGGGGTCAGGCTGTCTGATCAGGACTTTTCCTTCACTCAGGCACAGGAGACACGTTGCTCTGGGTGCCACCACTGACCTCTCAGCTGCTAATGAGCCTTGCTAATGAACAGATGTCCTCACATGGGATGAGGTGCTCCCCAAGCCTTCAGTGCACTGCTGTCTTTGAAGGTGCCTCCACAACACAGGATCATCTCCAGGTTTTAGGCTCCCTTCTCTCCCTTAGCCTGTGCTGCCCTTGCTCTCAGCATCACTGCTCAGACCCGGCGGGGTTCATTCGGTATCGGGCTCTGCCGAGCTTACTTTTAATCTCCCCTGAAACTTGCCTGCAGAACCAACTCGGCTCTTCTCTCCTCGTTTGCTCTGTATTTATATGGCTAACCACCCCCCTTTTCATTTCCTCTGCAAGGTCTCGCTCAGCTTGACTCCTGGCAGGTCTCCCTTCATCCCTGTGCTCGCTGACCCCCAAGACAGAGCTTGCTTTGCTAATTGACACCCTTTCCTGGTTCTCGACCCTTCTTTGCTCCCTCTCCACATCCCTCCTGTGGTGTTGTATGCTCAGGAGCACCCCTGCTTTGCCTGGGGGGCACATTCCAGGTACCATCATTTACTTAATGAGATCCCCAGCACTTCTCCACATGCAGCCCCAGCCCCTCACTCTTGCTGCAGTCATGTTTCTTGTTGCCCCAGTAAAAGAGAAAAATGCAGGCACAGGCCTGTTTTCATTTAATTTCCCATGCAGTTGAAATGAAACGAGTCCAAGATCCCTCAAATCCCAGGTTTGGGCTCCCAATGCACTCAGCTGCAGCAGTGATGCTACCACAGGGCCATGCTGCAAACCTCCCACGAGTCACCCATCTCCATCTACATGCCCAAGCCCATCTCCATTCCCTCCTGGGATGCTCCCAAATCCACTCCTTTGCATGAGTCCACACACCTTCAGGGAATCAATCATTCCCAATAGATCCAGGACACTTAGAGTGGGATGGGGGGTGCACTGCTGAGCAAAGAAACCTCACAGAGAACATTAAATTAAAATCCAGCCAGTTAAATTAATCACCACTAAAAGCGTCTCACCTGATTAGTTCCTCGCACAGTTAATTGTGTTACGAACACCAGACACTCGTTTATTTATTTGTCACCCACCCTCTGGGGGCCAGTGGCCCCAGCAGTATCCAAGTGGGCTCCTCAGCTGCCCAGTGCTCAGGGGGCTGTGAGTCTCCAGCAAATGGGAACACACAGTAATAGGGAACAGCAGGATTTGGGCTCTAACGCTGAGCAATTCCCACGGGTCCCTGAGCGGATTGACAGGGATTACTACTAGCGAGGTGCTTAGCAGATGGAAGAGCCATTGCAAAATCACAGCGATGCCACAGCTGCAGAGGAGGTGGTTGAAGGCTGCAGACTTCTCCCCATTCCCCTTGTTTCCTGCAGAGCTGGGCTGCAGCCCTCTGTGCACTGGCACAGCTTGGGACCTCTCCCTAGATGGGATCTGGTGAGCACATGCCCAACCAGAGGAGCTGCACAACCTCCTTGTGCTGCTGCCTGCACTGGACCCAGCTCCTGCCTTTCTGGCTCTCAACTAGCTGTGAACACCTCCTGACCATAATGCAGCCAAAAAGCCCCTGACTCATTTGTTAAGCAGTGGCAGTGGCCTTTTTGTCTGCCATGCTCCCAACCCCCACACCTGCTCACTGGTGTAAACCCTGCCCTGTGCTGACTGCTTCCCCTGACCTGCTTCTCACATCACCTTCCGGCTCCTTTCAGCACTCCTTTTTCTTGGCCCACGCACCAGGATCCACCCCATATGACCCTAAATGAGTTGGACACCATACAGCATCTCTAAAATTCGAATCTCTTCTCTAGGTGCAGTGAACCCCTCATGCCCTATTTTCAGGGCTTACACAGACTCTCCTGTGACCCTCTGTCCCTGGAGCACGGCTTAGGATGGAAACACCACTCGGGCTCTGATGCCAGGTGCAGAAGGTGAGATAAGGAGCAGAGGAAGGCTCTGCTGTGTCTCCCAAACCTGGAAACATACAGCCACCTACACGACACATCCCTGGCTCCCAGCTGGTTCATCACAGTTATCATCCCTCAGCCGGCTATGCCGGCTGGTGCTCCCAGACACCCACGGCTGCCAGTTGCATATGCCGTGCTGCAAAACACACAGTTGCTATCAGCTGTACAAACACAGCAGCCCTCAAAACACACAGCTGCTATCAGCTCCCAGCATCATGTGAAATACAGCACAACTCTTATCTCCCCCGCTGAGGCCCGTGAATCAGCGCATCCCGTGCCGAAGATAGGCAAAATGCTGGGGAATGAGCAGCTGTCCTCCAGCACGCCTGTGCACCCAGCATCCTGCAAATCCAGGGATCACCAACACCTTTTGGCTGCTCTTCTGAAACAATCACACTGCAGTAACCCCAGCCAGGGCTTCTCCTTGCTGACTGCAATCCTCTCTGACAGCTCTTCACACCTACAGAAATGGCTGCTGTGGCACAGGGCTGGATGGAGAAGCTACATCCCTTCTCAAATTATTCCTGAGGCATCATTTAATCTACTGGCTTTGATCCAAAGCTTGGGGCAGAGTGGCTGATTCCAGCTGGGATTAGTATGCCATGAGGACCTCATATGGCGGTGTGCAGCTGACAACCCTATGTATGGAAAGTAGAGGGGTTGGCATGGCAGGAGGGGGTGCTGTGACGAGTCAGTATGGGAGCAGAGACGGTCCCCCCTCAATGTGACATGCTGGGGTACTCACTTCCCACCCTCAGGTAGGTCTGGTATTTGAGGTGCCAGGAGGAGCCCTCGTAGCAGGAGTACTGGCCGCTCTGTGACAGGTCAACATTCTTCAGGATCAGGTAGGACCCGTTCAGGTGGGACTCATCGATGTCGGTGCCGTTGGCTGTCCAGGTCACGGCTGCATCCCAGTCCATGGAGCCACACTTCATGGTCACGTCTGCACCTACCCGCTCGTACTGGATGTGGCTGTCTGTGGGAAGGAAGAGGAGAAAAACAGCTGAGCTGAGAGCCCCTCTGCACAGTTGCCTTGGAAATAAGATCTTACTATCCCATCCATGAAGTAAGAGGAGGACTGGGGTTTGGACTAACACTGTGTTGGTGGCCAGCAATGATTTATTTTAGGCTGGAGTGGAGCAGCTTACAAATACCAGGGGATCATGGACCACCTCCACCCACCACAGGATGGCTTCCTCTCACCTTTGCTATGGTGAACACATGCCAGGGGTGTGTGTACGGCTCACCAGCTAAGCACCCCACAGCATGGCCAGACACACAAGACGTTGCCAGTCCTGTATCTAGGTGACTTGTTGCAGGACGCAAACCAAACGCATGCATCAGAAACTCCCAGCAGAGAGATGACACAGCCCCAGGACTTGCCACCAGCAAACTCCACGTATTTACTAGCACAGATGGGAAGCAGGTAACTCTCCTTGCAATTCCCTATCCAGGAAACCAGGCAGGAGGACTGCAACCCAACCGTGCTGTGACGTGGAAAGGCACAGCTGCTTGGTGCATGCAGTGCTGTTTGTTTCCCTGTCTGGGTTTTCTTTCCTTTCCACAATAACATGATGCCTTGCTGAGCTGTTTGATGTAGCAGCTCACGAGTGGGGCAACACAGCTCATTGGGCACCAGCTGCCTAATTGAATTTTCTCAGGTTTCTGGACAGGAGCTGGAGCTGACATTCATTAATGATCCTTAGCAACTGAATATTTCCCGTGTTGCTGCACTTGGCTGTGCTGAGCTGCATGTGGCAAGGATAAAACCATGTGAGTGTGTGTGCGTGACGCAGGGTGAAGCAGGACGGGAGGATGAATGGTGATGAGGTTCCTTCATGGCTTCATGAAGCCTTTGTGCACAGACAAGGGTGGTTCAGTTCTCAAAATTCTCCTGGGCTTCAAAACCACATTTGACATGGTGCCTTCCAAGGAAACTAAGCAGCCCTGACACATGGGGAAAGTCCTTGCAAGGATTTATGGCAGCTAAAGTCACAAGACCAAAGGTGAAAACAAGCTGTCAAATGTAGCAGTAGAAGAGGCCACTGTTGAAGCCTGACAGAGATCCGAGCTGAATCAGATCTGCCCCACACCCTTGTAACTCACAGGTTAAAGGGGTCAGGGCAGAGAGAGAAGACAGAGCGCTGCTGAGGCTGTCAGGGCAGCAAAATCCCAGCTGGGTTCCAAAGTGCTGCAGAAGGACATCATGGTACAGACCACCAGGCAGTAACCCTGTGTTGATAAACGCACAGTGGAATGCATGCAGCCTTGCTTCCCCTGCACACTCATGGTTCCAAATGCGCCACAGCCTCCATGGAAACCCACCTTGGAGTCATCACACTCACTTCCCTGAAAACATCAGCTCAGTGGTGACCAAAAACTCAAACCCAAAATGGAAAGCACTGTAACTCAAAAGCCATGAATAAACCTGCCCCCATGCTGTTATGAGCACAGCACCACTGGAAGCAGGGCAGAGGAAGGAAACAGGAACAGCTGAGGCTGGAAATAGATCCCACGTAAGGATGGTTTAGGAGACTCAAACCCTTCATCCATAAAAGGAGACAACCAAGCAAAGATGTGACAGACACCTTAGCAACAACAAGTGAAAGGAAGAGGACAAACAGAGAAGGACTGCTTGCTCTTTCTCCTAATAAAATAAGGGGGAGCAAAACAAGCAAAAGAAAGTGGTCCTTTTTTTGCACATATTGTGATCGAATTATAGAAATCTATGTCCATCAGATGCTGTTGATGTCAACACTGGAGGGAGGAACAGTGAGTAAATGAATCCATAGCAGAAGATGACCTAAAACACTGAGCTGCCCAGTGAGTCTTGGGAGACTGCTAGCAGCTGATGGTGGAGACAGATGGGAGAAGCACCTCCAAGGCTTCTCCTCTCTTTTCTCCCTCTCCAGACATCAGCTCCTGGGTCCCATTGATAGGTGGGACCACATGGACATGATCCAGCCATTCCTTGTGTCTAAGCCCACATCCTGATCCCACCTGCAAAGCTGGCTCTGGAGGTGTGCCTGGCAGGTCTCAGCCCTCCTGCAGATGGTCTGTCAGGACATCTGCTCCTGACCGGAACAGAGCAACTTTGGGGATGTTATCCCTGCTGGGAAAGGGGGTGCTAAGGACAAGGAAAAACTGCTTTGTAGTGAGTGAGTTGCTGGTGGGATGCCTCAGGACCATTTCTGAGACTAGCCAAGGATGGAGACTTTTGGGAAACTATGCTGATCAGAAAAGTGTATTTCAAGGGTCTTAAAAAAGCTGGGAGCATGTACTGACAGGCAGAAAGAGGGAAGAACATCTAAGATGAAGCATCTGTGTGAGGAGGAGTAGCTGGAACAGGACCAGACAGACAGATAGGCAGAAGTGGAAGAAGACAGTGTAACCACAGACAGATGGACAGCAGGCTGTATGGGCACAGATGGGATGGAGGAAAGGAGAGATGGAAGGACAATGAATGGGAGTGGTGTTGGGTGGATAGTTGGCTACATGAATGGCTCTGGATGTGGATGGATGGTTGGATGATGAATGGATGGACAGACAGATGACTAGGCAGATGTGTGGATGGACAAATACACGTATCAGAGTTTCAGCAAGAATCAAGCATTTTACTCAAGTTCTCCTCTAATTTCTTCTATTGTGTAAGGTAAAGAGGTTTTGTCTTCCCGTTTCTTGCTGGCTCACACATGACCATTGACTATCCTGTCCTTACACTTGGAATTCTGCTTGTCAGAGACACTGGAGACATTAAACTACCCACCAGCCTTGCATGGAGAAAGGCTCAGTGTGGTGATGGACCCACAGACCTGCCTCCCTTGCCTGGCTCCTGCCTGCCTGATGCCTATTCCCAGAGAAGGACTGAGATGGGGGAAAGCCCTGGGATGCTCAGCTCTGCCTCTCAGGACTACGGCTGAGAGCTTGTCTGTAGCTAGTGGCTGAAGGACTAAGTTGGGAAGGAAAAAAGTCACCTTGAGTTATTTCCTATTTGTCCTTAAACACAGTGCAAACACACTGGCATTCATCCAGAAGGGCTGAGGGAGCCATTCCTGGAAGACAGGTCTTTGAAAGCAATGCTCCTTTCCAAGGCAATGATTTAAGGTTCCTGACGAAACCCAGAGCACAGCTTCAGAGGAGGCATTTCTCCCAGCAGGGTTTGCTGAGGATCCTTCTGGAGCAGAGACAGGTCCTCACGTCCTCCCTTGTCCCATGCCAGGCGTGGGACCCACAGTGGCGTGTAGATATGTGGCAGCCCCTTTGGGAAGGGACACATGGGGACAGCCCCCCCAGTGCTTTGCTGCACTAACAATGATGAGTGACAGCTTGATAGGTCCTGCAAATGCAACAGGGACCAACGCGACAGCAATCCAGCAGAGAGATGTGGAGGGAAGATGAGAAAAAGCAGCTGAGATGTGGGGCTCATGGAAGCATACTCGATGTTTCCCAAACCAATCCAGCTGGAAATCCAATAGAAACCTCATCCTCATTGTCCTCCTTAATGAATCTTGACCTACATCGAAACTGGGAGGGCAGTAACACCGGGAGATCCTGCAAAAAGGTGAGCACTTCCCCGGCATGCACTGTGCTAGGAAGGAGCGGAACTCCTTTTTGGGCCTTCCATCTCCACTGCTCTGCCTTTGCTCCAGCTGAGGCTCCCACCCTGCCAGCATGGGCAGCTGCCAGCCATGGCAGGAATGCTGCTAGGCACTGGCACTCGTGGAGCCACGGATGTGGCACTGGGGGTCTGTGCCCAGACGCCTGAGGGGTCACTGGAACAGCGAGCAGAGGAAGCGGAGAGGATGGTTTGCATTCCTGGCACCAGCGCTCACCACAGCCCTTTATGCGGGGTCTTTCAGCCAGAGCCTGTGGCAAGACAACATCCAGCAGACACACACAGGGCCAAAACCTCCCTCGCTGTCACAGCGATTTGCAGGCAGACTGGGACAAATACTCCCTCTGAGCGCTCTGCCAGAATGCACTGTGGGGCTGTGGCTTGTGGAAGCAGAGAGTGAGCAAAAGAAAGGCACTGCAGCATTTTGGGGGAGAGGAATGAGCGCTCCACAGGTTGCACAGCCTCTGTCTCTTCCCTTCTTTTGCAGATGGTGAAACAAAAGCAGTGAGAAAGGCCAGGTCCCCACTTTCTCTGATGGGACATGGAGCACTTCTGCAGTGGGACAGAGAATTACATACGTGTCTTTGGACAGAGGCCTTCACACCACCTCACTGGCCTTCATATGTCCCTCCCACAGCTGAGAAACCAGCCACAAATAATTGTCTCAGCAGCTAATTAGCTGTCTGTGTACACAATAAATTATGCATTTAATATTTACACAGTGCCAGGGCTATGCCAAGAGCTTTCCAAGCATATAAACCAGACGGGTCTTTCATTCCACAACTTCCCACGATAAATGAGATTAATCAGCCCACAGGAGATGAGCGGGGAGCCCTAGAGGATGGAGAGGGCAAGAGGACAGAGAGGCAGCCTGACCAGCCCCTGGGAGAGGATGTTCCTGGCCTCCTCTAGCCATGGGACAGGGTAATGGCACAATCCTGTGGCCTCTCCCTTGCTGCAGGACCTATTCCCACTGGCCTGAGCAGCACCAACTGTGTCCAAGGGATGCCAGTGGCTCCACTCCCACGTGGAGCCCTTGAGGTCTGCCCTTCTTGAGATGAAGCAGCCCCTGGCCATGGAGAGGGTTTCCTGACACCAGCTTCCCGAAGCACACCCCACTCTTGATCTCCTCACATCTATTCCCTGTGATGCCACTTGGTCTTTGCACAGCTTTTCTTGCCAGCAGAAATCTTCCTTCAAGGAGAAGAAATTTCATGCTTAAGGAGGCACTTCTTCCACAAGTGATTTAAAACTGGATACATCTTTGTAAGGAAACAAGCATAATTAAGTGTCATCGATGTAGCCAAAGATATGGACTGTTCAAAGTTAATTTTGTCCATTAATGAAGAGTTGCAGAAAGCAGAGCCCACATTTGTTTGCTCTACTTTGGTAAATCCCTGGAGTCAGCAGCTTTGCTCTTGACAAGAAAAAATAATTAGAAAGAAACTTTAATTAAGAGATAACAGATGGGTGCTAAAGGACTTGTGCTCAATCACACCACGATAGCCTGGAAGCAGACCTTGGTTTACTTCAGGAGTGTTGTGAAGGAGGGACACGACCCCTCCGACATGCTTGGCTCAGGGCAAGATCCAGGGCAGGAAAACCTCTTCCCTCAGCCCGGATGTGACCACAAAACATCCTCCTGTGAGTGTTGGCAAAGTCCTGCTGCTCCCGCAGAAGTTCTGCTCCAGCTCTGCAAGAGCCTCACCTTTCACCTCCCTCTGAAGCTGCGCCCCAAACCCAGCTGGGGATGTCCATCGTGGGCTGACAAGGGGCTTCGTGGCCCTTCTAGCTGCTCAGCTGCACAAGGCTGGTGCCTCCCACATGAACCTTAATGCAACATCTGGGCCTTTCTGAGGATGAAGGGATACTTTTACCATCAAATGTTCCATTGTCACAAATGATAATCCAGTCCACGGGCTCCCTCCTGGGCCTGGTGGTCCAGCACTGGGGAGGTGTGATGCCTGCACTGCTATGAACTTGACATGCCATGGCCCAGGCTGAGCTCCAGGTGACACAGTCAGGATGGCAGCACCATCGGGATGGTGTCACTTGCATTGCTTGTGCACAGGGGCCAGCAAGGCTGTGCAGTGGCAGAGAATCAGTACCCTCCTGGGGAGGAAACAGTGCTAAACTCAGCAGGAAACCACAGAACACAGACCCACTGCTGGAAGCAGAAGACACACAGTCTCACAGCAGAAGCGAGGGCCAAGTCCTTGCTGCAGCAGCTCTCCGTGTCTTTTGGGCTGTGGGCTGATGGGGAGCCCTGACTGGCAGATGCAGCAGTAGGATGGGGAATGCTGCCTTAGCAGACAAGTGACTTAAATGTCATTTTTCTGCTTGTACCATATCATCAGACTGGCTGAATCAACAGCTTTGGTCTGTTCTGAGTGGGATCTCACCAGGGCAGAGCGTGTCCTCCCTGTGCCCTTTTATGTCTGTGTCATGTCCTGGCGCTCCTGCATTTTTATCAGCCCCACGTTGGGACAGAGCCTCTCTTGCAGCTCTTTAGACCTGACAAACCACATCAGCCCAGATGCTCCTCACTGGCAGTGCTCCTGGCTGCAAGCCAGAAGGGTTCTGTTTCAGAGGCAGCCCTGTTTCCCTGCACACCATCAAGCCCAGCCCTCGCTGGGAGTAGCAGGAGCTGTACAGCGATGTGCTGCCCCAAGCATAACTTGACCCTGGTCACAGGGGACAAGCAAAACTGAGAACAGCAACCAAACCCATCCTGCCTCTGTAACAGAGTCTCCTCAGCCACGCATGGGCAGGAGACCACAAAAAAGCTGTCCTTTCCCGTGGCTTCAGGGTAGGAGTGAGCTCTGCCCAAGGGCGCTAAGGCTGGTGTGCACCCATCTGCAATGGTCGCATACCTCTACCACAGAGCATGTTGTGTTGATGCAGCCAGGACCAGGAGAAGATGCTGCAACTTCTGCTTTTCTGTCTCAGCTGCTCTACAGCAGAGAGGTCTGGATTCATTTCAGCTGATGATCTTGGCTTTTCAGGCTTTTCCACAGGAGACTTTGTTCTTGCATCCCAGGAGGGGACCTGAGTTCATGTGTTGATCTGTTTTCCAGAAGGTCTTGGTAAGACCATCACTTGGATGTCTGTCCTAGCTCTTCTGGTCCAAGTGTCCTGGGACTCCAGGTGCTCTCCTTGCTGCAACTGGCTGAGCTGTGACACTATTTTCATCCTAAAGCAAGGCTGGATGGGACCTTGCCCACTTGGCTTCCTTGCGAAGTCAGCTTGAGATGACTCATCTTGAGGAAGTGCAGTAGCTTGGCAAAGCAGCAACTCCTCCAGTTCCCTGTTACTACATTGGGCTGCCCCAGCACGTGGGGTGGTATGGAGGGAAAGGTGTTGGAACACCAGAGGGAATGGCACTAAGGGGAACCAGCACACAGCAGGAAAATCCCACCAATATCCTCCAAGCTGGGCTCACTTGAGCCTTCAACCTTCGCTGCCAAATGACCGGTGAAAGCACCATGGGTGAGTTAGAGGCTTGTTTTTTGGTCCTGCTTTTTCATGCAGACAGGACAAATAAGTCTAGGCCACAACAGAGTGCTTAGATCAGGCTTTTCAATGCCGTTTAGGGGGAAATCAATACGATTCAGAATTAGGTGCCCAAATCAGAGCCATAAACACAGGAAAAGCTCGTTGTGGTCCAGCAACAGCGCGAAGACGCCTGTATTTACCAAGGTTTGGAAAGGGGGAGGTGGGAGCAGAGCTGGATAGAAACATCAGGGCGCCTCACTCCCCGCTGACCTCAACCTGCCTTTCCAGCTTGGTGCACAGCGCACACCTCCCCATCCCTGTTTGCCAATGCCCACGCGCCCGCCCTCAAATAACAGCCTTGGTCCGCTCAAATACACCGGGGGCGACCGCTATTTGTTCACATAACAACCCAGCTCCTGCTTCACCCCACTCAGGGCCGCGGATTAGCATCAGGCATTGTGCAGTGTTTTTTTATTAGCACAGAATTATGGAAGTCAGAGGCGTAAAAGACCTGTTGGGTCCCACTCAGTCCATCCTCCTTCTGCCAAGACAGTATTGGTCCCTGCAGCATATTTACTATTTCTCCAGTCTAATTTTACATACTGTACAATCTGTGCAGTGCCAAGTTACGATCCCTGTGTGAGAAGCAGAGCTCTCAATTTCCAGGCTCTTGGGTGTGTAAAATCACAACCGCGATGCTAAATTAACTTTTTTTTTCCCTTGCATTTAATCATTTAATAGCTCTAAAATTCAGCCCCTCAGGCTCTTTCTGTCTGTCTCTTGGCTTGGGTTCTGCCTGCTGTAGGCCAGTGGCTTGTCGCTTACAGATGTAACACTCACGCCCCTGGGTGGATCGGCAGCAGCTGGGCTTGAAGCTGGGGTAACTACAACTTAACACATGAACTTCTGTGCTTGAGGATGGAAAAACTCCTCTGCTTTTTTAACCACAGGTACAGGAGGTTCGTCCTCCTCCTCATTGCTCAGCCCGACCAGGAGGAGGCACAGAGTGCACTGCACAGAGGGACAGGACTCAAAAGCATCACGGAAGCTGGGCTGAGAAATCAAAACAGGGGTGCAACCTGTAGCACCAGGATATGGGGGACAGAGCATTCCCTGGAGCTTGCAACAGAAGCACAACTACTTTTCTCTCCACTGAAGGTTACATCCCAGGGCTTCTTTCTTCCCAGAAGAGGGATTTCTTCCCTCTGCACCAAAATCAGGACTTTTCTTTGTGCACATGGCTACAGAATAGCAGAGGAACTGAGCTGCTGCCAGGGCAGCACAGTGAAGAGGGTGGAGAGAATAGATGCTGATAAAATGGGAACCATTTTCTGAAGTTTGAGGGTCTTTTTGACCCAGTCACCATCACTCCTCCAAGTAACACCTGCATATCTGGAGTCCAGTGCTGATTTCAAAACAATATCAAAAATAAGGCACAAATCATCTCTCCCCTGCAGGGGCTGCATTAACAACTAAGACAAGGCATCAGGATTTGCATTGGTAATAATGAGATACTACATTTGCATTTGGTGACTTTCACTCTGAAGGATGCTCAAGCAAAGCTAAGCCTGGAAAGGATCACCGGCACGTGCTGAGCCGTGTCACAGCCAGCAGAGCTGCAGCCCACCCATCACACAGAATATCTGCTGGGGGGAAAGACAGGCACATATCAGACCCATGGCACACTGGGAAGAGTGTTACTTACACCAGAGGCACAAAATAAATGGCTGAGTATAGCTAATGGAGCACTACAGACCACACAATAGGACTCCAGGACAGAGCTCCTGGATCTTGAGCAAAGCTTGGAGACAGGCTCCAGCTTGGGGCTGAATGAGGCTGGGACTCTGATTAAGGGCTGAAAAGTCTATCTGAGCAATGGATGTCATGACTGCAGGGTTGTGGTCCCCAAATGGATTCTGAACTCCTCCTGGAGGTCAGCATTATTTGGGAACCCCATAAATGCACAGGCTACGTGAGTAATTACAAGTCACTCTGCAGCCAGGGAGCTATCAAAGGTGGCAGTGCCTTTTGGATTTGTCTCTGAGCAGGGAGGAGAGATGGGGTTTTCTGCACACTACATGGATGATCCCAGCAGGAAGACGTAGATCCATAAGAGAGCAGGGGACTGAAAGTGCACTTTGGGGCAGGCAGAGCCTTTGCATGCCTTCTTGTGCAGACCATAGAATCATGGAATGGGCTGGGTTGGAAGGGACCTCTGAAGATCATTAGCCCAACCTCCTCGCCATGAGCAGGGACAGATGTGCACCTACCACAGAATCACAGAATGGATGCATCCTGTTCATCTATCTGCAAAGCACAATGCAGGAGCTCACAGGAGGCCACACCACCTCAGAAGAGAGAAGCTTAAGGCAAGGACAGTAAGCCAGGAGCTTTCAGCAGGGTTGGTCCCATTCTCAGCAGCACCACAGAGTGCTTTCAGAGGAGGGAGCAGGCAACTCCTTGAGGGGTTGAGAACTGAGCCAGTTCCTGCCTGGCCCTGCTCCCTTGTTGGTGCCCTAAGCACCAATGTCCAGCACCCTTTCCACAACCTGTGAAGAAGATGCTTTTCATTAAGCAGCTGAGCATTTCCAGAGCAGCTGCCACTGGCTGGCTGGTGGCCTCATCATGCAGAACCGTCATGGCTTCGTTGTGTAGAGCCCCCCAAAAAAACATGCTGCAATTTCTATTTGATATTTGCAGCCTCTCTGCTTCTAGAAATACCTTCTCCTTCTCCTCCTCTTCAACACAGTCTTTCCTGCCTGTCTACGCACTGCCGTTCCCTCTCCATACCACTTTTGTCACCATTCATCTGAAGAAACTCTCAAAAGCAGAGAACAGCACGGCTTTTGGGAGCCCAGCCTGCCTTTGAGAGCATCTCCTAACCTCCGATTACTGATCCTGCCATGGCAGAGAGTCCTCCGTTTGCTGCTGTTTTTTTTATTGCCTGTGTTGCGGACAATGAGCACATGTTAGGCCAGGAGCAGACGTTCATTCTTGAACAAATTGAGCATTATTTCCTAAATTCAACGTTAAAAAGCTTTGAGTGTCTTACTGCAGAACAACAGCTAAAAGGCCAGCTATGTTTCATTGACTGAAATACAAGTAAGTGTGCCCTGTTCTCTGGAGAGCTCTTGAGTTTGAAGCAGAAGATTCTAGGGAAGTGTATTTTCTAAAAGTGAGACTATTCAGAAGCTCGCCATGTCCAGAGTTCCAGTCATGTGAAGGCAGTACTGAAGGCTAACTATTATTAGCACAAGAGATACTTGAAATCTGGAATTTCTGTAAAACATTTTGAATTCAGGTTCTGAAGCATTTAAAGGACTTGAGAAAATATCTTTGGCTCCAAGTCAGCAAAGCACTTAGGCAAGGCCTTAACTTTGAGCATGTGTTTAAGTACCTTGCTGACTTGGGGCTTTTAACCCCGGCAAAAAGAAATCAAAGAGGAAAGAAAAGCCAAGTAAAAAAATTCTTGTGTACATGGAAATCTCCAGACAAGCCAAAATAATAGAGGAATCTCCTCTGGAAAGTAGGAAAACAAAAAATAATAGCGACTTGCTTTAAAATTAAACACTAGAGGAAGCTTTCTGGAGGAAGGGGGAGAAAAACTCCCAGAACAAATGGAGTATTTCAGTGTAGCCTAACGCCAGCTTCACTCTCCTGCCTCTTCAGCATTCAGAAATTATTTATTGCTGAAAAAAAATCCCAAACCAACCCCAAAACCTGCTTCCTCCTCCCATTTCCAGACGAAGTGCAATGGGAGAGAGAAAAATCTTGGCTTCGGCAGTGAAAAAAACATCTCTGAAATGAGTCGGCTGTGAGAGACTGTCTCCATCAGGATGGAGGAAGAGGATAAGCGATGAGGGAGTGAAGTGTAGTAATGAGGAGGAGGAAATTGCCCAGAGGCAGAAGCCTGCAAACAACCGCGTGCAGTGCCTGCGAGAGGGGGAATAGACGAAAGTCCTTACGGAGAGAAAATCAGTGCAAATCTATGCACAGACGCATGGAAAGCAGCTACGAGCAGCAAGCGGCTCTTCCCCTACCTCCAGCTTGAGATCATGAATAGAAAAACTGGAGCACAGCAATAAGAGCATCCTCTGCAGCCCACCCAGAGAGAGGGGCTGCAGACGGCAACGGGAGAGCAGCCACAGGAGTGGGAACGGGTGACAGGAGATGCCCCGGCTGCTCCAGGATCCGGTGCTTGCAGCCCCTCTGCAGCTCTGCCACGGCCAGGGCAGGCTCAGGGTGCCATGAAGCTGAAAATGCTGCTCTGCCCCCACCAGGGCAAAAGTCCAAATTTACAAATATTCTCTGTTAAAGAGGAAAACAAAACCCCTAAACAGCGAAGCTCCTTCCTCAGAAGGAAAGCAAAGGTTTTCATGTGTTTTAGGGTATTTTTTCAAAACTTCTACACTGAGTTGTACAAAAGGCTTTTCAAAACATCTGGTTTTTTAAGGGGAAGGAGGTGTCAATTCAAGGTGAAGAACCTAGCCATTTCTGAAAAACACCAAAAAGACAAACTGCAGCCTTTACTTCCTCTATGCCTCATCTCTTTTTTATCTCCCCTGACAGAGAAACATGATTTTGTAAAACATTTGGATGTTGATGGGACTTAATTTCCAACAGAAAACGGCTCCCCTGAGGATTTTCCCCATCAGCTCTGCCCAGGACAGACTGGCAGCAAGCGCTTTGCTCCGAGACGGAGATGCCCCTCATGGGAAGCACGGGATTCCAGCACAGAGGAGGGAGGCAGCTCTTCCTCAGCACTCACGCTGTCACACTGCCTGCAGCCCCCCAGGGATGGCCACCCTGTCATCCACTGCTTCGTGCCGGCACCCAGCGAGATGCAGCTCCTGCCAAAAGGATCTGACAACACAAACGAGTGAGACAAATGAGGAGAGCATCATTCTCCCTGTCTTACACATGGAGCTGAAGTCCCCAGAGCAGATGAAATGACTGGCCCAGGAGAGTTGTTTTCATCAGAGCTAGGCTCTGGTTTTCCTCCTTCCCTGTGATCCTATGACACCCGGTACACTGATGCCAGGGTTTGGTTGGGCTCTCCTGACCCTGCTGAAATACAAAACCACAAAGCACTGAATTAACTTCAGCAGGTACCTTTTTATCCACCTGGGACCCCTGTATGGCTCTCGGGATGCCAGCACTCGGGCACTGCAGGGATGGATTGTGAGGCTATGGAACAGCTGCTGCTGCGTACACCAGTGACTCCCTCTGAGGCACCAAAGCAAAAAGCCTTCCATAAATACTGGTTACACGAAAAAACTCCTCAGGGCTAAGCAAGTTAAGAAAAATGGCGCAAACTCACTGGAGGAAGGAAAACACAATTAAATCACCCAACAGCCCGTATCCACTAATCCCTTGTGCTACCAGGCTTGACTTGAAGGTCTCTGCCTGCTGACATCCACTTCCCACCCCTCATCCAGCGCTGGCACTGCTTTTCCAGAATCCTGGCAAGGCATCTGTGCACATATGTTATGTGGGAAAGAAATCCCCCCACAGCCCACAGTCACAGCCCAGCATGCTGTGGGGCTGTGGGCTGTGCAGGGACAAGCCTGGGAGCTGCTGTCCCACGCCACAGCATGAATTAAAGGCACTGAATGTTTTCAGGAGGTTTCAGTATTCACCAGGCTGGGAGACACATCTGCAACATCAGGTAACAGCATTAAAGGAGCTGTGAGTGCTCATGGTGGCTCTCACTGTGAGGTTCTGCATTCTGGAGCTGTGATTTAGGGCAGGATGAAGAATGTGATGGGATTAAATCTGTCTACCTAAATCCTGAAATTTTCCTTCTGGGTTTACATCCCAAAGTCCTTCTCATAGATCAACAGAAGGATCAGGCCCATCTCTCTGGAGCTGCCAAGAATAAAATTGCAAAAATATGGAGAAAGAAATGCATCATGGATACAAAAGCCCATGGACTCAGAGAGCTCAGTGGAACAGACTTGCCCGGATTACAGAGTGAGGGGGTTCACTACCACAGAGGTAGGGCTGTCCACTGAGGTACCTTGCTCAGATGGGGCAGACACTTCCACTTTAAAGTGACTGATCCAGCCCTGCAACCTGCTCCGAATTTCCTGGGAGATAAGGCACATCCCACTTCTCAAACAGCACTTCCTAGTAGCCCAGGGGTGAACTGACCTTGCTGTCATGCAAAAGACAAGAACAGCACCTTTGACAAGGCTGAGCCAAGTTAAGACAATGTCAATAACCAGAAAATAAATAAATAAATAAATTTAAAAGGGAAAAAACAAAAGATTTAAAAAAACCCCAACCCTGCATAGACAAACAGACAGATGTTTCCTCTACAATGACAGCTTCCAAAGTCCCACGTTGCTACTGTTCCCCCTGGGATTTTCCTTTCTGTCTACCATGCTGCCAATGCAGCAGCTAGGTAACTTTTGAAGAGCACCAACCAGCAGCGTGAAAATAGCTGCAGTGATTATATTGCAACACTTCACTGCTTCCCTGTGCTGCAGCTCCCTCCTCCACTGTTGGAAGTACAATCAATGCTAATTAATTAGGGGCCAGAGCCTGCCAACCATGGTCACACCAACTTCAATGCTGCTTCCTGAATATTCAGGGCTCATGCTCCATAAAAGTGAGGATCAGCCTCCAGCAACTTGCATTGAAAACAACAGAAACTCTCTTTGCAAACCAGGAGGGACAGACAGGCACGTCTGTGTCAGAGCTGAGAGCTGGAGGAGTCGTCTGAGCTGGGGCAGACCCCAGTGAGCTGCAGCTGTAAATCAGCAGTGAGGCATCCTGCAGGCATCCCTAAAGGCTCTCTGCCAACAGGAACCACGGAGCTGGCACAGCTTTTACACCCAGCCAAGGCTCAGAGGAGGGTGCTTGCGTGCGGCCAGAGACAGAGCATGAGCACCCTCCAAGACCAAGGAGGACCAAAGCCCTTTCTCTCTGCACCCAAAGTGATGTGCCCTGTGATGCTGGGAGAGGGGAAGGCAAGGGCTGGGTGTTAATGGACAAAGATGGGAAGACTACTTGAGAGCAAAGGAGACAGGGAAGAGGCCCAGGAGAGTGAATGGACTTCACTGGAGCAGCAGTGGGGACAGTACTGGAGCTCACTAGAAGGTGAGCCTGTGGCCGTGGTTCCTAACCCTGCCAAGGGTTTGTGTGATGCTCTAAGAGTGAGGAGGCACCGGTGGGGAATCCAAGCTCCTGATCTGCCCCTCCACTACTGCCACACAGAGGGACCCTCACATATAGGAAAAACACAAGACCCTGTGCTTTCCACCACAAAGGTAAAACTAGTTTTCAAGTCTGCTGAGCACACGAACTAGCGCCATGAATACGACCACCAGGATCATGCCTTGCTGTATCCTACGTAATGCTGCATGCCCTCCTAAGAGCAGGAGCTCCTGCAAGGTTCAACAGCCTTCTCCCACTCCTCAGCAACATCACTGGATTTTCATCCCTTTGCACCCAGCCTCTCCAGTTGTCCCAGCAGCTGGCATAGGTTGTGGCAGATCTCCAGTCCCACAGTTACGGCCAGTCACGGCTTCCCATGGGAAATCGCAGGAGAGGACTAGACAGACAGACATTAGCTCCTGGATTTAATGCACTCTCACTCCCATGTGCCTCAGTTTCTCCCTTGCACAGCATCCAGTCAGCTGGAGCAACCACACCACAGTGCAGGCAAGCCACAAACTCAGCAGAGTCCAACCTGCCAGGGCTTGTGGTTTGGCTGGAGTCAGAGGCTCTCTGTGACTCATCCTACAAAGTCTCAAGTTCATGGCTACGGCTGGAGAATCCCATCAAGAGCACTCCAGGCTCAATTTACACTCCCTCTGGGAGTGGATTTGTGCATAAACAATGCAGATGATGAGCAGAGCTCGACCGCCTGGTTGGAGAAGATCCTCACTTGGATGGATGAATGGATGTGGGGCTAATGAGGACAAGCTCCCAGCACTGGAACCCTGCGCGTACGCTCTGAACCACCCTGGTTCTCAGCTGCTGCTGCTGTTGTGAGCCTGCCTTCATGCCACTCACAACAGGATGAGACCTCAATCCCCCTCTGCAGCTCTGTTACCTCTGTGAGGGATGTTCACCAACTTCCTCGGCTTTATTTCCATTTGGATCCTGGAGGCAGCAGGTGTAGCCCCCCTGCAAGCAGCAAAGACCAGCTGAGTGCAGAGTGGACTTTTCTCCAGAGAACAGAAGTGCCCTTCGGAGGAGCACAGCATCCATCCCCCACCACCTCTCTGTGAGCAGAGCTGTTATTCAGCAGCACACCCAAGGCCTGGACATCAGAAATACATGCACACGTGGGCACACCTCATTACACCTCAGCACATCCAGCAGGAATCAAGCGAGACAGGCCACATGCTGCTGCCCTGCTTTAGCTTGTGCATCCCAGTCAATTTTTCAGTGTGATGGTGCCAGCTCTCCTCTGCCTACAAATCACAGAGGTCTTGGCTGGCAGAAGTCCTACGGGCTCCCAGCCTTGCAGGTCAATGTTTTCTAGCATCAGCTCTGTAGACCTCTGGCTGTTTTGCAAAGCTCCAGAATAGATAACTAAGAAGAGCCTGGCTACTGGCAGATGACTTAAATCTGCTAACACAGGTCTGCTCTGAGGGAAATGCTGCAGGCTTTGCAAACTAAAATAGCTAGGAAGGTCAAGTGCGTTGAACTTGGGATGAAAGGCATTACCTTTCTGTCAACTGTGTGCACCCTGAGGTGAGGTTTTGCCCCATCCATAGGGAATTTTGAACTGAGAGGTAGATGTATCTTGCCAGGGACTCTCCCTGCACACAGGTGCATGCAACTGTGCAATGAGAATATTTTATCCCCTTTCCCTTGTGTACTAAGTAGAGACAAAGCTGCTTTATCCCCATGCTGTGAATCACACCCACAAATCCCTTTCCCCAGCACCAGCCTCCCCAGCATGGCTTTAATCAAGGGAAGGCAGTGCAATGAGGCTCCAGACTGCTTGGCTTCAATTAGCACCTGCTAACAGCTGAGCCTAGACAGCAGTCTTTTCCAGCAAATTGTACACCAAGAGATCAATGGTTCATACAGGACTAATACTGCTGTAACCCCTCCTGCCTCCATCACTGTCAATTGCCTCATGGTTTCACTTCACTTCTCCACCTGATGGGCCTTCCTGGAGCAGTCATTACAAGGTGACACACATTGCTTTTCCCCTCTGTAACGAGCCTGCCACGGCCCCTCCTCAATCCTTCTTCTCTTTCTCCTTTTAATATGCCACAATTATATTGGCTTCTCTGCATGGATCCACCCCATTTAGCGCTGCCCAAGACCGCTTATCCTGAAAGATGCTCTTTTCATCCACAGCACAGACTGCACATCTTGCAAGTTGTTCTGTATATTTTTCACACTCCAACATCTTCTGGCCTTGATTAGGAATCTCGTATTTCCCTTCCCACAGAAGCACAGTGTCTGCTCAGAGAAATTAACCCCACCAAGGACTTTGGTAACAGAGGTTTGTGGATGCTGTGTCCCAGCATCTGCACTTTTGCTTCATGGTATCTTTGCTCTGTTCCCAACCCAGAAAATCCTCTCTGAGAAAGCAGAGATGATGATGTTTGTACTCGCTGTCTTGCTGGGCCTGTGTTCCCATTATCCAGGGCTCTGCTTGTTCCCAGATGTGTCACAGGCGGGCTGAAGATAATAGCAAGTGATTCCACGCCCAACACTACAGATGGACGTGCAGGACCTGAATGTCTCAGCCTTTCCTGACCTTTTGGTCCTGGGTTCTACCACACGTAGCTACTGTGACATGTCCTGGGGATGATTCGTAGCACCCACTGCTGAGGTGGTGCCCGCAAGTGGTGCCCAGAGCTGCCCCCAGGACTGCTGCATTTTGCTCTTTGACCCTGACTGGAGATTGGCTTTCAGGGCATCCAGGACTTCAGACACTGGGAACTCTTCAAATTGGACAAATAATGAGTGGTACATTCAGTCCAAGTTCTGTTGGACATGTGGGCTGGTGGGAGCAGGCTGCTCTGGAAACATGAGATGTCTGATTCACTGGGTTGGCCACATGTGACTTCCAAGGTGAGACCTTTCTGAGCTTTTGGAGGCTAATTGAAGCCAAATCCCTGAAGCACTAAAGGTTTCCAGTCCACCTGTCACAGTTTTATGCGACCTTCCATTTCTGGAAGCCTTCGAGAATGTAAAGAAAGGATGAGGATTGCTTCCTCCCCCACCAAAAGGAGCTCAGTGCTAGGACGGGACACAGCCCTTCTTCAGCAGCTAGTGCTCACATAAAGAACAAGGCCAATGGCTACTCCCTCTGTGCTCCGCTAAACCTCAGCTTCCTAAGGTCTGAAAACCTGTGCAAATGAGATTTTGGCTTCTATCAGCATTTAGGGGCTCCCAGCTGCTGTGGCAATGCCTCTATTTACAACTGTGTGTCAGCAGAGGAAGCCATGCTCCTGCTCCACAGAGCAGGACGATGCCATGGCGAGAAGGAAATCCAAACCCTTCCTCCCAGCCTCTCCCCAGCAAGCAGGCCTTGTTCAGCACTGGGTTTCAACAAGGATTTATTGGCAAGGACTCTCTAGCTTATGTAGATGATCCACGAATTTGGTGCTGCCCCCTCTGCACCTCCACAGCCTGGCAGGTCCTGCCTCCGCCCCACGGGCTGTGGCAGCATTGCCCTGTGTTAGCAGTAATCCTCCACTTGAAGCTTCTCTAGATGTCTGGGTGGACTACAAATCCCATTCCTCTTCCTTCATTGCCTGCTGATGCGTAATGAAGCCCAAGAGACTACTGAGACATGTTTTTCCTTGACACTGGCAGAACTAATGAGTCCTGGCAGACTGTGATCCTCCTGGCTGTTTCTTCTCACCATAGATGTGAACTATTTTCACCAGTTTTGTGGGATCACAGGCTTGTACAAAGCCTGATAGATCCACACTCTAAAGCTGTATTTTCTTTTTTCTTTTCTGTCTTTGATTCTTTTACAGATTTGTGATCTGCTTCAATACACAGGACCTATTTTTGGGAAGGGTTCTCTTTTTTGTTAGCATCGCAGATATTGCCAGCTGGGTTTCCTTCCAAGCTCTTGGATGGCTCATGTGGGACAGATCTCCACTTTACTCCAGAACTTCATCAGCTCCATTTCAAACAAGTTCTTCCTTTTCCAGAAAGTGGAAAATTCAGTTCCAGTGCCTCCAGACAGAATTGTACATGGAAAGCAGGCAGCTTCTTTGCAATGTCCACAAACTTTGGTAACTTGCAAAAAGCAAGACTTCAAAGCCCTGAACAATCAAGCTGTGTTTCCTCTCACCTGAGTGCCAGCCCCTCTATTTTTCTTCCCGTCCTTCTTCTCTCTCCCCCACTCGCACTTCAAGAACATCTCACCTCCTGCATCCGACAGCACTTAGCACAATGGGACATCAATCTTATTGCTGACCTGTGGCTGTTTTTCAAACACAGACCCCAGGTAAGAGCTGTGAGCTCTCCAATCCCTGTCTGACAGGCATGAACCGTGCTCCCACAGGGTGTCCCAGCGACTTTCTGCGGTGCTAAATTAATAGACAATGCATGGCAATGAACCCTCTTGATTTCCCAGCTCCCAGGAGGGAGGAGCAAGCCTGAGATGTGCTCCCTGCAGGGCTATCCTGCATTGCTGGCTGGACCCCTGTGGGATGCTCGGCTCTGGAACCTGTGGAGTGATGAGGCAGTGGGCAAGAAAGCACAGGCACTAAAAATAGGCTGTTTGCGGTAGGGGCTGACCACATTTATTAGCATGCCTGCGCTCTGGCTGACCACAAGGTCAGCTGCCTAGAGCTTGGCCGTAATTCACTCTGTGTCTGGGCAGGAAATCTACTTGAGCTCAGGGGGATGTCCAGTAATAGAAAAAGTTGTTCCAGGACCTTGGGCTATTTTTGCTGTTTTCTTTTATTTTGCAGACAGAGAACCTTTCGGGAGATGCATCTTGTGCTGGAAAAAAAAAAAAATAAAGCCAGGTGCTCAGGGACAGAGAGAGGGGTAGAAATGGAAAGGCGAGCATGCAGATGTTTGTGCCTGTTTGGGTCTGGGGTTCTTCTTCTCAGACAGGCTCACCTTCAGCAGGGAAGATCAGAACAAAAAAGGGGACCCCAGAACTTGATGGGCTCTTAAACACCCTAACAGTGTGCAGCAGAGTCTAATGGGTTGCAGCAGGGGTGTTCCTGCAGGTGGGGTTGCTGTCTCTTCTGCTTCCCTGCAGCTGTGGGTTGGCAGGGAAGATGAGGAGGCAGTGGGAAAACCATCGCAGTAATGAATGCTCAGGGGTGGAGATGATGGACCTTCCTTGGAAAGGCATCAGAGGGCAACCTGAACTACAGCCAGGTCATACCTCTGGCCAGCATGGGATGGGCAGCAGATTGTCCCCAGCAGATGCAGTAATCCCACTAGGACAGCGCTGGTTCCCAGTGGATGGCCACAAACTTGGGCTAGCTTAGCCGTGAGCAGCAATGAGCAAGGCAGAGGAGGCAAAGAGCAGATGCCTGCCCTTGAACGGCAGCCTTCAGAGTGATTTAAGCAGGCTCTGCTGAATGGGGCTGCAGTTTGGAGCGAGGCTGGTATTTTCAGCCAGCTGGATAATGAGAGCAACCAGAGTTATAACAGGAAGGATTAAAAAATGTAATTGCTAATGGGGAATTAATTGTTAATGGGGAATCATCATTGCAGGAGGGTGTTCCCAGTGTGGCCCCGCAGGGATCTGTTCTTGGCCAATTGCTAATCACTCGTCTTATCAATTATCTTGAAGGCAACATAAAACTGTTGCTGGCAAAGTTTGCCAGTGACACAAGGGCTGATGTATATAATGGAAAGGATGAGTCCATCGCACACAGAGTCCAGAGCAGTTAATATACGAGCCTTCCCTCAGCAGGAGTATGTGTTTTATGCAGCCAAACACAAGTCCATTCATCTCCAGTGGAGGAATGTAGGTCAGACTCGCGGAATGCAGGACGGTGTCCTGAGGAGGACAACACAGATAAGGCCTTGTCAGGAGCCACATGGAGATAAAGTGCCAGTGCTGAGAGCAAAACTTGGCCAGAGGCAAAAGGAGGGGTCACGGGAGGTAGGAAGGTGCTATGTAATGAGAAGACAGAGCTTTTTCCTGAACTGGCCCCAACCTGAGCTTGGAAGAAGACACCATCTCCAGCCTCCCAGCTGGCCACTCAGCACACACAGTCAGTCCCTCTGACCTTGCCTTCCCCCGTGACTGCCTGTGCCCTGGCAATTACAAAAATTCCAGATCACTGTGTTGCACACGCTACTCACCCTGGGGAATGCGTGCAAAAACAAACCAAATGACAGATGTTTGTCATGTCGCTTAATGCATGACTGAAGGACACCGTGATAGTGCTGCGAGGGAAAGGAGAGGAGAGGAGAGGAGAGGAGAGGAGAGGACACAACAACTAAAATCTACTGAGATGTCTACAAACAAAACACACAGGCTGGTGCGAACGTACAAACCATCTCCCACACAGCAAATCCAGAGAATACCTCCAAAATCAAAGTGACGAGTGTAAGCATGCCAGGCAGATGGCATTCCCTGGCATGGGCTGACTTACGTGGAGGAAGCAGAGTCCAGAAAGAGCTGGTCACATCCCTGTCAGCCAAAAAACGCAACACGGACAAGGCTGGGCAATGCAAGAAGGGGAGAGAGGTTTTCCTATCTACAGTTGTTTTCTCTTTGAAAAGCCAATTTGCATGGCTTTGCTGTGCATTTTGAAGGCTATTTACTGGTCCAGGCTTTGTCTTTGCAGCAGCATTTCTAACGAGGCACGTGCAAACTGGAGCCCCCGGGAGGCTCTGCAGCAGAACCGACTGCAAAAGATTAGCGTCAGGGCTTAAGAGAGCAAGAAAGAAGGGAGAGTAATGAAACAAAATCTCTCTTTTCCTCAGCTGAGGAATGATGGGGGCTAATTGCTTGTTGCTGGTGAGGAAGAGAGGAGACAGGAGCTTCTGCGCCTATCAATAAATTAACCCTGGCATGTGGCATCTGAAGTGCATTCATTTCCAGAGACTTTTATCTCTTTGTCTCCTCTCCTGGGTGAAAACATAATTATTGTTTAAACATGAGTTAATTCAGCAAGGTGAGAATCAATAAAGCAGAATTACTCCTCTTTTAAAAGCAAAGAAATCTCAGTCTGGGACAGATGTGGACATAACTCTGGCAGAGCTGATGAATGGGGAAGATGCCTTGGTCACAGCAAGAGACTGGGGAAGCAGAGCTCCCTCTTCTCAGGACTGCTGTAGGCATTGGGTCTAATAAGAACAGATAAGTCCAGCAACAGGCAGTCACAGCATTCAGTAGAAAAAGCTGAAATCACCCACGCATGCACACTTTGTAGCCTGACACGTGGTTAGGCATCTCTACCATGTACACAGTTCCCAAATAAGAGCTTGGGTTACACCCCAAAGCTCGTGCTCTGACCTCTCCCAGACCTTGGAAGGCACCCAAGCCCTGCTAGGAAGAGGGTCTGTGCACTGCAGGGACTCCACCAGCTCTACTCTCACACAGTGGAGGCCTTGGACAACCAAAGGTGTGAGTGTCACAGCAGCCTGCATCACATCGGCGCTCTGCTCAGCTTTCCCCATCACCTTCCTCCATTCTGAAAAAAACTGGCAGCAACCACTGCCTGGAGAACAAAACACAGGAAGGAAAACTGAGCTATCCACAATAATGTGAAGTTGATTAGAGGACTAGAACACCTCTTCTATGAGGAAAGGCTGAGATACCTGGTATACTTCAGCCTGGAGAAGAGAAAGCTCTGGGATGACCTTATAGCAACCGTCCAGCACGTAAAGGGGCTACAAGAGACCTGAGGAGGGACTTCCCACAAGGACATGCAGTGACAGGACAAGGGGTAATGGCTTTAAACTGAAAGAGAGTAGGTTTAGATTAGATACCAGGAATAAACCCTTCACTGTGAAGATGGTGAGGCACTGGTGAAGGTTGCCTGGAGAAGCTGTGGATGTCCCATCCCTGGAAGTGTTCACAGCCAGATTGGATGGGGCATTATGCAAACTGGTCTAGTGAAGGCGTTGCTGTCCATGCCAGGGGAATTGGAGCTTGATGATCTTTAAGGCCCCTTCCAACCTAAACCATTCTGTGATTCTATGTGGAGTGCACAAAGCTCTCCCCTATGGTCTTCACCCTACTCTGTCTTCTCCCATTCTTCCTGCAGCTCCTGTCCATCCCTCCATGCCAGCTGGATCTGTGCAGATGGGGACAGCCCTGTGGCTGTCCAGGGCATTGCCCATCTCTGCTGGCATGCTGGCCCATTCTGGCAGCCCCATCCAAAGCTGCTTATGCACGCGCTGGGGATGACTCTCCTAGACACTCTCTTCCATTGCCCTTCTGCCCTTCCCTGCAGCAGGACACCCCAAACTCACTGCCAGAGCCAGAACACCAGTGCCAGCCTCCTAGCATCCCCCTGGGGCTGCCCTGCTGGATGTCTCTGGTCTCCCACCACACAGTGTCCACCCCCATGGGTAGCTGGAAGTTGCAGTCCGCAGCTGCATGATGCAGGTGAAACCTGAACAACCTGGCAGGGATGCAAAGCAAGCGAGCTTTGTCACCCCACAGGTCACAGGAACCCCAAATCCACTGACCTCTAAGCCCCTCCACTCCCTTCCCCCAAAACTGGGGATCACCCCGGGATTCCGTATCCCAGACAGATGCACCCTGTGCTCTGCCAGCTCCAAGGAGAAGGACCAAAGGTGGGCAGCAGAGGGGTTAATACATGAACAGCCTCACCTTCACCAAGCCTGATGCTGCTTTTACTAATTCATGTCGAACTTTGCAGGACGCTCCAGCAATCACCAGGGTGCATATGAGAGCCAGGAGAGGGTGGCCAGACTCCCTCCGCCGCGCTCATGCTCACTTAACAGCTTGTCACATCCTCCTCACTCAAGTATTCAGTGCTAATGCATCTCTTAAAGTGCTTCATGAGCTATTAAAGTCGAACGTGCCTCAAGTGCATGATAAATGGACTCTATGCCAGCATCTTCCCCCCTCTCCAGCGGGTCCCTGCCACCAGCTGGATTAATCCATCCTCCCACCCCATTCCTGCTGTGCTTTTCCAGCCCAAGTGTCTGGCTGGTGGGGGATGAGCCCTGGGGTTGGCTGGTGAGGAGAGGCTGCAGCAGGGCAGAGGGTGAGCTCTGGGTGGGGGGCACAGAGCACAAGCTTTGGGTCCCCAGTGTGGGGCAGACACTCCCCACCTTGACCTGCCGGTGTGCAGCCTCTCCAAGCCGGGCACGGCGGGGGGGGCAGGAGACTCCAAAGCTCCTGCCCAGAGCACACCTCGGTGTTTCAGAGAGGTGCCCAGGAGGGACATGCAGTGCCTCTGGGGAACAGACTGAGGACAGTCCTCCAAGTGCCCTACTAGCCATCCTCCAGTACTCGTAACAAATTTTCTGACCCTGTATCCTTTTTTTGTCCCCCAGTGAAACTCCTGCAGATGAGAAGAGCCCTGCCTCGCTTCTCACACCCCGTTCAGGCACTTGTTGATGCACACAGGCCTCAGCAGCTCCAGTTTTGAGCTGGTGACACAGACACCTCCCTCCCAGACACAGGCAGGTAAGGGAAACAGGAGGGGCACGAGGACATGGGAGGCTGTGCTTCCAAACCTCTGAATCCTGCTGGATCACGGAGCAGAAGGCGACAGTCGCTGCAGCTCTGCAGCAGCTGTCAGTGGCAAAATGCGTGGTCCTGCTCACTGGTGAGGAGCAGCATTTGTTCCTGCCTAGACAACACAATTCAAGAGTGTGCAACCCTGAAGTACCTGGCACTTCGGTGTTTTGTGCATCTCCCTGTGCAACAGGTCTGGTCTCTATTCCTACAGCACAGCAGGAATCAGCATGGTGCATCCAAAGGATGCTCTGGCAGTCCAATTGCCAGGTCCTTTAAAGCTTCCCAGGTAGTGGTCCTGCAAGCCCAGCAAGACTGAGCACCTTTGCTTCTCTGCAGGAAGCATCCCACCACCACAAGCAGCACACAGCTCAGCACCCAAACGCTTTGAGCAGGCACCCTGGGAAGGGGTTGGGGACCTTCCTGCAACATGAGCCAGCAAGCTCCTTCCATGTCCAGAGAGTGCCTGTCCCCATGCAATGCGGATGTGCTGCCAAACTCCGGCTGCTTTGTGTCCAACCTGGCAGCTTGTGGCAATGTAAACCCACCCAAATGGATTTAGGGCAGCTCAGCAGGGCACTCTGGCTGGGTTCCTCAATTTCACAGAGCCCAAGAGTGCATAAATATCTTTACTGGAATTAATCAGCAAAATCCCCCTCTAAGATCCTCTAAAAGCAACTACAGACATGCTGCCAGGAGAAGCAGTGAATTCTGGAGGTTCCCCATTTTGTCCCATTTTTGCAGAGCTGGAATCCACAGCAGGACCCAACCATCCCTAACAATCTTTCTGCTCCTGCATAGACCCAGGATCATGTGGGGCCCCCCAGATCCCAACGCCACCAGTGACTCTAAAATGTAATTTCTCTAAAGCCACCACTAAAATAAGGCCTGTCCACCTAGATAGATGTGAGCTAGTGGTGGGCACAGATATGTGGGGGCAATGGGGATTAAGTCACCCCATTAAGTCATGAAGCATCATCCATCAGTGTCATGGGGCAGGGCATCATGAAGCTGTCAGGGGTGGTTGGGGTTCAGAGCTGTCAGGCTGATGCTTCCTCCCAACTCTTCATCCCTTCACAGGTGGGCTGCATGGGGCAGCGTCCACAAAAGAGTGGCTAAAGGGGTCCAAAGCAGTATCCTGGCAGTAGGGACACAGAGAGGTGTGGGCAGGGCAAGGGGCATCAGCAGAGGGAGATGCAGGATGCCCAAACCCCACAGTGATGGGCCGGAGGGGACACTTGTCACAGAGAGAAGTGACAAGATGCACAGAAATAATATCAGGCACACCTGGAGGGCGCACCCAGCTTCCCCCAGGAGAGAGGCTGGAGGAGCAGCATTCCCATTTTTCAGGACCCCCAGGGCCTGGGAGGTGCGAAGGACTCACCCTGCTGGCTGTGCCTCTGGGCGTACACCACCACCACCGCGGCGAGCACCACGCAGCAGGCTGACGGGACGGGGTTAGCCATCTGTGGAAGCAAACACAGGCAGGAGCAGTCAGGGTTTGCCCCCAGTGCTGAGAGCCCGCAGTGACGAGACTGCAAGGAGATGACTCTGTAAAACCAACTCCATCGCAGCCAAGGGGAAATTCACTGCAAAATGAGGCATTTTGCTGGCACACGCTTCATCACTCGATAGCCTGTGGCACTTTCCATGTGAGGTGTCTGGAGGTGATGATATGTCTTGCACGAATGCTTTATCTTCCCCATCTCGTTTTCAACATTTTCCTTAGGAAAGCCAACCTCTGGTGCCAGGCTCTCCTTGGCAAATGCAGCATCATGCTAGGAGCCAACACTGCCTGCAAATGGGTTGCAGAGGGGTTTTGAGGAGATGGGAGCACACCCAGGTAGTTCACAGCAGCAGCTGGTGCTTAGGATGAGCAAGATGTTGATCTCAGCACAGACCTCAGCCTCAGCCACCTGCCATCAATATCTTGATGGGCCACAGTCGTCCCCCACCTCTCTGGGCTGGGAGAGGGGCAGAGGCTACTCCATCCTGGTGAGCTGTGCCTTGTCCCAGGGGATGCTGTGGTACAGGGAGGTGTGGAGGGGGTGACAGCTAAGAAAGCAGGTGATGAAGACATCCTCCCTGCACCAAAAAGCTCCCCCAGGAGCGGACAAATGGCAGCAACAACTACAAGGATACCCTGCACAACCCTGCCAGGCTGGAGATGCCCAAGCTCTCATCTTCTTGCAGCCAGGGCTGGTAGAGGAGACCAGAGCCAGCAGGGAGCTGCTGGGGACAGCAATGGGGATGCTGGCCCACCCACCAGGAGTTAAATAGCACCATGCATGAAAAGCAAATTGCACCTTCAAAACCATTTAAACCTCTCTAATCTCCAGTGCCGTATCGGTAACGTGCACAGGATTGCCTTTTAATCTAGAACATGAGTACGGGCTCATTAGCCAGATGGCATCCATTTAAACCTAAATAAAGGGGGAGCTCTATTGGCGAGAGAAAAAAAAATGCAGCAAAACATATTCCATTACCCAACACGACTGTTGCAGGAGCCCAGATGGCCTCAGGTTCATAGAAAGCCTTTGCAGGGCTGGAGGGGAAGGCAAGAGCAGCTGGGTGGGATTTCATGAGCAGATTTTGGGGTGCAGCTGGACCAGCCTAATCTCAAATGCCTCTTGGGGCAGGGATGCTGGGGGAGATAGTGGCTCTGAAGAGGATGAGCCTGGAGATGGGCAGAGAAAGGACCCACGGCCTTTCCTACTGATTTTTCGGTGCTGGGTTTGGGGTCGAAGGGCTGGCAGCAAGAGCCATTCCCAGTGTGCTGGTGCTGCACAGCACAGACATGCAAGGCCCAGACCCTGCTGCCAGCCCTCACGAGTCACCTTGAGCAAATCACTCTGTTTCCCCCATGCCTCAGTTTCCCCACCTGTAAAACAGAGATAATGAAGGTGACCTTCCTCTGAAAGCTCTGGTCGAGGAGCGCTAACTAAGTGCTAATTACAACATCCTTTATCACTCACTCTTCTTCTTCTCTCCTGCTTCTCTTGTGCTTGCTCTCCACTGCCTTTTCCATGTGTCCCCTCTGTGCCCGCAGCTTGGCTCCCCAGGTGTCACGCCACCCGTGCTCCAGCTGCCATCTCAAGTGGCAGCTCGGGGAGTGGGTGACAGCTGGAACCTGAGGTAGGTGGCAATGCCATGTCCTGGGGCACCGCTGGCATGTGGGACCCTGAGCAGCTTAGAAACCACCTGCAACCCCGGAGCCAACTCTCCCTATTTACTCCCAAATTTACTTTCCACTGAATATTCCCTTCCTACAGCTCTGGAAGTTGACGGGTGGCACCAGGAATTGAAGAAGGCGAGGAACCAGGGGCCAGAGCCTCCCTTCACCTCAGTCCAGATACGCCCAGCTAGTGCAGCCACCCCATTTCTGGTGACAATAGCAATGACAGCAGGCAGGACAGGACCCCCAGCAGCCAGCCTGCTCTTTGAAAAGTGTGAGATCTCCTTGATGTAGCCTTCGGCTTGGCTCAGTGCAAATATCATCACCAGCCACCATGCCCTACCTCCTGGCCCTGCCAGGGAGCAAATCCACCTGCTGCCCTCCCCCTGCTGCTCTTCCCTCATCTCATCAGCTCTTAAAACAATTGCTGCTGCTCCTGCCCACGTGCCTAGGCCAGCATCGAAACAGACAGTGTTATGTGGCAAGGAATGGTTCCTGTCCCAAAGCACTGATAGTCTCAAGGGATACAGGTAGAGTAAGAGAGAGCAGAGGGACCCAGATAGGATCCTTGGGGACTCTGTGGCATGGCCAGGACACAGGCAGAGGCTTCCAGCCACAGCACAGAGAATTCACCACTTGGCTGCTCTCACCCTGGAAAACCTCATTTCTTCTTAGAAATGAGCCCTGTGACCAGGCAGGAGCAGAGCTATTTTAGTACAAAAAATCTAGCCAGAAAACCAACTTTTTCTCACTTGAATTGCAATTTTTCCATGCAGTGTTTGCTTTGTTTGACTGTTTTGCCTAAAGCCATGTTGATTTTTTTTCCCTCAAGCAGATCACAAAGCCTTTGCCATTTCTGCAGATGCTTCTAATGCAAATTTCTGTTGCTGTATTTGCTTACTTAACTGTTTCTCTAGCAAAAGCCAGCACCCCAGCATTTGGGTGCACAGGCCAGTGAGCAGCAGCTAACCAGGTGTGCAGATTCCTGAGCTATGTCCCCGTGCCAGCAGGGAGCAGTTTACAGGTGATAGAGGGGAACCACATTTATTACACAGCAAACCCAGCAGTGCGAAACTCAATCTTCTGTGCAAAAGGTAGATTTTTCCCCCTGTAAGGAATAATTTTTTGGAGATGGAGAGGAAAGAGGAGCCTGGGCAGGAGGAAAGGGGGAGAGGGAACATATGAAGTGATGGACCAGCAGCTCTGGAGCTGTCCCCAGCTTCCTGTTTGCAGAGAGAGCAAAGGGTTGATCTTTCCCTGCCTTGTCCTCTACACCAAGGGTAGTGAGGGCATCACTCGTGCTCACTCTTAGCACAGACACGAATAAGACAACTCAGCACAGACATGAATAAGATCCCCTCCAGCAGCTCTCGGTCTAAACCAAACATGTTTCCAGTCATGTGTTCCCTGAGCTGGATGAGGACTGAAGGGGCACAGCGATGTGACATTAGCTGCTGTGGTGTGATGGGGTGAAGACAGTCCCGGGGGGGGCACAGCAGGAGTGAAAGGGATTGTGTATCCAGGCAAAAAGCAGGATGCCACTTTCTGCTTAACAGTCACAGTGTCCTCTCTTGGGTAGGCAAAGGGATGGATCCTTTCCAGCTCTCCCTTAGTATAATCTCCAAAGCTCTAACAATGGAGCACCGACTGGCACCTGGAAACAACAGCTCCAGGGCAGGGTTGTCATTGGCCAGTGAGGGATGTGGGCTGCATCTCAGTCTCCCACCACAACTCTCACCTGCCACAGGCTGCTCTCAGCAATGATAAATAAATAAAACCTCATTCTGAAAGTGTGTGGCTGCCACAAAAGAAAAGTGGTAGTTTCAAAACCTAGTGCTTCCATGACAAAGTCGCTCGGCAGGCAATTTCCCACCAGGTGCTGTTATGGAGTCTGGCTCTGAAGTGATGAACTGGGGGAAAACAAACTCTGTTTAGTCGTTTCCCTTCCCCTCCAGCCTTGCCCAGAGCCTTCCAAAGGGGTTTTGCAGCGCCTGTGCAGACACCACGGTGTGACTGCTCTGCCCACAGCGAGTGTCGGTGCTGTGGTACAACCCTTGCTGCAGACACGGGCTGTGGATGGACACCTGTGCTGCAGACACCGGCTGTAGCTGCCACAGTTTGCCCGTACTGCAGACACGAACTGCACGTGCTGGGGTGCCACCTGTACCGCAGGTGCTGAGCGTAGGTGTGCACACCTGTACCACAGGTGCTGGCTAGAAGGAGGCACCGAACACCCGGAGGGCAGATGCTGACTGCAGGCACTGCAGCCCACCTGTCCTGCAGGCCAGGCCACAGTCTGCCTCTTCCTGAGGTGTGGTACTACACCTGTAAGTGCAGATGCCCACTGCAGCCATCACAATGCCCCTGCACTCACAGGAGGCACCTCCTGGGCCCCCGCGCTACCGAAGGACAAACAACACCCTCACCAAAGCCCCTCTCGATTCCTCAGCCTAGGCCTTTGCCAGAGATGCTCACACAGCTTCCCCCAGCCCCAGGGATCCAGGGTGCCTCCCACGGCATGCCATCCCTCCCCAAAGGCAGGGTGTGGTGCTGGTATGAGCAGGGAAGCACCGCAGTGGGCGGGACACCCTCCAGCCCCGGGTTCCCAGGGATTGCACCACTTGTGGGCAGCAGTGCTTGGGCGCCTGAAAGCACTGAGTGCTGTCTCCTCTTTTCAGATCATCCCTGGCAGCAAGGCGAAGGAAAGGAGAGGAAAAAATGGTTGTCACTTAATGTCAGACGCTTGCTAACAGCCCTAAAACCTCCTGGCCTTACAGTACCCTGTCAGCACTAAACTCCTCCTTGCTGCCTAAGAGGAAGAGAGAAAAGAGGGACTTTATCATCTCCTTCATACATGCTATCAGAAAACCTTATCTGCAGAGACAGAATCCCCGCTGCCTGAAAAGCTTTCTTAAATCTAATTTAAACCCCCACTGTCAATAGAGCAATTAGCGCTGCCGCCCTGGACCACGAGTGCCACAGGGATGATGGGGTCCAGCTGAAATAAATTCATTCTTGGCTCTCACGAACTGTGACTTTCCTCCCTCCACCTCCTCCCTTCCTGGTAATGAAGCCGAGACCCCAAGGAAGAGGATACCCCGGAGGAAGGAGCACCCCACAGAAGAGCTCTTTCATCACTGTGCTTCTGCCATCCCAGTGAGCACTGCTGGACCCCTGTGTGGCTGCGCAGACCCTCCTGCCCTCGTGGTCTGAGAGATGGGCAAACGGTGGAAGGACGGTCCTCACAAAATTTCCCAGCTGCTTTGGTTGGTGATGTGCCCCTGAAGGGAGCTGTGGACTTGCAGGGCTCTTGGTTCCAACATACTTGCTGAAGGCTGCTCCATCTTCCCCGGGTGCCACTGGCAAGGTGTCTCAGTGTGAAAAGCAATGACCAAAGCTGCTCCCCACATCCATGGGGCTGAAGAAAGCAGCTCTTTGGGAGGGAGCATCAGCCCAGACGAAATCAGGGCTACTTTTCAGGGGGTAAGGCAGAGTTTAGGGGCTCCAGGGGTAGTTGGGATGGTCCGGGGAGGAACAACCCATGAAAAGGCTCAGGCTGTTTGAGAATCTGCCAAACTAGCAAGTTGGCTGCCAGGACAGGTAATTTCTTGCTTCTGTGGATCATGGCAGCCTGCTCCCACTGGGGCAGGGAGCTGTAGAAAGACCAGCCTGCTGCTGCCCATTGCCTGTTCCCACTTGGAGCCTTGAAGGGGGATGTTTCCCACAGCCCACACCTGTCCTCACAACTCCAACCACGTCAACCAGCTTTTCTTCAAGCGGAGGGCAGCAGTCCAAGATGAGCTGTCTGCTCCAGCAGTGATAAAAAACCAACACAAGGAACAGCGTACTAATAAACATTGCACGTCTTCAACACCGGCACTGTAAGGAGGCACAGTAGGGCAGGAGGGGGCTTGGATCCCCATGGATGGAGGAGGAACATTGTCCCAGGACACCAGTGTCACCTGGGCAGGAAGCTCAGCTGAGCTGCCATACCCAAGCTCCACTCCACCACAGCCCACAACCACACCCAGGCAGCCTCTGAGATGCAGGACAGCTTGGTCCAACAATGGAAAATGAAATTTTTCCCTCTTTTTTTACTCAACTTTCCTCTGCACTGAGCATTTCCTGGCTCCCTGCAGAGAGAGATTGCAGGAATCAATTGGATCTTTGCTTCTATTAAAGAACTGCCAGAACCAGCTCCTTTTAGGTGGAGCCTCTGCTCAAATGAGGTTTTGAGCAGTGTTTTTCCATAGATGGGGTCGTGTCAGGGACAGACAGAAGAGATCAGACAGAGAAGGGAGAGAGACTGGAGACGGGAGATGCTTGTGGTTCAGGTGCTTCCCAGTGCTCCTCTCTGGAAGCTGGAGAAATCACCTAAGATGGACATATTTGGAAGCAGATCCTGCTCATTCTGAGCCTCCAGGCTGTGGTTACTGTGGGATGGAGCTCTCAGTGTCACGCTGATTTTCGGCACTTCGATTCCCAGCCTCCACCCACAAAACCAGAACATGAATGATGCGGAACAAAACCAAAACAACCCTACAAAATCAAAACCAAACTCCCATACAGTGAGCAAACAACCCCAAATACTTCAGGAAGGTCCTGCTGTCTCACGCCAGGTTCAGTTTGTGCTCTCCAGGCAAATGCTGGCAACATTTCTTATTTTTGTCTGCAGGGCTGCACTGCCCTTCAGTCCCCTTAGGATTTTGCTCACAACCCTGTTTTCTGCCTTGGGGAGACTCTGTAGCGAGGCTGCCTTGTGAAATATCCAACATCCCTTCAGATGCAAAGCTCCAGGGCAGAGAAAAGCATCCTAGTATTAAAATCTGGACTGTGGCATAGTCATGTGCCATCCTGAGCAAAACGAAGAGGAAAGGGAGGACAGACAGGGCTTGTCCAGACTTCTTCTATCAGCTGGATGCCCACGACACAGCAGACATGGCATAGAGCAGCATGGTGTTTCCCGTGGTCACTGCTAGGAGGGATTTTGGGGCATGTCTGGCCACAGCAGCTCCAGCCTCCTCTCAATAGCACCTGCAGACACAGGCTCCACAGGGCTTTGCTTGAAACATGAAGACTGCATCTCTTACTAGCCCAGTCTTGCTCCTCTGGAGGGCTGTTCTCTGCAGCACCCAGGCAAGGGGCTGGACACAGTGTGGGCTGAGCTCACTGGCAGTGAGGTTATGTGAGGTAAAGAGCACGGCGCTGCTCTGGAAGCACAGGGGCAAGCAGGGCAAAACTGCCAGCTGCCACTCCAACCAGGCTGTTGGCACCCGGCAGGACTCCTTTCCTCCAGCGCAGGCAGGACCGTGCTGGCTTGGCCCCAGTAAACCTCCTGGTGGTGATGTCCCCAGGCCAGGGAGAGCTACAGCTCATTCCTGAATCAACACAGCCACCCAAGGGCTGAGGCCACAGCACTGCTGCTCAAAAAGCAGGGCAGGTTTGCTTTTTGCCAGCATGCTGAGAGAGAGCTAGAGGAGGATGAGAGCCTGAAGCTGTGTTGCAGGGTCTCAGGGACATGAGCAGGGTGGGAGTGAGGAGCACTGGGAGAGATCTTGGCAGATCCAAGGAAGGAAGAAGATACTGGCTTAGCAGTACTGGGAGAGTAAGCGATGGAACACCCAGTTGTACACAGCTTCTCATGCATTTTAATTTTAGCTTGGCTTTTTGTTTGGGCTTTCATTTTTTTTTTAAGTTGTTGGCACAGAGGAAGCCACTCCAATGACTCTGATGCTGCCTCCCCAGAGATGCCTCAGGATCACGGAATCATAAAATCAATCATTTAGGTTCGACAAAAACCTCACTGAGTCCAACTGTAAACTTAACACTGCCAAGTCCACCACTAAACCCTGTTCCTAAGTGCCATATTTACATGTCTTTCTAATTCCTCCAGGGATGGTGACGATGGTTTGTGTTGCTTTTCTTCATCTCTCCTCCATGCCTGCAGTACAAGTTGGCACAAGGACGGGGTAGGCAGGAGCCTGGCAGCTTGCAAGGCCCTGGGAGAGCAGCAGACACTGTTGGAAGCAGGCAGGGGCTCAGGATGCTGGGGACTGCGTGCTCCCCACTGGTCCCTGCTTGCTGTCCTTCCCTGTCCAGGTTCCACAGGAGGTGCTGTGTCCTCACTGCCTCCAATGCCTTCAGACCACCAACTAGCCTGGGGTCACCGCCTCACAAGCTGCTGTGGGGACACAGGCCACTGCAGGCAGCCAGTACAGATGTGACAGTGAGGACATTTGTCTCCCACCTGCATGTGGGCTGCCACCTGCCCCCCTCCTCACCGCAAGAACACCGCTCAAAACCTGAGCAGGAAAAAGCAGACTGGAGAGGAACTCTGCCCATTCTGCAGACAGATGGGGTTTGTTGGTCGTTGCTTCACCCAGACCCATCCAGTCCCATCAAAATGCTCACCCCATGTGGTTCCACAGGAGCCCAGCATGTCCCATGCAGCCTTCTGGGGTCTGTGCCCATACGTCGCAGCAGTACCCAGTTTCTGAAGTGGGAAACTGAGGGGGGACACTGAGGCACGTGGGTTTTCTGCAATGCCCTGATGACAAGTGACAAGGGTGGCGTTGAAGGGAGGAGCTAATCCTGCCCTTTGGTGAGAGCAGCCCACGTTTGGTCCAGCGATGATGGAAGGGGGCTTTCTGCTGCCAGCAGCCTCTTTGGTAGACACAGGGGTCCGTCCCAGAACTGAGCCTAAGGGTGGCAGTGGGCCTGGGGCCATGTGCCTGCCCTATTCTGCTTGCAAACACCCTCCTGGGATAGCCGGGGGTAGGAACTGGCCTCTTTTTGCTCTGACCCCACAATGGCCCTACTCATAGGCCAAGCCTCACCGCGTGACAGCAGCTGGCTTGGCACCACTGCTGCCTCAGCTGGCAGCAGGACCTCACTGGCCTCTGTCCCCGTTCCCCTCTCAGCCTGGCATTGCCTGGATGCAGCCGGTGGAAGGGGAAAAGCAGCCATGAGAGGCAGAAGCAGCGTTGCTGAAATGGGCTGGGGGCACCCCAAAGCCCCAAGCTGGTGCTCCTCTCCTGGCCTCCAACTGCTGCCTCTTTGAGCAGCTCCGACTGCCAGGGCCTGGAGCCAGCAGAGCATGTGGGGTGAGACCAAGAGGCTGCTGAGGATCCCTCTGAAAACCCCTGGGGGCCCTCGACCTCCCTGGGGCCCTGCCCCAGACCTCGCAGACGGTGTTTGCTGAAGGCAAGCAGAGGATGAGGAAGCAGAAATGTAGTTGGCTGGAGGCAGCTGGGCTGAAATAAAAGTCAAGAAAGTATCTCGCCCAAATCTACGGGAAAGTTTAATTATCAAGGACAAAACACCATCTGTTTGTGCCGACTGTGACCTCCCGCTGCCCCCAGGCTTTAACAGCTCTTAGATTAACAAGTTTGTTAGGGGTATTTGCTGTCTGACATCAGGGAAGCAGTTCCTGCAGGGCAGAGAGGAGGATGGAGTGGCTGTCCACTGAGAGCCGTGCTGGGGTGGTGTGGTGTGCTCGGTGGTGATGGGGGAAACAAAACACCCTTTTGGAAATGAAGATTCTCCCCAAGCACGGCTCTGGCAAGCCCAGCATTGCTGCATGTTGCCACTGGCAAGGTGAGGCGTGGTGTGAGACTCTATTTGGGTTTCAGTCTCTTTCCAAAAACAAAGCCAAGAAGATGTACGCTTGGAGGAAGATTTTGCCATGTAAAGCCAGCAGAATTAAATGAATACTCAATAAAGAAGAGGTTGGATTAAAATCCAATTTGTTTTCAGCCCTGCAAGGGAGGGAAGATGCATACATCGGTACCAAGCCTCAGAACTGATTTAGTGATGCCAAACTGCTTAGTTCCCTTCTTTATCTTTTCTTTCCTATTCTTTCTGGGATACAGCACCCAAGGTGGACATGTTATCACCTTCCTACCTACCTCCACTGGAAGCAGTCTGAAGCCAACCTGGCCATATAGCAGAAAAACAACTCAGCTGGGAGAGGTCCCACTTTGCAAGATCCCAGAAGCCTTTTTCTCCATCACCTGAGCTTTGCTCTGAGTTCCCACTCTCAAGCCATGTGGCTGCCACAAAGGAGGCTGGAGGTGAGGGCAGCTGCTGCCAGTATTCCTGCAGCAAGACACTTTTTCCACTAGTAAGCCCTCAAAGCCAAACACTAAACATGAATGCAGTGGCCTCTGCCTGTGATCTGCCATGAAGACTTGCATCCAAGGAGCACAGATCCAGGTCTATATTCATCATAGGGCAATTCTAGGGGCTGTGGGTCTGGAGGTGGCCATGCTACCAGACTCCAGGAGTAAGCAGGGGAGTGCTTGATACTCCTCCTTCCTGGCCTCACACTCCCCGCACGATCTCCCTGCCCCATAGCCAGGCTCTCTCTGGACTCTCTGGGCTCTCCTGTCCTTCCAGTCAACAGAATGAGTGCCTATCTCCTTTTCATGCCCCTGACACGTCAGCCCCTCTCCAACTCTGCACCACATTCATATGCCTTAAAACTATCAGGACTTTTGAATCCTGTGCTCAAGACAAGTGCCAGCATCATCTCATCCTGTGCATCTGCCTCTCCTCAGGCTTCCACCCCCTCCAGCAACCACCCCTAAAATCTCTTCCACCTCTAAAATCAGACTGTGGCTTTGCTCCTTCTCACCTTTGCAGGCAAAGCAGCCAGTATATGAAGAAGAGCCCTTGCAACGCCAAATCTGACTTGGAAATCCCCTTGCCTACCTGCACCCCAGTGATCTCCATCCCAGGAGGTTGGTGTGCTTCAAACCTCCTGGGATGGAGCCTGCATTCATTCCTCCCCTCTCTTGGAGGCCAGGCAGCAGGCAGGAACCAGGGTGCCACCCTTGCCAGGCAGGCTGCCTTCCACCAGGCATGGCAGGGCAGATGTGAACCACATGTGCCTTTTGTCTCAGGACCCTTCCTGCAAGCTCCAGCACTGAAAGAAGAGAAAACCATCAGCCAAGAGCAGCCATGGAGTCCCCAGCGGGCTCTAGCCCCCTCCCAGTCTCTGGCTCCACTCCATCCACTGGGGCAAGACTCAGTTTAGGGGAGGGCTTGTTTTTTAATTAGAAAATATTCATCAGCATTTAAAAATGAAATAATAGAAAAGTGTCAACCAGCTGGGGCCGCGAAAGCTGGGGCGTTTTTGGCTTCTGACCAAGCACTTTGATAGAAAGGCTTTTTGGAAAATGCCGTAGAAAACATTTAATTTCTCCCAAGGCCTGCATATGGGGCTCATCACTTGCGCATATTGCACAGGAATATTCATGTGTGCTGGCCTCCCGCTACAGGATGCCGAGGGTTCGCCGGTGCAGCATGCAAAAGGGGCTCCTTCCCTTCCCTTTTTTTTTTTTTTTTCCCTTTGGAAGAGGAAAGCACAGTATTTCACTTCAATCCCCAAGTATTTGTCAATGGCAGAACAAAGGAAAAACTGAGCCAGAGTCAGGTCTGCTCGTAGTCATCAGCTCGCTGTGCTCACCACAGGGTAGAGCCACAGATGAGCTGCAAATGCGGGGAAACAGATTTCTGCCCCTGGTTTTGCTGCTTTCCGGTTGCTTGAGCCCATTCTGATGCTGCCTGGATGGAGAGCAGGAGCCTGACTTCTACTTCCCTGGCACAGCAAGAGGTTTCAGTTCATTTCCCATCTCTCCACTCCAGGAACGTGGAGCTGGCTCATCCTGGTCTTGCCACTGGGTATATCCGTTAGCTAAGGCCCGTCTGGAAAACTCAGGGAGACTGAAAATACTCACTGCGGCTGCAGGGCAGCGCCTGACCCAGCAATGGGATGACTGCCATGGCTCAGTCCCTCATCTCCCACCAGTTCTGCCAGCTCCCTCCCTTTCACCCTCAGCTTCTGCCTCAGTGGCATTTGCTTTTCTGCAACAAGCCAACGAGCTCTTCTGGAAGGAGCCAACCTCACACCAAGCATCTTCTCGCCCTTTCACTGGGCTGCTCACCTGCAGCAAATGCTCCCTTCCTCCCCTTGAGCCCTCCTCTTCCTGTAAGCCCCCACCTCTGCCTCCTGCTCTGCAGCCTGCATGGACTGCCCAACCTTCTTTAACCTTTCCTAAAGCATCTGTGCTCCCTTTCCCCAGCTCTGGCTGCACCCCTCATTCCTATCAAGCTGCTCTCTACAGTTCCAGCACCTCCCAGAACAGAGTGTACCAGCCTTGCTGGAGCAATTCTGACTGGCCCCCAAAAAAAGCTTCTTCCTGGCAGAAAAAACTCAGAGCACTAATTAGGAGAAACCCTGAGCAAGGAGAGGGGGTAGGAAAAGAAACCATCTGATCCCACTATCTCTGCGGAAGTGAAGTCAAGGACAGCTGAGGAAGAGGGCACAGCTCCTGCTGGGGTTGCAGAGGAGCCTCTAAGCAGAGCAGCTCCTCTGTGAAGGGCTCAAACTGTGGCTCTTAGAGACACTTGTGAAAAGTATTAATAAAAAAAACTACTGAATCTTCAAAACAGGAAACATGCCCAAATAAGTGTGCACACTAGCGTGCACACACACACAGACTTTATTAATTTTCTTACTTTTTGGCAAGCTTTCCCAATGGGAAACAGGAAATTTGATGCCAAGTGTATGCCTGGGCAGGGTCTGCAAGATCCACTATGGAAAAAAATTTAAATGGAAAAAAACCAGAAAATCCTTAAACCACATCTGGAGCTCTGTGCCCAGTTTACAGGCTCTTGTACAAGACTGGCAACGCTGACCTCCAGCAAGTCCATGAAGGGTGGTGATGAGGCTGACGCACATGGGGATGAGGACAGGTCGAGAAAACAGGGTTTATGCAGCCTGCAAAGTGATGGTTTTGGAGGGATCGAACAGCAACCTGACAGCACCTACCTAGAGATTACTGAGATGATAAGAGACAGGCTGTTTCCTCCGTGGTGGGAAGATGAGAGACAACAGGCATGAGCTGCAAGAGCTGCAACAGGAGAGGTTCAGGCTTGCTACAAGGAAGGCATAGTCTCATGACAGTCACCTGCTGGAAGATGAACCCAGACAGGTTGTAGGACCTAAGCCTGGAGGTTTTCAAAACCCAAAAAGGCAAAGTAAACTAGTCCACTCTCAGTATTCACTCTGTCTGGGGCAGAATTCTGGACTAGAGCCTTCCCAGGCCATCTCTTACCAGGTTGGACAGATGAGCATGACATTGCCAAGAAAAATTAAATATGATGAAGTCCCATACGAATTCTGAGGGGGACGGCCCTGCTCAGTGCTCGTTTCATATACTGGAAAGCTAAATCTGGGTGAACACACGTGACGAGCTCTCTGCCTGGAGCGGGACGTAGGCCATGGAGACGAACAGAGACCGCAGGACGGCAGTGTGTCAGGGCCAGATCCTGCGCTCAGCTCAACCCCACTGATGAAATGGAGACCGAGGAGATGGCTGTCTGTCCCTCTTCCAAACCTCCTTCTGTGGGGACCGCCTCGCATGACACCAGTAAGTGATTAACGAGCGGCCAAGCCCGTCAGCACGCAGCCTGCGTGCATGGGCGCTTTGCATGTGTGCGCACCGCTCCCCGGGACTTGGCGGGGAGGGGAGCTGGGGAGAAGAGCGCTGACAAGCAGATGATTAATTGAAATGCAAGCGGGAGGAAAAGCAACGTCCGCTAAAACTATCAGGCGTCGCGAGCATGGGAAAGGAACTCGGAGACGCCGTCTCCATCTCTGCTCCGCACGCATGGCGCCTCCCAGATCCAAGCTGCTTGCCAGTCCTTTTCCTGGCTTCTATTTTTGCAGGTGCAATTTCGTATTTGAAAATAACCATGCAGCACACGCACATATATATGTATTTTTTTTTTTTTTTTTTTTCCCCTCGCCGTCCCTCCAGCTTATTGCACATGGAAATGGCAGCGATGGGAGAGCAAACCTCCCAGTCTGCAGCGCACGGCAGCAATTAGGCATCCAAGTGCTCATTACCCCACGCCTTGGGGGGAAAGCGCCCACAGGCTGGGCTCTCCGCGCCATCTGCACCTTCCAAGAGTAGCAGGCTCTAAAGCACACACACAAAATTACCAGTTTAGGCTAAAATAATAATAATAATAATAATAATAAAAAGAAGAATGAAATAAAAGAGTCTGAAAGCTCATGTCTGGCTCAGCTCCGAACTGTTGCTCAGAGTCCATAAATTATACCCCAGTGCTGGAGCTGGCGTGATCACAGTATCGGCAAAAAGGGCGAGAAAGCTTCTGTTCCTCATCTGACACAAGCGGGCTCGGCTTGGGTCACCAAACAAGTAGAGTGGAGACGTAATGTGGTACATGCTGTTCCCCTGAGCCATGTCTGGGAAAAGCACAGAGGGGGAAAGCAACAGGAAAGGGATATCTTAGAGGGACGTTTGAAGGGGCAGCGAAGGGATTTTGTTATGGCCAAGGTCAAGGACAGCACTCTGAAAATATCCTGTCTCCAGCTCTTTCTCTGAGGAGGAGGACCAAAGAGAAGACCAAAGGGGCTTTCTGTAGAAAGGAGAGGATCCTGAGCTTCAGAGTTCTGGGTTGGAAAATCAGGGATGTGAACTTGCTGATGGCTTCTTGATATAACCATAGTGCAGATGACAAACACCAGATCCTTGTCCAAGTGAGCACCCAGCAAGTGAGACTCTACCTAAAACATGACCCAAATATGGGCTGCTGGAGCACGGTTATTACCAGGTTTTGCTTGACAAGCTGATCCCCAGCCAAGACAACTGGCTCAAGAAATTAACTTGGTGAGCTGTTCAGCAATTTGCTGCTCAGGTAACGAGCGGACCTGTAGGCGATTGCATTGTAGGACTTCACAAACTGCTTGTACCATTGACATGGTTTAACAGACTGCTGTTTATGAGACAGAGCAGTATTTAAAAGACACATTTCTCTCAGAGCTGCACATAAAATTTGATAGCTAAATAGCTGTAAATGCTACTGAAGTCTGACAACTCAAAGAGGAATCAAGGGTCTGTCATGCGGAGTATCCGCCAATACACCCGGCCCCGCAGAGCCAGTGAGACTTCCAGTCTCATAAAACCTTTTTTATATTGGAAGTGAGAATTTGTGCAGCGCATATGAACTCTCTTTTATTGGGCTGGTGTGATGCTGAGAAAATGCAGTTAAAGTTGTACAAGTTCTCCTTGGAGCGCTATCGGGGTGCCTATAAATCAAAAGCTTTATCCTGGAATGGGTTTACTAAATAAACCTTCTTTAATTTGGGCTCGTGCTGAGCAGCAGGACCACAGCGGGAGTGGGTGCCTCCCCTCGTCAGTGCCCATTTGCACTGGTGGAGGGGGGAAAGCCCTGAGTGAGAGGTCTCTGGCCCACCTCCCAACTCTCGGAGCCAAAGAGAGCATCCCAACCACAGAGCATCCTCCAGAGCCCAGCACCATTCTCCTCACTCCTCTCACGGGAGTTTTACCCTCCCAAAACACCCGTGACCCCCCACAATGCTCCCTGCTCACAGTCCCAGCCCAGCTGCTGCCCTGAAGCCGGTCCAGATCTCCATGCCTATGCAGCTGATTCAGAGAGCTCCCGGGAGCATCCCGGGTTGGAAGGACCACAGACCCACCTTCAGCACCCAGTGGAAATGGAGAATTTCTGAACCTTCATGAAGGCCTGGAGTGCTTTGGTTGGGGAGGAAGATTTGGGCCAGCTCCCTAAGTCCCCAAAGACTCCTACAGCTGCATTAATTATTTCATCTTAGTCTGGCTTCCTCATTAAGCTAACCTAGACGGCCCGTGGCTGAGTGACAGCGAGCCAGTCTGCAAGAGCCCAAGCCAGTAGTGCTGGAAACTATGGGCTCGATGTGATTTACGTGGACTAATATTACACATATCTCAAACACGCAGTCTTTAGAGGACCTGAGGCTGCCGTCTGGGTGGAGGAAAGCCCACGCAGAGCGGGCAGCGCAGCATCTGGACCAAGCCTGGGTATCAGCCTCTCACCCCATGCTTAGCCAGCAGGCTCAAGCCTCATGGTGGGAGCAATTCCCTCATGGATGCCCTGAAGGCACAGGGAGTGGAAAGCCCCAGCACTGCTGCCAGTGGACCTGAGTGTGACACAAAACATCTGTGTCAAAGCAAGGGCCAGGAAGCACAGCTCCTCCAGCACCGGCCGCAGGACAGCCACTTCACCCCACTGATGTGGCTGTGGGTTCAGCTAATTTTGGCATCGGGCTCCCCTTGGGATGTCTGGCTTTTGTGGGCTGTAAGAACAATGCCACAGGGCATTACGCGGATCCCCTTTTTCCAGTACTGCCAAATCTGAGGCTTTTGTGTGAATCCACTGTATTTTGCCGTCTCTGCAAACAAGTGTATAGAAATACAAGACTTCAGCCCCTTAGAATCCTCCAGGGAAAATTCAAAGCAATGAAGAAATATGAGTTGTTTTTCCATGAACCTATTGAAAAAAGAAAAAAAAAAATACCCAGAAAAAACCCACATTACTTTTCAGCCCAGTTTTGCCAGAAGTACAGGTCTTTTTCCCACAGTCTAAGGAATCAACACGTTTTCAAATCACTCCTTCTTATGGTATCGAATATCAGAAAAAGATTGCCTTTCATTCAGCAGCTGTTTTGGGACACCGAGAGAAAAGGCAAGTGGTCTAAACTTAGCAAAACACAAAGAAAGGCTTCGGTGCATTTAAAAAATAGTCACAGGGACTGGAACAGGAAAGGAGGGGGCTGCAAGGAGTGCATGAGGAGTGTTTCAGGGTTGCAGCATCCTTCCACAGCACAAATCTCTCATGGTAGCATCTCACCACTGCTCCACTCCTACAGCTCCTTGAAAAAAAAAGGGACATGTCCTCATTTCCCCAGGAAAATCAGCAGTTACCTCCTGATTCCCAGACCTTCAGCCTTTTTGACACATAAATACTCTGCCATGTCTGCTCTGCCAGTGGGGAGTGGGCAGCTCCAAAAATAAACCAAGCAGCTCGGTGTATTAAGAGGAAACCCAAGAGAGCAAATAGCAATAGAGGATGGAGGATTTGCTGAAATAAGTTTGCCCTGAAGCACTGGAAGGAGACAAGCCTTGGTTTCCTACAGACTTGTGCTATTCGATCCCCCCATGCTCCCAGCAATAGCTCCAACCTCCTCCTGTGAATTTGGTGTTCCCTGTCTCATCCATACGGACGGGACCAAAACCTCAGAGTTTTCCCAAAATAAGGGCACAGGTCTGGACACTGACTCCAGCGGCTTTCTCTGTCTATCAGACCTGGGTGCCATCAGCCAGCAGGACAGCGAGCCTTCACTGGAGAAGGCTGAAAGTCCAGCAGTCACAAGAAGGGGACCTCAGGGAAGAGAGGTGAGGAAGCCAAACTCGGCAGATACCAGCTCTCAAGTTGGGCCCCGCAGCACATCAACCCTGGTTGGACATCCCCAGCGATACCCTCGGGCAAGGGATCAGAGCCAGGCACCGTGTCCCCATCCTAGCTGACCCCTGGCTCCCACCTGGCCCCCACAGAGCCACAGAAAAGCCTTAATGCCACCAGGTAAGCAAAGAGCCATGACCGCCAGACTTCTAACAAAGACAAACTGCCTCTCTCCTTCCTCCCAGATTGCAAGCAGATGTGTGCTTAAATTACCTGCTGCTGACTGTGACGCTTAGCGAAGCGCCGTGGTCTAGGAGCAGAATGAAGAAAAAATGTGTGAATCGAGGGAAGGGAGGATTAGCAAGAACTCAGCTGGCTCTGGAAGGACAAAGTGTCGTCATTGCAGGAAACAAATGTCACTTCCATTGCAAAACAAGCATTCGTGGCACAAGGGAAACCCCCACGTTGCTGGAGTCAGTGACAGAATTAAGAAAGTTTGGGGAAAGGCTGCAGGGCTGCGTCTGGGCTTCGCAAAGGGAATCGCTCCCAGCCCACAGCACGCTACAGGACCAGCCCTGCCTGTATTGCATGGCAAAGAATCTCTTGAGGCCTTTGTTCCCAGCTGCCCGGGTACACCCTGGCTCCAGACTGCTTGACACAGATCCTGCTGGTGTCGGCTCCTGTGTTGGGCTGCAGGTCTTCCTCCTGTTTCATGAGTCTCCTCAACGATGCCACGGGAATGCCTTGAAGCTCCTGTGCCCAGGAGGGCAAAGACACCCGGGGCCCATCGTGGAGGGGCTAAGGAAAATGCTAATAGAGAAAAGGCCTGGCAACGCACCCCCATCCTGCTGGTCCTCCGTGATGCATAAGGAAAATGGGCTCTGCACCAGTTCTGCCTCTACTCAGAGCCTGCTTGTGCTCATATCAGTGACAACTATACCCTCATGGGATGCTGCCCAAAGCCTGCAGTTTCAGGGCACTTCTCTGCACCAAAAGCAAGACTCCAAGCAATGCCTCCTCAGAGAACTGGGATGTGGGTGCAGGCCAGGAGAGCCGTGACAGTGTGCTTCTTCTGTGAGGGCAGCAGGTTGCTGCAAGGACCCACAGTCTTTAGAAGAGCATCCAAGGAGATGCCCCATCTCCCAGAAGCCTCCCGCACGGCAAGACAGTGTTCCGCAAACTGAGCCATAGAAATCAGGCCCAACCTGCCCCCCTTCCCCCTCGCTGCTCCTGGCTTGCTCTCTGCCGAGCCCTTGCGGGTCACACGTGGCGTCCCACTTCCCGGCACAGCTCCACCGGCTGGAGCAAAGAGCAGAGTCAGACCCAAATTGCAGATTAGTGCGTTGGGTTCATGCACGGGAAACAAAAGATCGGAAATCTCTGAAGTGCACAGCTGGAATCCACACCCCGACCATGTTTTTGTGAGATATCACGTACATTTTTAAAAGCTATCTAGAGAGGGTTCTGCTTTAAAACAGCCTGGCGGCTGCTGCACTGACACCACCTCCTGTCACGCTGACCAGGACCTTCAACTGTTCCCTGTCCCCCACAGGCCATACTCATCTGTAGCCTTTGGCCTTAGGTTATGAAATTATTCAAAGAAAGGATTAAATGTCCTCCTCTGCATTTGTTCAACACCAGCTGTGGAGGGAGGGTGGGAAAGGAAGGACATGTGACCCAGAAAAATCACTGTGGGATACTACCTGCCAACACCCTGAAACGGTGGTCCCCAGAAACCCTGGGGTTTCTCTCTCCATCATATGAATGGCCTCACCAGGTCCCTGCAAGGGGAATACCCATGAGCAGCCATAAGATACTCACATGGAGGAAGTCCACGAGGAACATGGACTGTGGAAACCCTGATCTCCCTCTCACAGCACAAATGTGGTTTCTTCTCCTTTCAAAGCTCCCACAACAGCAACCGTATGATGGGATGCTAAACTATAAGATCTTTCTTTGCCTTTTCCCATGTACCAAGCTTCCAGGCTAAAAGTGACTCAAGGTAAGATCAAAAAACCTTTGTAGGATGCCTAGGTTCTCTGTTCCTCAACACCACGGATCCCCAAGAAGTCCTCCAACATGCTGCAGGAGTCTGAGCGAGGGTTTAATTCCCCTTAGGGCTTTGTTTCTTCCTTGTTGCCTCTTCTTCCCATCTCTCACATTGTCTGAGTTGCAAGCTGACTCCTCAGCTTAGCTATTCAGGATGTTTGCTTCACTTTGATTCAGAGCCTCTCATCTGTGAGCACTTTCTGCCTGTACCACCAGCCAGAGATGCCAGCCCTGCCTATGCCCGCTCCTTTCCAGGCCTCCTCTGCCCCAAGGCGTCCTCCATGATAATTCTACAGCAAGCATTCCCTCCAGGAAAATATGGTTTGCTCCACTCAAGCTGACTGACCTCCGTAAAGTAGCAGCTCCTCCATCTGCCCCTTTGTTTGGTCAAGGAGGATTGACGTGAGACATAGCATTTCCAATTAAAATAATTGAAGTCCAGCACGAAATTAAATTCCAACATGGTGACGTGCCACAACCAGCCTCCCCCGGAAGGGAATGCTTTGGGACCCTCTCCAGTGATTGTTCCTAAGGGATTGTAGAGAAGGTGCGATGTGGTGATGCCAGGATTCAGCTCCAGCAATGCTCTGAGCACTCACCAGGATGGAGCATGGAGCAGGACAAAACACTCCATTTGGAAGAACACTTTCCCATCCATACAATAAATAACAGAGCAACAATACCCAACAGTGAAGCCACAGGCTCACCCCAACATGGGGAAGAGCCAAGCTAAGCCAACCTGGGACAGCAAAACTGTGAGTGAAACCCCCTTCCAGCAAACACAGGGCCAAGGATGAGATGCTGAAAGAACATGAGTCATTGAAGGAAGGCGCCTGCTTTATCCAGCGCACGTGTGGAGTTACGTTCACCTGAAATCAGTTTTTGGACAGCTAGTGAGCACATGCTGTTTCAAGTCAAATATGCCTCGGTGGCTGTCCCAGGCAGGGAGTTATCTCAGGGTTTATTAATGGGGAAATCCACTGCACTGACATGCTCAAAGCACTGGGGTGAGAGCAGTAAGGAAGGAGAATCAGCAACACCTGCTCTGCTTCTCCCTAGGGAAATCATCAAAAGAAGGGCAAGAGCATCGCCCACAGCCAGGGATGCCCAGCATTCTCCAGACGGCTCCAAGCACAGGCTGCTCTCCCTCCCACACCTAGATGGGAAACCCATTAAACACTGCAAGCAATGAAGCCTCCGCTGCTCCTCCCTGGAGGCGTTTTCACGGTCAACTTGAGGAAATTGTTCCTGATATCCAGCCTAAATTTCCCTTTGTTGATTTTCAGTTGAGCAGCGGAAAGGTGGGAGCTTTAATGAGACAAGCGGGGCCACTGGAGGGGAAGGAGCCGTCAGTTTGAGCAAGGCAATGCACAGAGCTGTGGTTTGAGTGAAACAGCTATTGCAAAAAGCCCAGAATCCTACAATCTTGGGATGGAAAAATGTCTATTAACTTTCCCAATGGACTAACTTGAGATTGTTCCCCCATTTTCTAATGCTTCTCCCAGTCCAGCTATTTGATTAGGACCAGAGCTCTGCAAAAATATGAAGGGCTTGTTCGTTTTGTTTTTTTGTTTTATTTTAAAGGAATTGCTGTATGTGGAATAAAACATTGGACTTTATGGCCAGATTTTCTTGTTTCATCCAAGGGCAAAGCTTTTGCTGTTTCGCTTCCTCACACAACTTCTTCTGCCCTGCAAACCACCACCCCTCTCCACCCTGGACTCTTCTGGTGTACGAGTCAGAGGGTCTAATGTGCACAGCAGAAAGTCACTACCAAATTATGTTTGAAAACAAGAGCTTTTTGGGGTGAGAAATGCAGCACAAAAGTGCAGACACCTGCTTTCTGGGACATGACTGCTGCTCAGCAAGGCACCTCATGCACTTCCTCACAGGAACCCAGCACGATGTTGCACAGCAAACCAGCACTGGGAGAAGTTCACTGGGTGTGAACCCAATGCCACCCCTCACTATTTTTTCCACATCTAATTGAGGAATAGGCTTTTCATCAGCCTGTAAGACACTGCAATGCTGACGGGAGCATGCCTGGGATGTACAGATGTGTGAGCAAAGGGTATGTAAAGGAACAATCGTGCAGCCAAGTGGGTTTGGCATGACATCTGTTGCTTCCAGCAACTGGGACATCAGGACCTAAAAATCTAGCGTGAGAGATGTGCTTCAGCAAGCAAAGGAACAATGGTTGCGTCCAGCAGCACCAGGCCCCTCCGTCTTACACACCTAGCAAGCATCAGGACTGTACAATCATGAATCCCAAAAACTGGCTGCTTTCTGGGGGAAATAAAGCTCCCCGGCTGTGATGCACCACTGCAGCCAGACCCCTTTCAGTGGGCAGGGGCTTACCCAATATAGCCACAGACCCCCACATGATCATGGAAATAAAGGCATCACAAGAACAAGATCATGCAGGGCCGAGCTAATGCACCTGAGAAGATGTTTGCCTCAACTGCACACTTTTTCCTTAAATGTCAGATGGCTGCATGGCAATAGAAAGGCGCTTTCCCACCCTATTGTTATGGGCTTGTAAAGGCAAAGTGGCTGCACGCTCCCGGGAAACATCAGGCTCTCTTTCCCTGAGGACCTGCCACCTGCAAGGCTGTACCAGCGGAAAGGAGAGCAGTGCTCTTGGTGGTGCAAAGTGAGGGGGTTTGGGTGGCCAGGAGCCTTCCCACCCCTTGCTCCCCCACTGGCCCGGAACAGAGCATTGCCTTCCCAAAATCAGCACCTAACTTGCCTGGCAGAAAAGGGCAGGGGGATGGCACCGTCACGTGCTCTGCCCAAGATGTGACACCAGGATTTGGAACACATTAAACCTGAGCAGGCAGCCCCGAGGTTCCCCTGCTGCAGCCCTCCCAGTGCCTTTTGGTGTCACAGCAACGCCCTTGCAGGGTAAGAGTTCAGCACACTGGCTGCAAAAACTTCAGTAAGAGAGATCCACACCAAAACATCACAGAAATCCTCCCACACCCTCTCTGTTTTTAGCAGCAGGACAAACTTGAGTGCAGGGCAATGAAATAGAGGATTTTTCCCCCATGTACTTCCTAAGCATCAGGCAAGAGAGCACATTGCATGGAACATTGCAAGTCTGGGATGTGGCAAGACACCAACTACATTTTATGTGTTGCAAAGCCACCTCCTCTGTGGCAGCTGAGATTTCAAAGCATACACTCCAACCCCAGTAATACATTTTACATACTGAGTCACTGCTGACATGGGACATAACAGGAGAAAAGGGCTGGGATTTCAAAGATTTTAATGCATGGTTGGATCTGCTAAGAACTGGGACAGCCCCAGCTGCCAGCCTGGCCCTCCAGCCCTCTGCCACTCTTTATTATGGGCACAAGGCAATGAGATTGGAATGATCTGAGGGGATGTAAAACACTGTTCAGGCAAGAGGAGGTTGAGGATTCAAAGGAGGATAAGACACACAGTCTGATCTGTGGGTATCCCTAAGGGTGATGAGTGGGTGATTACCCATTTTTTATCAGCCACTTCCAATGGAGGATGGCTTGAACAGGACAGCTCTTCTTTTTCCTCTCATGGAAAGAATCAGGACAGGTTCATGTCCTCTGCCTGTGAAGGCAGACATCCCAAAAGTGAGGGGAGAGGAGAGAGGAGACTCAGCAGACAGCTTTTTCACTGGAGAAAGCAAAGATAAATGGGCAGATGGATAAGAAAAGAGAGGAATCCTTCTCACATAACATCCTACCCCATCTGGTCCCTTCAGTCTGACCCTCAGCCTGAAGGTTAACGCCCCTGAGACACTTTACCATGGACATAATTTGATTCCTCAACTCTCTCCCTTCTCCCAGCAAGGGAACAGCACTTTCCTATAGCCCTGATTTGCTAAATAAAACACTCCTTGATGGCTCCTCACAAGAATATTTGCACAGAAAATTGACATTCTTCCTCCTCCCATCAGCCCTGACACTGTTTGTTTGTGAGTTAATAACTTGAACACTCGGCTGAGCTATTGATCCCTTCTCAGAACGATTATTCTTTAGTTCAGAATACACAAAAAATGAAGGAATGAGATTGCAATGGCAAAATGAACTTGGTGCTTGCATGTGGCCCCATGGTACTGGCATGGCAGGGGGACTCAGGTCCTTCCCAGATGCGCATGAAATCTTCTGCAGACAGAACCATACAAGGATGGATTTATTTGTCTCCATTACCAAGGAAGAGATGTTGCTGTTTGCAGGTAGAAAGTGAGTTTTCATGACCCAAAATTATCATTTAGCTTTAAATATTCATCACCCAAAAGGGGCTTCATAGAAGGAGAGCTGCTGCAGGTACGTATCTGTGCTAGAGACGTCCAGCAGCAGCCGTGTGTGGGTAGCATCACCTCCTCCTCCAGGAAAGGCAGTACTTCAGAGCCCCAGTTCCCCAGCTGAAGGAGAGAGGGTAGCAGCAGATCAGTCCCTCCACCCAGGGCATGGTGCTCTTTGGGCTTTTGATATATTAGACAAGACCTGGCATTCCAAAGGCAGAGCAAAGCCCCAGGTTTCATCCATTCCCTCCTGACAGCACTCCTTTGGAGTAAACCCCCCTCCACCACCCACCCTAGCAAAACCTGATGAAAGGAGACATTAATGTCACTGCACTGCCCTCATCCTCCTTAACCACTCCTGTACCAGCAGGGCACTGCAGCACCACCTCTCCCAGGGGAATCCTCCCCAGCCGTTTTCCTTTGCAATCTGTTTGCATACCTCTGGCTAATTGTTCTCCAGACTGCTCTTTTCAGGGTAGATTTTCATGGCAAACGATCAATTTTTCCCCAGTTGCATTTTTTTTTTCCTTCAAAGTCTTTGATGTCTGGGAAAATAACAGGCAACCTCAACACACGGCTGAGCATCAGGCGAGGGCTGGGAAGCACTAAGCGGAAATGCATTTAGTTGTCTGGGTCAAAAACCATTTCCTTTGTTAAATGATTATTATTGTTCCAAGAGGATTTCAGTGGGAATTGAGGGTGCTTAGATAGATGGATTCACAGGTTTGCTGAGCTTCTATAAGGGTCTCTATATCCTCCACCATAATTCTACATCATAACTTCCAACACCAATAACTCTTCTATGACTCCCAACAGATATTCCTGTGCCTTCCAAAGCAATAACTTCTCAATGAACTCCAGACCTGCCAAATCGACTGTTTTCCCCCTGCGGACGCCTGCTTTTTGGCCCTTCTCACCGCCCCCCTGGGAATCTTGACCCATTTACCTCTCCTTCTGGTTCCAAGCCCAGCGCAAGGGGAGATGAGATCAGAAAGCGATCTGCCTCAGACGTCAACAAATAGCTCTGGCACTAAAAGCTTTCAGTCATCTCCCATTTTCCTGACTGCTCTCAGCAGCCGAGGATCTAGACCTGCTTGCACTTCTGAGCAAACCCTCCCTCGTCACATGCTGTCCTTTCTCACAATACTCATTTCTTCCCACTCGTACCTGAAAATTGCTACGAGTGTTGCAGGTCTCCCCTGGAAAAATTACTTAGGTTACACTGGGGCTAAAGAACAAACACTCAAATAAGAAATAAATTGTGATGCATTTCTTGGGTCACCAAGCCTCCCAGTTCACCCACAACAGCATCGTGCCAGGCACAGTGACACTGAGCTGCTACCTCTCCACTCATTTGATCTAAATGATGCGTTAATTAAGCTAAGGTTAGAGCTGCTTGTTACCTTATTATTTTTGGTTCTGTCACAGTAACGCTCAGAGGTCTCAATCAGGAACAGACTTTTTTTCCCCCTCTCTCTTTTAAGTAACAAATTATTTCAAGATCCAGTAAAAATAAATGCACACAAGCAGGCTCTGCTCTTTTCCAGGGGATTTTGCTGAGCGAGGGAAGAAAGGTTTCAACAGTGTGTTTGAATCAAAAATGAACATATGCAAGAAGGGAGGAATGACATGCATCAAAAGTTGCCCTTTTTTTTTGTTGAAAGAGGATTTTTTTTAAACAAAGAAAAACCCCAAAAGACTATTCTTACAGCACTAGGTGCTGTGAACAGTCAGTTCATGCTCCATGGTGAATACTGAGTAAGCTACAAAGCTATCCAGAGGAGGACAGAGGAAGGATAAATGATTTGGCTCCACTTTTGGGCTCTCCAGCCGCTATTACACTCACCAACCTGCAAACTGCTCCAGCCACTGCGGCCAAACATGGGCAGCCTCCTCTCAGGTCATCCCCACCCCACGAGCACACAGAAAGCAAGCAGTGCTTCTGTGTAAATAACCAAGATTTAAAAGACAGCGCTAAATTTGCTGAAGGGCATGTTAAAGGACCGTGTCCTGGTGTAGGTCTACCCATGCCAGGCTGCCTTCACATGGGTGCAATGAGCTGCCAGCTCTCATCAGAGCCATGATGAGCTGCCATAGGCACTTGACCTGGGGAGCAGGTATTGGAGGCACAGGAGCTCTGCAGAATATTCTAGTCTGAGATCAAATGGAGTCCAGGAGGGAGAGGCAGCTGAGGAATGCCAGAGAGGAAATCTGGGCAGGTCTTCTTGGCCCCAGAAGGGATGCAGGTGCTCATCCTCAGGGGGTGATGCGGCTGCCCTGGGAAACTGGAATAGCATTCCCCATTTCCACTCCCTCCCAGACAGGGGGAAATGAGCCACATAAACCAAGAATCATAGAACCACTAAGGCTGGAAAAGACCTCTTATCTCATTGAGTTCAACCTTTAGGACCTCTCACGTAGGAGGATCCAACGCTTCTAGCACTGTGGGCACCTCTGACCCCCCTGGCTGCCAGGTTCTCCCTACAGGTACCCTCAGATTTTGGTGTAGGGAGTCCCACTGTGAGGACAGGCTTGTGTCACACTCCCCAGCTGCACTCCAGTGCCCTGTGAATGACCTGTCTTTTTAAAAGATGCCATCACACCCACACTGGGATTACTAGGAAACAATTAAGCTGATGACGGACCTCAGGACCACCACGGAAAAATGTAAAAAGGAGCCACCTGCTCCTACAAAGCCCAGTTTCTGCAGGGGATTTGCAACCCAACTTCATGTCATCTGTCCAACAGGAATCAGGACTCCTCTTCCCTGGTTTTCAACCAAAATCAGCCTATGCCTTTTCTGGCTGCTTCTGAAAACAACTCAAAAATGGAAATTAAGAAATGAAGCCTCTAGAAACTGTTAGCGCTTCCCTGCCCTGTGCTGAAATTGTCACTTCCCTTTGCATTCAGTGCTGCCATCCTCAGCGGGAAGGAGCTGGTTCTGTCCCAAAATTTAACCCTTGACTTCAGAAAACTTCCAAAAGGGAAAAATAAACACCTCTTTTGAGGATAACCCATAGGAAGGAGACTTTGGAGAGGCTCAGTGACGCTTTAATGGATAACAGAGGAGAAATGGCTCTGGGAACTGGGGCGAGAGAGGACTTTTCTGGGCATCATGGTGTCTCCTAAGGCAGCAAGTCCTGCTGGTGCTAGTGTTCCAAAGAGGTCTTGCAGCACGAAGCAATGCAGACACAGCAACTCACTTGGAGGCTCTGGCATCCAGGCTTCGAGCAGGAAGGCGCTGCACAACTGCACTAATTATCTGCTGAACATCTGTCTCTCCCCTACTATCGCGGGGCCGGAGGAGTCCTCCTGCATAGCTGAGGATTAGCGCTGGAAAAGATTTTGTTGACTGTGATTTTGCATAGGAGGGGGAGAGAAAAAGATCCCCATATTCCTTGGAAGGGGTGGGTGTTTCAGGGAGAATCTCTTGGATGAAGGAGGGGAGTTTGTGGTCAAAATCAGAGACCTTGCTGGAGTAAGAAGCAGGGGCTTGCCCTGCTGTGGGCTCAGGGATTTAGTCCCTTGCTCCAAACTGGGGGGAGCAGGAGCTTTGCCCCTGTGGTCCCAACACTGCAAGTAACACCAGGGCATCTATCACAGCCCAGAGGGCTCTCCTGTCATGGCACCCAGCCTGCTCCACTGGCAGCAGAGGTTAACCACCAAACACCAATCTGTTGGTGGCTTTCCAAGGATTGCTTCACTTCCCTGGGACAAAGGGGGGACTCCCGAGTTCACCAGTGGCTGCAGAATTTAATAATAAAATTAGTAAGACTTTCAGTTGTGGTGCGGTGCCTAGGGGAGGTTGTGCATCCTTCTTGCTGTCTTGGCTGGGATGCAGTTCTCCCAAAATCCCTCTACATCCAGGGAGAGAGGCAGCAGCACAAAGGACCTTGTATGGGCTCCTGGCATAAATCACCCCCAAATAAACTGAGGAGCCCCCTTCCTGTAGAGGCAAGGGAGGGGATCTGGAACTGCAGGAAATGCGACTGGGTGGTGGGAACACATCCCTAATTTTCGGTCTGTAATCCACCAACTTCGAGAGGAAAAAGCTTCCCATCTTTGTATGACATCTACCATCCATATTAATGAGGTTTGTAGAAATCTGTGTGCAGAAAGCCTGACAGAAGCCTAAAAACCAAACCTGTGGTGAAGTGAAGCAAATTCCCTGCTGTTTAATTAGTACAAATGTCTTGTGAGCTGGGAACGTGGTTTCTTTTTTTTCCTTTCAAGACCATCAGGGGCCAGAAACTTGCACAATAACACAAACAAAACGTCCCTTAAAATCAACTGGTGCTTTTGGCCAAGCAGAAACGGTTGGGATTTCCAAATATGGCCCATGGGAACAACAGCCCAGGCATTCCTGGGAAGCATCTCAGAGCCTAAACTGTCTCCCAAGGATAAAATCCTTCAGTCCAGCGTGACAAAAGAGCCATTTCATGACAGTTGCTATCGCAGAAGCGCGCGAATTAAGCAATCAATCAAGCAAGCAATGCCTGGGAAAAGAGCAGCACACGAGGCACATCCTACCAGCAGCAGGGCAGGGCTGGCCCATGGTTGCCTCCTATCACATGTGGGCTGTTGCATCCCTTCTCCACCAACATCACAGCAAATGGGGGTTTCCCTTTGGTTTTGGCTTTCTAATCCAAGTCTGGGAAGCAGGACCCTTTCTTGGAGAGAGTACAGGTATCCAGCATTTGTTTTGGACTCGGATGCTGTATAAATCAATGGTTATTCTGCGGGGACGTGACAGAGCAAAAAATCAGACGTAAAATTTGCCAGACGGCAAGAAACGAGCTAGAAATTGCTGCCGTCTCTCCTGGGTTAGGGAGGGAATCCTGTCTCAAAGGCTTGGGATTGCGTGTGTGCCGCCAGCTTCACATAATGACATTCCCTGGGGCAAAAAGAGAAAGAAGACTATTTAAAATCACCCATGGCTTATTGTCTTCCACCTCTTTTAACTGGTTCAAAGGACACGGCCACTGCCCATGCACGGATTTAAACACCAGGATGTGATTTTTGGAGCCCGGCTGTGCCACCCTGAGAGAACAGCTGAGCACCCAGAGGACCAGATATATTTGCAAACAGATCGGGCAAACGGCTGCATGTTTGTAAGTGTATTTTAAAAATCAGATCCTGTTGGCAGGCAACTCTCAGACAGCAAGCGGGGCCAAATCCCATGAATAAATTGCTTGGAGCGAGTAGTTTGACGCGCCATTATTCATAACTAATGCAGTCCTAGTAAACAGAAAATGGAGGCCAAATCTGCCTGTATAGACACCAATGACCTAATCTATTTTCATCCTATTTACTGAGTAAAATAGGAGCAGAAGAAAGTTACCACCTTCCTCTAAAAGGGGAAATGGAGCTTTCGGAGGAACAACATTTCCAACAGCTCTGGAGCGCAGTGGGAGAGCAGGGACGCAAGCTGAATTCAGAGTCAGAGCAGAAATTTGGTCCCACCAATGCAAAGACACAAATAAAGCCAACTGAGTCCTTCTCCCACCTCTGATCAGCTCTTGCTCAGGGTTGTGAAGAGCACAGCTTGCCTGAGACAAGAGGAAAGCCGGAGCCAGCGGAGGGGGCACAGCACCCATAGGGCACCCCCCCAAAGGTGGGAGCTCCCCTTCCACTTCCCAACCAGCACTTCAAAGCAGGTTATGTAGAGTTTTTTGGAAGCAGGCAAGCTGCAGGACAGTTCCCAACCTCTCCATAGTGAAGGTCTAAGCAAAACAAACAAAATAAACAGGGAAGTGAAGAGGAAGCAACAGGCTGCTCCTCCACCCAGCACAGCAATTGCAGGCCGCTCAATACAACCATCAAACAGTTGGTCGCAGCAAGCACAAGACACAACTCTCGTGGCGTTTCCATTCAGAAAAAAAACATCAGAAGTCACTGCCAGGGCATACCGTACAAAAAAACCCACCCATCCTGACTGCAGATGGGAAGGGACCTTCATGAAGCGCAGGTCTGCTAATGCTGACGCAGCCGCCAGAGCAGCAGCTGCTTCCAAGAAGCTGTGAGGCTGCAAACCAGAGCACAGACGTGCTATTTCTGCCACATTTCCTATGTACTTTAAGAATTACATTTATTTCCATTTGGGCAACACGTAGGAAAATTGTGAACACGGCTGTGATCACTCTTCCCGTAGCTTCCTTTCCTAAATAATGCCAATTTTAAGGGATTTTGCTCGCAAGCTGCTTTCACCCTGAAGAGGCCAGCTCAGCACCTCCAGAATTTACCTTAGGGAAAACTGGAGGCATTGACCTGAAGACTGTCACATTCATCTTGAGCACAAAGGGAAATACTTCTGTGAATGACAAAGAAAATTTATTGTGCTGCTTACAAGTTACAGCCCATTAAAAAAATTGCCCTGATTTGAATCATTGACTTTTCAAAATAAATACTATTCTTTCATCAATAAGCTCAAAATACAAACTAACCACAAAACCCTTTGGAAAAAAAAAGAAACATAAAAATTATATCTTTACACATTAATAACATTTATTGATCTAACTGCAAGCGTATGTCCACATCCATAATTTTACCATATCGCACATCAATAATACTCTACACGTTTTTCATATTAAACTATGCTGTTCCCATGAAACCAAAGTCCTAAGTATTCCCCTAAAAAGGCTCTTGCTATTTAAATGCACAATGGTTGCATTTCAAAGTATTAACACTAAGAACATATTTGGTTATGCAGACTGGCATTAACCATTCATAAAGTGAATGGGGCAGCGATGCGGGCATGTCAGAAAATAGAAACACTTCTACTTGTAACAAAACCATGGGAGTTTCCTCTGTCTCCTTTTGCTATCACTGTCTTCATGTCCCACACCCTGAATTTATTAAGCAGCCAAAGCAGCTTGGACTGAGCTTGGCACTGCCAGGTCTCTGCCTCGTGGTTTTGGACGAGGCTTAGCATGCTATAATCTGTTTATTAATCCTTTGAAGAGCGCCTGAGCAATGAGGAGGAAAAACTGGCAGATGATAATACTATTTAGGCTAATCAAGAATACGATGGATAGGGGAGACCATCAAAGTGAGTGGCAGTGCCAGGCATTGAGGGCGCATGGTGTGATGATAAATACAATGCACTGCATGCTGAAAGGGAGATTTTGAACTAATCACATACATTGCTGCAGCCTAAATTAGCTGAAAACAGGCAGCAAAGTGATGTCAGCCTTTGCTCTGTGGCCGCAGCTAAAATGGCAAACAAAATGTTAGGTGATATTTAAAGACCTGGGATTATATGTGATGCTGTAAATCAACGATATGCCCTGACCTGGAACATTCTGATTAATCCTGGATATCCTGGATAAAAAAAAAGTCAGGGGTAAAGAGTATCTGTTCAGAGACAGGCAATAAAAGAAATGAGATGCAGAGAAAGAGTGGAGCCTGAGACTTTAATTTATAATGGAGGGGGATAAACAGGAAGAGAAAGGAGGTACAGAGAGCAAAGAAAGAGACAAATGCTCCTTGAATATGGGAAGGGCAGGACAGTCCACAAACTAAAAAGGAGACTTCCAGCTGCTTTATTTACACAAGTAGCACGTGGTGCACAGCCAGGTCTTGGTCTGTGCCACCTCTGAGCATCCTGTAGACCCACAACCAGGGGGAGTTTGGAACAAAAATTAAGTGCTTTGATTTCTAAGAAGACTCATAGGTGTGTGGGGGCACTGGGAGTGGGTGGAGGAAGAGTCCTGCTGGGAAAAAGAACATCAAGGTCTAGAGAAACACCACCACAGTCAGCACGAGGTCTTATGGATGAGATCTGTATTCAGACAGGAAAATGGGACTTGTTTCCCACAGCAAGTTGCTCCTGGCTGGATAGAATCAAGGGTCAACCTATGGCCTGCAGCAAGCAGGCTCTCCTGGCCCCCTCTTTGGCAAATTTAGGTATTTAATGAGTTGGGTCCTCTCTCTTCTCAAGTCTCTCTTAACACTTGACGAGGAGCACCACGTGTGGCACATCACTACGAATGCGATGTCCATACAGCTCTCCAGGGCAGCTGCTGCCCACAGTGGGGAAACTGAGGTAAAATCCCCAGCTTTCCCAACACCACTGGGATGCTCCTCAACACTGCACTCCTCACATTCACCAGCCGCATGCTGAAACCACAGCTGCCCAGGGGCAGGTGGGCAGACAAAAATCCTCGTGTGTCACTCCATCTCTCCCCTCCCTGTTTTCTGAGGTCTGGTGATTTCCCAGCTGATGAACACATTACCACCTCATTCGGCAACGCCTCGGAGGCGCTCACGTTTCAGGCCCCGGCGAGAAAAAGATGAAGTATGAAAATCCCTTTCCTTTCCAATCCAGTCCTCCCAGCACCGGCCAAGGAGCAAACACAAAACGCCTCGGAAAACACACAAAAAACACCGGATGTGAGAGGCTGTGCCGAAGTCGCACCATATGCAGGTGTCAGGGAAAAAGGTCTCCCGTCTCCCACGCCAGGCGGCTATCTCCATCCCACAAAGCCTTCCCATGAGGGGTTAATAGCCAAGGATGATCCTTTCCCCCCACTGACTTGTCAGTGAACTGGACTAGGTGGAGAAAGGGGAGGATTTGCCATGCCCATGCACCAGTAAGTATCTGGAGATGATACCTACTCTGGAAGCCCCAAATACATCCATGCTGACACAGAGAGCTGCACGTATGAGCCCCTACCCAACCATCATCTCACCATTCAGCTACAAGTGTCATTGGAGAAAGCACACTCTCCTCTCCCTACGCTCGGAGCTGCAGCAAAGAAAGGGACAAAAGTCAGGGCAGGAGTTAAACGCTAACCCCCAGGGCTTCTCCTGGTGACATCCCCGTCAGCAAACAACTGCATTTTTTTTTTTTCAGACAGGCTGCAGCATGTTAAAACCCACGAGACACAGCGGGAGCTTGTCGCACTTCTGCAGCCAGTTGCTCCAGAGCCCCTATTTTGGGGTATTATTTAGGAAAAGTGAGACAAGCATCCACATGGGTGAGGGAGAGAATGCTGGTCACGTTCCAGTGTAAGGGAGCACGCTGGACAACCTTCATCTTCATCTAAGATCCTTGGGAAAAGGCATCAACTCAGCATCTCAGGCCAAGAGAGCCTGATGCTTCTCAGGAAAGGTCACAGACTCTTCCCTGAAAGGCTTTTTGGAAAGGGAAGGGGATTATAGCAATTGTGGCACTATTCCTCCCTTCAACACTCTCACAAGCTCAAGCAGAGCAAAAAAACGCCACAGCTCTGCTCCACGCTGGTTTTTCACCCCATAAATAGAAACGGGCTGATCACACCAAATTCGTGCAGGATTTTGTGGAAAGCGCAAAAGAAAATGGGACAGAGGTTTGTTTAGTGGTGACAGCCCAGTCCTGCCTCTTTGACATTTGCTCCAAATCAGTGAACTGCACAACATTTGAACTTTTGTTTAGACAGATAGGCCTGTGTATTTAGAAATCCTTGAAACTCATCCATCTGCAAAGACAGCAACTCTCCATAATGCAAAAGCTCTAGCCGGGATGCTGAGCTCAGCAGATCTCCCTACAAATGATTCCTATTAAAGTAAAAAATTACAATGCAAGCGTCTATTTGCCAATCCAAGCCTGACCAAGGAAAAAAAAGGAATTAAAAAAACATAATATGGTCGTGCCAGTGATCTTTATAGACCACTGAGGAGCTTAGGGGACACCCGTTCTCCATCGCTTGCCTGGTGCCCACACTCTCTCAGAGGAATGCACCCTCCACTGCACCCAGGACCATCCTGGTGCAGTCATCCTGATCAGGATCAGCTCAACTCTTCAACGCCTCTAGAGATGGAAAACCCAACTTAATTGCCTGGCAGTCAGTTTGGATATCTATCCATCTTTTCCATGAGGATCACTTCTCCTGGCACCCAGCCTGAACCTCCCACACCGTGTTTTACCCCCACAGTTTATTGCCCCAGGGACTCAAGGGCTGGTTTCTCCAGGAGATTTTTGCATCTCTGAAAGCTTACAGATTTTTTGGGCTTTCTCTTCTCCAGAAAGAATGCTTCCAAACCACGGCCTTGGGGGATATAGGACGTGCGTAGGTCCCTGACTGCTTTGTACGCCACCAGGATCAGCAGAACACTGAGGAACTCATCACAGGTGATGGGTGCAGCCACACACCAGCAGCGGTCTGAATCTCACCAGCAAGGACAACGAGGCACAGCTACCAGGACCAAAGGAAAAAACAAAAAACCCATCCTAAGAGGCTAAAGACCACCTGAAGCAGACTAAAGTAAAGAAGAACCCTACCTGTGGTTTCCCCAGGCAGGCCAGGAGGGTGGGACGTGCTGGGGAGAGCCCAGCGGCCCCATGTCCCTTCTCCCTCTCTGCACACCGTGGCAGCAGCAGAGTGCTCAGCTCGTAGCTCCCTCCCCCCACAAAGCCTAAACCAGCAGATTATCACGTTAACGCTTCAAATGTTTAATTTCCTGCTCCAATTACACTGGTTTTGCAGCGGGAGAGGCAGGAGGGGGGAACCAGTGCAAACAAGCTGGGTGTTTTCAGCTAAACCCAGAGCGACCCCGAGACCACCAGGCTCTCCCTTCACCTCCACGGATGGGGGGTCAGTGCTCAGGCTGGCGAGGTGGCTGGATGTAGGCGTGGGAGCCACCTGAGCGCCGACCTCTCAGGCCAGCAGCGCAGTCCCTCTCCATCCCGCAGCTGAAATGAAAAGATCCTTTTGTTCGGCGATCTCCACAACACCGCAGAAACATTTGCCGCACCACAAGAAAAACAAGGCAGCTGGTGTTGGCAGAGCAAAACGGTGCCCAGCTGCAGAGAGGGGCTGAGGGAGCATCAAGGAGAAGAAAGGGAGTAGAGTAGAAAGAGGGCTAAAAACAGTGGGAGTAGGGAGGAGAGTGTATCCGAGTGCAGGGTAGCTACGGAGTGAAATGCGGAGGGATGAAAAGCACAGAGGAAAACCGAGGGAGAGGAAAGATGAGAGCATGAAAAAGGGGGACAGATAGTGGGGAGAAAGGGGGAAGAGTGCAGAGAAAGCGAGGGCGTGGAGAATGAAAGAGGGAGAGCGAAGAGAAGAAAAGCACTGAGTAAAAGGCAAGCTGCGGCGGCACGCAGGCTCCCGCGGAGCTGCCTCCGCCTGGACACTCCCCTTGCCACATCCACCGGATTGCTCAATACTCCCAAGAGGAAAAGAGATCTGGAGGAAAAAAGATATCTCAACCCAGGTGTCTTGCAGGACAGCAAGTCCAGCTTGAGTGGCTTTCAAGAAATATTAAAAAAAATAAACTCATCCGTGAGCACTCACTCAGCCTGAAAGTCTGAACGGCTGCTTACAGGGAAGAATGGGGCTGTGAGACCCAAAATTCCACGGAAAACACCCAATTATCCTGGTGGGAAGGCAGAGCCCATCACCCTCAGCTGGGCTGGGGCAGGGGATCTTGGCTGCCTGCAGAGCTGGGGATGCTTTCCGCTCGGAGCCCTTCCAAGGGGTCATCCATGGCTGCTGTTATTTATAGCTGGCTGAGTGTGCACACCCTGCACTGAGCTCACCCGAGCGCACGGGGAAGGAGGTGAGAAAAAAGGACTGACCTTGGGGTCAAGGCCAGGAATAGCTGCCAGTGGCCAGAAATAGCTAGTGCCATATTCGGCCCTGGTTCTTCGAGAGCTGTTGGACCAGAATATGGTGTTTCCAAGATTTCAGCTCCGGTCGGGATAAGATTGATTTCTCCTTCAGACTCATGTTCCCCCAACAAGACCCCTCCATAGCTGCTCTCCAGCTCCAAAAATCTGCCGGGTGGACGGAGCAGGTGGGAAGGGGCAGGAAAGCAATCCAGCGGTGGGGAGGGGATGACTGACCTCTGGAAAATGTGCTGGAAAAGCAAGGGAGGCAGGTCGCGAGGAGGGACGGGTTTCAGCACCTGCTGCGGCAAACCCTGACGCTGACCTGGGAAGGGGCGACGCAGGGGAGCGGATTCCAGAGGATTTTGGCAGCGTGCAGCGATCAGCACGCAGCTCGATGACTCCTTTGGGTGCCTGCGAGAATCTCAGCACATGAGATCAACGTGGACGGTGTGCAGGCACGAAGACCGTCACGTGCGCGCCTCCGTCTCCCCCCGGGGCCTGCGAGCGCAGAAACCACCTCCGCACCCCAGGCGCGCGGGATGCGGGCACCCTCCCCACCCCTCCGAGCGCGTGCACGGATGAACACGCGTGTCCTTTCGGACGTGCAAACACAAAGCCTGGTGCAGACCGACACATCCAGCCCACATGCAAAGGACTTTCCTGGCTGCACTGGCGGGACCTGCCTGGAAATGCCCTGGATCCCAGCACACCCACGTTGCTCCGTGCTTGGCTGTGCTCGAGCGTCCTGCTCTTTCAGGTCAGGGAACAAGGGCTGAACCCTTCTTGCTAGGATCTCTGCTGGTTACGGGGATGGTGAGAGACCACAGGAGTGGGAAGGTCAAATCCTGCTCCCTCCAGCACCTGCACCCAAAGCTCAGCCACTGCTGAAGGCAAAATTCAGTTATTAATCCTCCAATACCACATCCAGGGGCTAACACTCTGATGGGTACATGGAAGATGAAGACAGACAGGGGAGCATGGTGGGGCCTGTACCGAAGGCTGAAAGCCCTGGGTGAGCAGTGCGAGCTTGCTGGCTACCTGGCCTGCAAAGAAAATTGCCTCAAGTTCTCTGCAGAGACAAGATCCTCACTCCCTACTGACCAAAGAGGAGGTTTGAGCAACTCTTCTCCCAACTACTCTGTGTACTACCCTCCCTGGAGATCTTCCCAGCCATCTCCAGGGTGTTGAGGGAGGGATACCAGTGTGACTGCATGATACTCCTCCCCTTCTCTGACCTGCTCCAGAAGAAACACGACCTGTCCCTTTGGCAAGGTCTCCCTGAGTGGCCACTGCCTGCTGACACAAGCCACTCACCCTGTTCAGCACTGCAGGGCTGAGATGCAGAGAGAACTGTCTCCTGGCTTCCTTTCTGCATGGTTTTGAGCCACATTTTGGATAAGGACGGAAAACCAGGGCCCACCTGTGGTCCTGCTCCTCAGCTGGACTGCCATCGCACTGAAATAGTTCTGTGTGTTCCTTTTTCCCAAGAGCTCTGGAGGATACTTCAACCAGATCACTGCACAACAGATATCCCCAGTGTCAGACGGGGAGAATACACAATGTTAAGAACCTCTTCTGCTTAATTTTCTGATCTGGATGTTGTTCTTCCCAGCCCCGTGCTGCTTTTGTGTACCAGCTGTGTGAACTGTGAGGAGTCCGGCAGGGCAAAGCCGACCACGTAGGGAGGCAGCCCGAGGAAATCTCCCAGCCCAGGGGGATGTGTACCATCAGACAGCTCTCACCAGGTGGCAGTAGGTTGTGCTCACACGGCTGGGGAGTGAAAGAAGAGCCGGAAAAAGCAGAGGGAAAAATCAGAAAAATAAAGAATGCTCGAAGCAAAACGTTGAGTAGAAAACACACAGCGCTTGTCTAGACTTTCCTGCCTCACGTGAGAATACACACAAATGCAGGTTTTTTGGAGGGGTGGCTTGCACAGGGCTGGAGGATGCAGTTCCTGCAGGTGTTACCCATCACCTCCAGCTATCCCATACTCCTGTGGCATCTTCACACACAGGTGTGCAGTGTCCCACCGGATCCAGATCCTACAAAGTCCCTCAAAGAGACATGGAGCCAGGAGCTGCCAGGAGCACAGAGGAGGTCTGCAGCATGCACCAGCTGTGGGAATTCATCTGTCCAACCATGCCACGCCAAAGCCCAATGATCTAGAGGGTGGCATTCCTGCTCATGGCAGGGGGGATGGAACTAGATGATCTTTAAGGTCCCTTCAAACCCAAAGCATTCTGCGGTTCTATGAGAGCCCCCTCCTTAAACCCATCGAGGAGCAGCAGTATCCACTTGAAGCTCCTCCTGTTTTCAACATGCTTCTAAGCCCAGACCATGTCAGCCCAAAGCTCTGAGGAGAAAAGGCTTAGCTCCAGGAGAGCCACGTCCTAGTGGGACCAGGACAGGAGCAGGGAGGTTTGTGCATGCACATCTGGAGCAGAGCCAGTCCCGGGAAGCCCGTGGAGACCTCCCTGCCGCTCCAGCATGCAGAACTCAGCATCTGGTCCCAGGGTGGGTTGTTGTTTTTTTTTTTTGGTTTAACAAACTACTCCAGCCTTGTAAGGCGAATCCCCACCGTGCCCAAATAAGCTGAGTATTTTTGGCTGCTCTCCCCGCAGCCTTGGGCTGGCCTTTGGGAAATGCATACCCTCCGGCCCTTCATGCCCTGGTAATTGAAGAGGCTGCCTCTTCTCCGCGCCAGAAAAGGGATTACAGGACACGCTTAAGGGCTTGAATTCATAACCTTCAGCGTCCCCCGGAGCTGGGGACCCTCCTGCCTGAACCGCGGCAGCGGCACCACTAGCCGGCAGCACTGCCAGCATGTCCATCCCAGGCATCCGAAGGGAATGGACAGTATTTGGGTTTCAAGCTGGGACAGAGCATGCCGACCCTGTGGGCTGCTCGCAATTAACAGCTTCTGAGGCTGCACGGAGACAAATTACTATAATTTAACAAATAGACGTTATCTTAAAACGAGTGCCTTACCCAACACCTATTGATTCCTGCTCTCCTTCCAAAGAACTCACCGCAATTAAGTTGTCACATCTCTAATGCCCACGTAAAAATGAGTCAGCTCCAGTGTCTCCCAGAAAACCTCGTCTGTGCAGGATTACAAAACCCAGCTGCCGAGTTTCCTTTTTACTCCTGAATTAGCCAGAGATGAAATTTATCTGGGTGGTAGACAGCAGAGCTTTTATCTGCATCTCTCTGGCTGCCATGCAGCTCACAGGCAGCTCACGTTTTACCTTTCCTCTTTCAAACTGCCAAGGGATTTTGTCCTCCATAGGCAGGGCATTAGGGAAAGCAGAAACTCCGGTTCTGTGGGCTTGCAACCCCTGCACAGCTGATCTTTGGCTGCTGGAGCAGCAGGGCATGCCGCAGAGACAGGGGGCAGTTGGTAGGACCCCATCACTCGCCGGGGCTGGCACAGGGGTGCTGTGGCTTCTGCTGTCCCATGGCCAGTCCCTGCCCTGCTGGGAGTCCATGCTGGCCAGGGACACAGGATGAGCAGCCCCAAATGCATTGCACTAGCATGCAGTGCCTCAGTTTCCCCACTGCCACAAACAGACTGAGAGCTGGTGACACCTTTACCAAGCAGAGGAGCAGCAGCATGGGTCCCAAGAACATCTGTCCCGGTTTGAAACTCAGGGGGGATTTCCTCCCTGAGAGCAGGTGGGAGGAGTGTGAGAGTTGCTTTCTCCTCCCTCAAATGGCCAATTAAACTGCTGTTTTAATACTTAGACTAGGATCGCCACCACAACACAACCACGTTTCTCTTGCTCCACAGAGGAACAGCTCAGGGGTTTACATGCTCAGCCAAGGCTGCTCCCCTGGACCCTCCCAGGGACCCCATGGAGCAGCCAAGACGCTTCAGAGAGATGGAGGCAAGGCGAAAAAGCCCTGGCCGTTCAGTAGCATCTCAGAGCACGACTGATTCAGTTCCAGGACAGCCAACGGTGCCTTCAGATCCTGAGGGTTTGCATTTCCAGTGCCCCAGACCAGGTCAAGAAGAGGATTCCTACCCCACTGCTGCTCACCAAGAGACAGGGGAGGGCAGCCGAGGGGAAAAAACAGCACAGAAAGGCAGCAGCAGGGGTAAAAAGCCGGAATGAGACTGTGATGCCAGAGATTAGGAAAGGATCTTTACAGAGACTGGTGAGCTAGACCTTAATTACACACCATGCACTCGGGCAGCGAGCCACCAGCTGCCGCTCATTTCACCGATGCAGCGGATAGATTTGATAATCGCTGTCATGTAGTGGGGATAATCTTCCCCTCTCCATCTCTGGACACTTATTTCACTGCAGGGAGAGTTGCAGCCAGCTCTGCAGAGAGCCCTGCACCCGCGTGCAGAGCCAGGGAGGTTTAGGGGTGCGGCTACAAGCACCCAGATGGGAGCTGAGCCCCGCAGCAGGGGTGCATGACCCTCTCTGTGGGTCCCCAGTGGGAGCATCCCACCCCAAAACCTCCTTGCAGGAGGGACTCTGTCCCGTTCACCGGTGAAGCCAGGGTCATTTATTGATAGCATCCCTGTGAAGCAGGCAGGGACTGAACGAATGCATGAGAAAGGCTCTGCAAAGCATCATAAAGGCAAGAGGAAAAGCCACACTCATAAAACACCAAATGCCAGGAGTTAATAGGGGGCACCGGGGGTGCCATGGCTCTTTCCTCTGCCCTGGAAAGACCTCGAAGGAGCTCAGCATTGCAACTATTTTACCCATGGCTTGAAACCCCACTCTCCCTTTCTTGTTCCTAGGAGGACAAAGGGGCCCCCAGTAGCAGGGCTGGGTCCCTGCTGGGGCAGGCGTGGATCATAAAGCCCCCCCAGCCCCCAGCTCCCATCCTCTCTGGAACGTCAATCAGGCACCTGCCAGCGCAGCCAATTCACTTCCATTTGGAAAATTAAAGAAATAAAATGAATCGTTTGCTTAATTTGAAAGGGTGGCAGGAAGCAAAGATGCCTTGGGCTCGAGCCAGCGTGCGGAGCTCTGCTCATCCGCAGGGTTTTGCTGGGGCAAACATCAGCCTCTTCCTTTCCTCTGCCTGCTGGGCCAAATAGCCCCTGACCAGGGGGCTACAGGGGCTCTCAGCCTGCTCCCACCTGTCCTGGTGCTCCAAAACTGGGCAGCAGCTGGCAAGCACAGGGGTGCTCAGAGCAGTGATGCCCCCCAAGGACCACATCCGAGGGCCTCGGGGACATCTGCCCTGGGAATTCTGTCCCACCACTGGCTGGGAGGGTGAAACCACTTCCTCAGGGGCACCTGGGGTTTGAGCCTTTTTTTTTGTGTGTCTTTGACCTCTTTGACCTCTGCTGGTCCCCTGCACAGCACAAGGCAGGAAAGAAGGAGCAAAGGTGGAGGTGAGAACAATAGGAAGGTACACGGCAAAAAACCTCCCAAAATGTCACCTCTCTGCATCCCTATGGGCTCTGCTCTGGAAATACACAATCCTCCTGCTGCCCCAAAATTTCAAGATTTTGGGGACGTGACAGGAAATTCTCCCTGTCTCGGCTGTGCTCATCTCTGGGGCAAACTTCCACTCACCAGAGCTGGCCTCATCCTGGTTCTGCAGCCCCACAGCCTGCAGGATTCACTCCTGCTGTGTCCCAGGAAAAGCAGAAAGAGCCACCAGGAGAGGACCCCATTCTCCAGCCAGCTCTCTGAGACAGAACTGAACTCGGGGCTATGTCCTTCCGCCTCCCCAGTGTGTCCTAGTCACTTGAAAGACACAAACATCATCTCATTGCTTTTTCCCTCTCCACCCCCCCGCTCTCCCCCCTCCCGCAACAAAGGCGAATCCCCAAATCCCAGCTCCTTCCTGCCAAAGACACGTGCACCTGCAGAGCAGCTGATGCCAACATCCAGAGCAGAGCCAAGCACAACAAATGGGCTAAAGAGCCCTCACTGCACAGAGACCAGCTTACAAAAACAACTGTATTTCACCCAAACTCTATTAAACTGTCCTGGGTTATTGCTTCGTTTCCTTTCCCACCACTGAGGATCAAATGAGATTTCTGTGGGTACACAAGAGATGCTCTCACATCTCTACCTTCAGCTGCCCCTTCTGTGCTATGTGCAGGATGAAACTCACTGTGGGGCGGCACAGCTTCGCATGCAATTAATTTCCCTTACAAGATGACTTTTTTACACTGGGAAAAATACAGCCAGCAGCACATTCCCGTGCACAGTAACCCAATGGGGCAGCCAAACCCACTGCAAGAGCCCAGAGAGTCCTGAATGCTGGGGTCTCCTTGCAAAGCCTGAAAAACGGAGTTACACAGGCTTCGGAGCCAAAAGGGACTGGTGTGATGGTGATACCCACCGGTACAGCCCTGACACTCTTCACCACCACAAGCTCCAACCCCGCTATTTGTGCATCAATTAACAAGGTATTAATCACAACAGAGAACACTGCTCCCTTCCCCTTCCCTGTGAGCATTCCTCTAGTTTTACCTTCAGCCTTCTGGGTTTTCCTCTGGCAGACTTTGAAAGCCAGCTGCAAACTAGGCTTCTTGTTTACAAGTCAGAGGATTTAAGAGCCGTGCAGGAGATTCAGGCCATGCCTCCCATTAATTTCACCAAGTTTTACACATCTAAGCCTTAGCCACCAGTTCCTAATAAAAAAAGAAGCTTGCTTTGAGGCAAAAAATAGCCGAGGAAAATGAACTTCACTTTCAGAGGCTTTTTGAAATAGAAATATCTAAAATGCAGAAGTTCTTGCAGGTACTCGCCAGGCTTGGCAAATAGGTAAGGGAGTCTGGAAACTAAAATCTCAAAAATTTCCACTGCCTGCCCTGTCCCATAGTATCTGCACACACACCCCCACACCAGCTCAGCCATCATCAGTGTCTCTAGAGAAAACGCAGAGAAAAAGTCCAAGAAGTTCAATGAACTGTCACAGCTTAACAAACTAATCCCTGCTTATGCTCACCTCATCCCAAATGAGAAGCTGGGGAATAAAAAAAGTGTACAACATGAGGCAGCTATCTCTTATCTGCTCTGTTGCTCTGCAAGGGCAGAGGACTGAGCAGGGGCTCCTGGGTCATGGCGTGGCACTGCCTGTTCCTCCTCAATGCACAGCCAGAACGGAGCAAATACCTCGCAACAATTTCCCGTGAACAGTTTACGTCTGTTTTCCAGAAGAACTTCAGCTAAAGGTAAGAAATGTGCATGGGAGCAGCATGGTTTACAAAGCCCTCATGGAAGGATGGCTTTGAACTCGGACATGAGCGTGCACTGGGTGCAGAAAGTCCCCAGTGCTGTTTGTTCATGGCACCAGACTTGCCCTCTGCAGAGAGCAAGACGGCAGCTGAGCAAGCAAAGGTGGAGGCAGAAACGAAGGACAAAACCAGGAGGAGGCATTTTCCTCCTGCTTCCACTGAGCCCTGGAAAGATCTCACAAAGGTTCTGGGGAGAGCACTGAGTCTCCAGAAAAAGCTAAATCAGGAGCCACTGGCACATCAGCTGCGGATAGCCCAGCACTGTGATCCCAGTGTCCTCGTACCCACAGGGCTGGGTGCCCCACCAGCAGCCAGAAACAGGGATGTGAAGCAAGTTCCTGCTGGGCAAGCTGCTCCTGAGAGATGTAAACACTTGCTGGCAGGAGGCACTGAGTAAATATCTCGCAGCAGTGCAAACATCACCAAGTAGCATTTTCCTGGTAAAGCAGAACGCAGGCTTTCAATCAAAGCTCAGGGCTATTTTTTCTTAGGCCCTTTACTGAGCTATCAAAAGGAATTTACCTCTCCCATCTCCTTTATAAACATGCACACACACACAACTAGCTTCTTGTCCCCAGAATCCTTCCCCTCTACATGAACTGCTTCCTGGCCATTCCTGGGGCAGAAAGAGGAGAAGCCCGTTGTGTGAAATATCATCCACCCCTAACCAGCAGCTCTGATCTCCATAAAAACCAGTGCCTGCACACAGCATCACATTGTCATCATGTGGGCACTGTTTCAGAGATGCCTGCAGGACAGCTGGTACCAAACTGGAAATGACTGCAGTGACACCTAGGTGTAGGTTTAGCCGAGCAGCAAAACCCGGGTGCAGATGCTAAATCAGCTGGTGATTATATCCCGGTGAGAAGGTGGGATTTGTTTAGTTAGGGCTTTTTTTTTTTTTTGCTTCTAGGTAATGCTTTTCTGACATGGCAAAGAAAACCCTGGTTCCATCTGATGATGGCTTGCTTTGAAGTGGTGGAAATACCAGCTCTATTGTCAATCTGTCTCACATGGGTGACATTTTGTCTCCCCTTTCTGTACAAGTTTATAGGAACAGCTTAAAAACTTTCCAGAAAAAATAAAGTGTACAGAACAGCACAAAAAGGAAGGAGCTGGGGAAGCTGGTGGTGGTCCCCTGGGGAGCGGCAAGGAGGTAGGAGGTTAGGTCACACAGCACAGATTTGCTTTCACATCTTCTTCAAGAAGACATCAGTGGCTTCGGCTCAGCCCCCCATTGCTGCTAACACAACACCCTGAAGAAATCATTCTCTGCAGGAAAGCAAACAGGGTGAATGGGCTCTGCTGCCAAACCCTTACATCTCACAGTGGGAGAGAGGGGAGACCAAGAGGAAATGAAAAACAAATCCCGGAGCCGGGGATGTGCTGAGGGGTGGCTTCGGCGTGGTGTTATCTTTGTCGGCAGGGTGGGCTCCGCGGGGGTCACCGTGGGAGAGGGGATTAAGCTCTCACATCCAGACATGCCTCTGTAAAGGCAGGGCAAAGGGGCAGATAACTCTCAAAACCAACAGGAGAGCAGAGCAGGTCTCACTGGAGGGGTTATATCCCTGTGGGCTCCACAGCTGGCAGAGGCACGGGTGGGACCTGGAGAAGTTTACATGTTGGTGGCCTCCCTGGCAGCCAGGCTTCCCACAGGGGACACAACCCCGTGCCAGGGGATGGTGCCTACCTGCTCTGCTGCAGCCAGCCTAGAAAGAGTGAAAGGGATGCACACAGAGGAAGAAAGAGAAGGGGAAGAGGTGAGGTGGTTGCATTAAAATATAAATGAGATGATGCAGCTCTGTGGACACTTTTAAAACTACCCAGATGGAAAGCCACAAGTAACCAGGTCCCCACACACCATTAGCACATAACTTATTAACCACCCATTAATGAAAGGGCTGCAGATTGAGCACAGTCCCCTCTTCTATCACTACAATGCTTTTCAGCCAATCCTCCTTCCCTTTCCAATTTTATTGCAAGAAATTCCCCCAAAAGCTAACACCCGAGAGCTGCACCTCCACTTCTCTTTTCCTTTCTTTCTTTAAAGCAACAAATACAAGCAGAAGCAGCTCCACAGCAAGTTTCCATCTAGTCCCTTTTCCATGCAGGACTTTCTGTGCACCAGTGAAAGCCCAGAGCCCCTTTGGAAACTTGCATGTAGCTTCTCTCTCCAGTTCTACCCACAAACACACATTGAAACCTCTTTTTATTTTTTAGTTTTTTATTCCAGGAAAATTATTTGCAGACTGAGCCCTGGCCTCCTAGGAACAGGTTATGTCTCTTGCTATTTTCTGAAGAGATTCAATGGGCCAGCAGGCTGTGTGCAAAAGTATTTGGTTTCCCCCTAAACCTCCGTGGCTGACTGCCTCTCCTCCTCTGAATAAGGCTCCTAGAGAGTAATTCTGCATCAATGTTGCAGAATACTACTGCTAATATGTACATCTTCCAAAGGCATGAGTATCTGTACTGCTGCTGTGTCGTTTTGGAGAAGCAACTTGCTTTCTGGATCCAGTAATAATTTCAGCAAAACCACAGGCACAAGAGATGCAGTTTTGGACTAAGAAAGCATCTCATCACTCCACTATTTATAAAACTTCTAAAATACATGTACAAACATAAAAACACCACCCCCCTGCTTGCACACATACCACCTTATTTGATCAGACCTCATAAAAGACCAGATGCTATCTTGGAAAGGAACTTCCTCGGGAAAACAAACTGCCTGTAGTAAATCCCAGGGCCAGCACAGGCAGCTGCCCCAGCGTGCTGTCTGCGTGGGGCTCGCCACTTTGTGGAGTCTCGGGACAAATGGGGCAGGATTGGAGCTCTCTGCAAAGCAGGAAAAGAACAGAGAGAAGCCATGAAAATTTCACTGCGCCTGCTAGCATGAAGATGGGCTTCATGCTGGCGTTCCGGGGTGATGGAGGCAGCCGAGCAAACGGAAAAGCCCACAACCCACGGATGTCAGCAGGCTGTCAGTGTCCCGGAGGCACCGCCATAAAATCCGCACGCAGGGAAGGGCTTGGCTGGGCAGCGGGAGGGCTGGTGAGAAACAAAACAACGCGCCGGGTGACAGCGGAGGCTCTGCTCAGGGAGGCTGTCAGCGCCCTGGGGTCGCAGAGATCCTCCTGCTCCGACAGCCTGGCTGCCGGCGAGCCACGCCAAGCGGGACGGCAGCGACTGCGTGTGCACTCCACGGCGGCATTCCCACAGGAGGCTTTCCCCCGGCGCTCCTGAGCAGCCGGGAGCTGGCTGCACCCTGGTGCCATCGGCCGGGCAAGGAGCACCAGCGGGATGACGGAGGGCCAGCCGCAGCGCCCCGATGCTCGGGTGAGGCTCCCCAAGCTGGCCGATGGAAACGAAAGTGCGCGGAGCACGGAGCGATGCCCGCCCCGGGTATTCGGCGTAGGGAAGAATGTGGAGGTCTTGGAGCAGGCACGGCCACCCGCAGCTGTGCAAACAACCCCGCCGAGAAGGTGACTTACCTTGTCCCCCGACTGAGATCGCTGACCGCCTGCTTGCAGGAAGCCTCTTCCCTTGCCCAAAGAAAGGACAAGCGAAGCCGAGGGCTGTTTCCCAGCGGGAAGCTGCTGTCTCACAGGTCAGAAAGTTAAATGAGCTGGCTGGGGTGAGGACCGAGCACCGATAGCCACCATCGGTCTGACCCAGCCCAGTGCACAGCGGTTGCTCCTTGGTTTTAATTTATGCCCGCAATCGAGGTGAGTTTCTTTGCCAGCAGAGAAGCAGCAGCAGTGGCTGCAGGCGAGAGGTTTTGCTGCACTGCTCGGATCTCCTGCCCCGCTGCAGCATCTCCCCAGAGCTGCAAGCCCAGGAGGGATCCCGCATCCAGCTGGACGGGCAGGAGGAATGCAAGGCCCCGATCCAGGAAAGCACAAACTGATCCGTCAGCACCCGAGTATTCCTGACCCCTGTCTTCCAGAGGAAACTAACTTCAGATGGTGAGAGAGGGAGGAAGGGAGAGTGATCGGCACCAGCTCTGGGGAGAATTAGATACCCCAGCACAGGCTGGTCAGAGGTCACATGGGAAAATGTCATTTTGGAACCTGAAAGCAATCCTAAGTGTCAGCAGGCCCTAGCATGGTTTCTAAAACACCATCACTGATGCTGCAGGGAGTAGAGGAAGAGAAAGGGACAGCCATGGATTGGAGAGGTATGGACCATGCTCCTGGCTCCACCACAGCTTCCCAGCCCTACCCTTCCCACCTTCAAATATAGGGGAATATTACTTTTCTCCTGTTTTGCCTCACCAGACTGCCTGGTGCGGGTAATAGATGGAGTCTGTAGGCCCTACAGTAAGGAAAAGGTGGAAGGGTTTTAAATTCCACGTTTCCATAAATTTTTCAGAGATGGGGGAGTGACGGGGGGCAGCACAATCTCTAAATCTTCATTTCCTCAGGCTCCTTCAGCCTGTTTCCTCCCCAGCTTTTGCGTTACTTCAACCAACTTTTATTTTTGGAAAAATAAACCAGAACAAATGGCAATAAATACAGGCAGGCTTAGAGGAAAACGGCTGGGATTGCTCCGGATCCTGGCAGCGATCTTCTGAACAATGCTGAAACCCCAGGGCCTGTTTCTGCCCAGCGGCAGATGTGGCCCATGGTGGGAGATGTGGACCACAGTGGCAGCTCCACCAGACGACTCCCCTGCCCTGGCCAGGGAGAAGCTTGTCCAGCCCCAGCCGGCAAGGGGCTCTCCCCAAGCTCCCAGGCTCGGTGTGACTTTTCACCGCATGCAGCTGTTGGATCCAGATGGGCAGAGGGGATGAAGAGCCACCAGGCTGCCAAGGAGCAGCCACAGCAAGGAGGTCATGGGGTATCGTGGCTTGACCCTGGGGATGGAGCCTGGCCTGGTGGCAGCAGAAACCACCAGCTGCAGCAGGCTGTGTGGATGGGGGCTTCCCAACCCTCCACAACCCTCATGCGAGGCTGAATTCAGGCTTTTCAGAGTTAGGACCAGGGATGCTGTTCTATCACAAAGCATTAGCTTATCCAGAGCACGTCAGCCCCCACAGGCAGATAAAATCCTACTGCTCTGAGGTAGGATGAGGGTTCTCATTATCACATGAATCTACATCTATGATGTTTTCCAATGTCTCAGCTTTGAGAGCTCTCAAAGCCTTGCAAAGGTAGCTAGCAATGGATGAGAATCTCAGCCAACGAATGCCTATTGATAAAATGTAATAAATATTCGAGCTAATCAGAAGGATAAAAATGAAAGAGGGAAGAGGACCCTGCAACACAATAGTTGCTGCCTGCCTGAGAACACCATCTTAAAATGATCCAACAACCAAGCATCACAAACAACCCCACCTACAATCACACCGGTTTTTCTTATCAAAGCTCTTTTACAAGCTTTGGAGACTCTCCAGTAAACAGCACACTGAAGTGGGTGCTAAAGATAAAGGAAAGAAAAGAACCCAAAGCCCAAGAACACAAGCCCTTTGCTGAACTGCGTGCCTGGCCACAGGGAGACTGCTGACCCGTGAACCCAACACCAAGCAGCACATGAGCTGATGGCCACCCCTTGCTGACCACCATAGCCTCAGCATGTCTTTACTTCACCTCACGTCTGTGACAGTCTCTCCGTTTGTCTTCTCGCCCTGGACTGTATAAAAGAAGTTGACAGGAAAAGCGAAGTAAGTCACAGCCACTACCCTGAGCCCACAATACTGGCCACAGCTCAAATGACACCAAATACATGTATTTCCTGAGCAGGGCAAGATGAGTGAAAACAGCACAAAAGAGTAAGCCAGGCCACACAGAGAAGAAATGGGCAGGAAAAAAAAGACCAACCAAAAAAGCCATATATTTAGGATGGGTTTCAGGACACAACTCTGAGTATCAGTACTTTATTCCTGGAATAGGATGCCCATAGAAGTTTTGGATGTTCCATCTCTGGAAGTTTTCAAGGCCAGGCTGGATGCAGCCCCTGAACAATGTGGCCTGGTGGAAGGTGTCCCTGCCCATGGCAGAGTTGAAATGAGATGATCTTTAAGATCCTTTCCAACCAAAACCATTCTCTGGTTCTATGATTCCAAAGTCAGGGACTGTCTCTTACCAGATTGGCTACTGTTAGCCCTGCCCTGGGCCCATATATCCTTCATCCCACAGGGAGGTGGCATGCCACCGTGGTGCTGGCAGACTCACCTGAATTTGTTTCCAACAACTAAGATCAACACCACCACCACCCCCCCCCAGCAAAAAATCCCACAAATAGCCCCTATTGTAGCAGAACAGAGGGTTAAAGTCGCAATTACAGAATTGGTAACACAGTTACCCAAGAGAAAAATACACCAATTACAAAAAAAAAGAGCCAAAAACACAATTGCAGATTATATTTAACACTCAAATTCCTCCTTAATTGCTCCAGTGTCTCAGCCAGTTTGCAGGGGAGGAGTGGGGACTGGCGAATTAGCTCCCCCCCAGGGCTGCTTCCCCCTGGGGAGCTTTCCCAATTTACATTCCCATTGTGTTCTTTAATTAGTACATTCCTACAGCTTTTCTGAGAGTCCCCACACTTCCAGGGCTGTGACAGTACTTTATAAATAATAAATCGGAGGGAGTATTCACTGTACCCTGCTTCACTCCTCCCAGTGTCCCAGCCGGTGTCTGGCAGCTTTTGCAGGGACCACACACAGCCTTAGAGCAGCCCACCACTGCCAGCCCCGGAGGCAGCCTTTGGCGGGGACATCAGCAACCTCTTTTCATCTTCCCACCTTGCACAACTCATTTGGAGCCCCGCTTCCTGCACAGGATTCTCCCAGAGGAAGCATTTGGGCTTGGTGGCATCCCCATAATGTGGTTCCAATGCAGGTGAGAAGGGCTGGGAGGAAAGCTTGAGAGGGGTCCCGGCAGCCCTTTTCCTGTCCAGGATGATGCCCAGAGGCAGCACCGGACCAGCCAGACTTTATGATTCAGGCTCTACGTGGAGGCATCTCAAACCCAGCAACAGCAAGCGCGGAGCACGCTGCTCCTCCACACGAGGACACCCTCCAGCCCAAGATTTCTGGCACCCTAGGGACACATAAATTTGTCCTTAGGGACAATAAAAGGGGGAAAAATTTTTTATTCTGCAGCACATCAGCCAGCTTGTGCCAAGAGCGGAACCCAGGACTCCTCGCCACGCAGGAAAGCCTCCAGCGCCTTCAGCCTCACAAAGGTTTCACACAGATAATCCTGGAAGCCAAATGGCAGAAAAAGCCCAAAGCAAAGGGAAGACAACGCAGCCAAGCCGTGCATCAGAGCTGCAACCCAACGTTTTCCCAGGTCTCATTAGGGATGATTTATGAAGGCTGACACCATCGTTAACCTCTGACCATGTCCCCACTGCCTGCAGGGCATTTCGCAGCCTGCCTGCGACTGTCCAGCAGCAATGTGGGGGACGATGGAGGTTTCATCTCCCCTGTTAATGCAGTTAGGTGGTTTGAAGGAGACCCATTGGATCATCTCACCTTCAGCAAGTCAGCCACTCCACTCGCTCCAGGGACGAGCCCTGCACATACCGCGTGCTTGTACACATGTGCAGCACTGCTTGGCACAGGCGTGGGGCACTAATAACCTGCCATTTGCAACCCCATCTGGTTCTGACATGTCCATTATTCAAAGGCATTTGGCAAAGACCTTGGGCAACTCATTTGCAGAGTCCGGGTCAGTTCACAAGCTCATGAATTCCCAAACTATTTGCTGGCCGTGCTGGTAGCCAAGCTGTGAATAGGTTTTTGGCAGATTTGAAAGGAGCCAGTGTTTTCTGAAAACACCTGCCCTCGGAGGCTGCAAAAGCCCAAAGATTTCCCTTCCTATTTAAGATGCATATCCAGCCCTCTATAAAGCTGTAGTGAGATGAAAACCTGACTTGTCTGCCTCTATAGAGAATTCCCTATTTTTTATCAATCTCATGGCAGATCAAGTGACATCAGAGTCCCTGAGCCAGGGGTGCAAGTCTCAGCTCAGCTCAGCTCAGCTCAGCTCAGCTCAGCTCAGCTCAGCTCAGCTCACCCTTCCATGCCCCCCAAGGGCTGGAAACCCAGCAGAGCAGAAGCATCTCCTGGTCTGGGACAATCCCCAGTTCCTTTGCCTGGCCCCTCTCATCCTACAAATGCTGCAACTGGATGACTCTGCTTCAAGCCAAGCCCAAAACCCAGTGATACCCTGGGAGCACAGGCAGGAGTAGCCTTGGGCGCTCCTGGTCCTACAGCTACTGCATCAGGATAATACACCAGCTGGAGCACAAGGATAGACCTGGAAAAAGCACACTTGGCACCTTTATTTCCAGCCAATTCATATCGTGCTTTGCTCTCCCTCAACCCACCAGAGCTGCAGACCACTGGGGTTTGCTGCCTCTCACGGGCAAGGATGCAGCAAGCTTTTCCCTTCTGCCCTGAGGCTGAGGCTCCGCTCTCATCCCCAGCTGCCCCGCTGGTGCAAATCCTCTCTGCAGTCTGTTCAAGCAGTGGGCAACCCTTCCCTGCTGCAAACAGCAGCCCACAAGGCTCCCGGAGATCAGGCGGCATCGCACACCCGCTCGAAGAGGCAGGAGGCACAGGCAGGGGAATACGAGACGTGATTTGCTCGGAGACAGCTCTGTGCTTTTGGCAGGACTCGAGGGCATTTGTTTTGAAGCTGTGTTTACATGCCTTTGATCAGACGTGTTTAACTTTTCTGGTGCGTGACAGCAGCAAAACAAGTTTGAGACAAGGATAATGAAACACATTGTGCGCCCGTACATGTAAACGGCTACAACAAGGCTGCGCACACATCAGCAGCTCCAACTGGAGGTGGGGGTGGCGGGGGGTGGGCGCCAAGACAGGGAGATGCACCATGATGATGCCAAACCAACAAGTTGAAAATATGAAAAAAAAAAAAANGCACTAACCCAGCAACAACAGCTCAATCTCAGCTCTTGGAATTGGCCAAGTGAAGTCTGCGCTGAGCCCCGGTGCAGAAGTAAAACTCCATCTGACATCGCAGGGAGCTTTTCCTGAGCAAATAAACTGCTCCCATCGTGGCTCAGGGTTTGCTCTCAGCAGCACCACAGGGCACCTCAGGTAGGGAGCAGCCCATGCTTTTTCCAGCATCTGAGTTTCGTCAGCAACTCTCAAAGTTAAGCGCCATCTTTTAAGAAATGCCATCTTTTAAGAAATGCCAGCACAAGACTGGAGAGCAAAATGGAAAGGCAGCTTCCAGAGATGCTCCTAAAATAGCTGCTCTCTGAAACGCTATGGGCACACCTGGCACAATTAGCAAGGATGTATCTACATATGTATAGACCAATAATTGGATCATTGAGCACCCTGTCATCGTTTCAAGCCTCACAAGGCAATAAAAACTCTCTCCCAGCACCCCAAGGAAAGGCAGAGAGTACTGCCGGCATCCTTTCAGCACAGGAGAGTGCATGGTCATAAACTGGGAAATGTTTCCAGGCACTGCACTGAAAACAGCCCCACATTGAACTGCTGATGAAGACCCTGGCATGGGGCAAAGCCCTCAGTACAGACAGAGGGCTGCTCCTACAGAGCTGTTTGGATGCAATAATCCTATTTTTGAGGTTAAAAGAGTCATGGAGGGAAGAGTGTGGATGATCCAGCCCTCTGCTAAAGAGCAAATCCAAGCATTTTATCCCTAGTATGTTTGATTTAATAGTGCAAAATGCCAGCAGAGAGACTTTATAATACAGTCCCATGCTGACCACGCCTTGAGATGAGAGATGCCACCATCTCTTTGTGCTTAGCGCAGCAAATGAGCAGAGCACGTTGGCACAAGAGGTTTCCTAATGGCATGCCACCTCACTACACAACCTGTCAAGCCAACGCAGGCTTAAGCAGTGGATCTTAGTTGGCAATAGTGGGGGAAGTGAATACTCAGCTGTGATAAATATTTAACGTGCTTTTAGTCCTGAAGAAGTGTAGCACTGAGGCCATCATCCTGTAAGTGAAAACCAAGGCTGATTAATGGGGGAAGGTACTCCCATTTATGGGAGGTTAGGATCAATCCCAATTCTCAGCTATTTGTTGAATCTTTAATGCTCTTTTTCGATAGCAGAGTTCCTTGGTGAAGGGCAGCATCCTAATAAGGCTGCTTTAACAGCAGGGATGTTAAGGGGGTATAAATAAAAGACCCCTGTAAAAAATAAACAATGATGTAAAAAAGGAAGGTTTCATGTGGTCACTGCTGTTGGCTGGCTTGGAAAAAGCAGTTTTCAGGTCCCCACTCTTCTTTGGAGGCTGGATTTACTTCTTTTGGAGTTTCCTCTGTCATCTCAGAACTGAGCCCAAGGTTAACCCTCAGGCCAAAGACAAGCTGTTGCTCTGGGAAGGAGGGAACTTCAGTGGCAGCACAACAGTCAGCGTCTGACCTTTGCACATCCTTCATTCCATGCTAGAAAGGTCTCCACATTCTTCCACACCTCAGCCCCCTTCTCAGACCCACAGTTTCACCATCTCATGTCCTAATTCTTCCCCCTCTGAGCAAGGTGCCCCCATACCACCTTCCATCTCACCAGCCAAGATTAATCCCCTGCCTCTGTAGTTGTATCAGCATCAACCACTCCCCTCCTATGCTCTCCAACACCCCACTTCTCCTTTCTCCACAGTGAGTACCCAGGGTGAGCAGGCAGAATTACAAGGCATTTGCTATCTCCCATCAAGGAGGGCATCCCTCTTTGTCCCTTTTTGGGTTTTCCATTGCATCACCTTCCTGCACCCCCCTACTCCCATGCTTGCTTACCCCAGCAAATCCCCTTCCGATTTTCTCACCATCCAGTAGGACAAGTCTCGCCGCCTGCAAGCAAAGCTCTCCCTGCACATCTTTGCTCACTAGCCATCCCTCCCTTGCTGGCAAGCAGCACGGAAGCAAGACCACAGACATCAGCCTTGTAATGAAGATTAAGAGCCCCACAGCCTTGCTGGCCCTCTCCATCTGCCCTCACCTTTCCGGTTGCATTACGCCTTATGTTGTTTCTTGTCTGACACTAAAGATCAGGTCCTTCCTGGCTGTGCTGTTACTCTCACCCCAGCCTTGTGCCGGGGCTGTTACGGCATGAAAGGGAGGGGATGAAAAGTGAGCCAGGAAAGGAGACAGCAAGAGGCAGTGGGGGAGAGAGTGTATTCACAGCACGGGTGACCAAAGATACTAGTGCCAGGTGCAGGTTCCCAAGTATGATGGGCACTGGTACATCCCTGATGAGCCACTCTGGCTCTATCAAAGCATCAGCTGGAACAGATTTGGTTGTCTGAGCTGAGAAACGGTGCTGGCTTCTCCCCAGAGTGACAACTGGGATGAGAAGACAATGTCACCTCCAAGCAGCAGCTAAGAACATCTTTGGCCCCTTAAGCCCTCCCTCTTCCTCCACACTGCAAGGGGACCAGCCTCTAAAATCCCTTCTCTCCCTCCAGCCCTGCATCTGCTGTGGTGGAACAAAAATGTGGTGCTTTCAAAAATAAGACTGGCACAAAAGCAGGCAGCATGGCCAGACAATTTTCCTCCAGGGCTGCAGGCAGTGGAAGAGTGAGGGAGAGAGCTGCACCCTCTCATGGCTGTACACACACATGCTACACACACAAGGAATGTACACATCCCCTTCTACTTCCACCGCAGACCACTCCTCCCGAACCATCCTCCAGGATCATTCGACATCTCTCCTCCCAGTTGCCTTCTCCGCTGTAATTGTCTTTCTTCATCCACCATTGTAAACAGGGATTATGAATAAAGATACGAGGTTAAGCCTCTGCAGCAGATTAACCTGCTGTTGTCCTCAACAATGAGGTGCCAACAGGTGCCAGACGCTTCCCTGTGTTGCCATAAGACTTCCAGGGAGCTGCTATGAGACATCCTCCTCTGCCCAACCTCAGCAGGCTTTACCAGGCCTTCCTTGTGCTCCTTGCAAAAAACCCAAGGAAGTGCAAGTATTGTACCGTGCATCCCTGCAAGGTGCCAGAGACCAAAGCTGGGATGCAACCTGCTGGCATTACAGGAAAAATCAGCACGAGAGGACCAGCCAGGCCCTCAGGTGGACAGCGTTATACCCGATGCCCCCGTGGGACTCTGCACACCCACCCACTGCCAAGCAGCACAGACAGATTCACCGGGTGGCAATGCCAAGCGGAGGAAGGATGCTCTCATCCCAGGGAAGGCACAACCGAGCCCTAGTCTGCAGCCAAACTGCCCAGGTGCTCTGGCTTCTTGCCCTAAACCAGGATACCCTTTGGCTGAGCCACATGCTTGGGAAGACGATGCCTGTGCAAATGCTACGGACAGGGCTGCTTTTGTTTACAGGCTGCTGGCAATGGCGCTGCGCACCCCACATCCTCCCCCGGCCAGGAGCGAGCTCCAAGAAAGGAAATTACACAAGCCAGAAGGTTTGATGGAATGAACCCATTGGGCGGCTTGAAGATAGCTATTAATGGAGAGCTTTCTCTAATTGCTTTTGTATAATCTGGGGCTGCTAGGCGGAACTGGGTAATAAATGAAATCCAATTACATTTTCTCTCAGTATTTATTTTATTAAGTAGAATTCATCAGCTGATGAAGGGCCCCTCGAGGTAATGGCTCATGACCTAGTGGAAGGCACTTTTTTTATTATTATTATTATTATTTTCCCCACTTGGGGAAGCAGATAATTCCGTTTCCCACTAAATGCAGACTGCCCCCCCTGCACTGCGGGAAGCATGACAGGTCCCAGGGCAGCACAGATCCCACAGGGACCCACAGTGTCCGCCCGAGCAGGATTCCTGCTCCGACTGCTGGAGTCCCAGTGAGCACAACGGGTGATTAAACCCCAGCTTCAGCGTGCCAGCCAGAATGGAGATGGATTTACAGCGCACAGCACGCGTGGTGTGCTCCAGAGGGCTGCAGCAGGGACCAGTCCCACTGGGAATGCAGCAAGAAGCAATGTCAGTCCATGTCTGCTCCCCAGGAGGCTGGACTCTGGTGCCAGCGCCGTTTCCCTAGGATGAGTCTCCCATGCAGGGCTCAGATTGCAGGCTTAGTTTGGGCTCAGGACCACGACTGACCAGGCTGAGAACACTGAACCCCAGCAGCTCAGATCCATCACATCCAGCCCCACACTCCAGCACATCCATGAAGCCTTGTATCGCTCCGCAACACAGCACCTCAACCACCACGTGCTGGTGGTTTAAACCCACTTACTGGTGGTGTAGACACAGTTGCTGCCCATCAAGGCCACCAAAAGCACTGGTCCCACATGGAGATGCCTGGCCAAGCCTTGTGCCATGGTTAGCGTGCTGGCATCAGCAGGTAAAGCATGTCAGGGATTTCTGGTGCTGGCAGCAGTGCAGGGCACTCTAGCTATCAAGCAGGGTTTGCTGGAAGCCGTAGCACTGCAGGAGAACAGATCCCAGGCCCTGGCACAGTGCCTTTTCTGTGGCATGAGGGGCAGCAAAACCCGGCATGGGTCAGGAGGGGTTGCTCCAAGTGTATCCTACAAGCTCTAGCCAGCATCCCTCCCTGTGGAGTGGGGATGGCCACCATGGCATAAGACCCTTGCTCCTCTTCCCTCCGCACCAAAAAGCACCAACAGGGCTGGGGCGTGCCAGTTAGTCATGGGGTCTGGTGCAGCACTGTTGCCCTTTTGCTGGAGCCCGCAGCAAGGATTCCTCCAGCACGAGCAGGCAGGATGCCTCGGGGATCTTGCAATCAGCTGCTGGGCTTTTCACCATCCCTCTTCCCATCCAGTTATTGATTGACGTTCACCCCTGGCTCCCAAACCCAGCGCCAACAGCCGCAGCTCGCCCGGCTTTCGCTGCCATCTTGTCATACAAACAATTTATCACCCGCCAGTGAGTGCTGTTACAGACGACAGACTCCAGTGTCCATTAATTAACAGGAAATACTGAGAGAGGCATATACACATGCACAAATCTGTCTGAGAGGTTTCCTACAGCATCCACCGCGGATGCACCCACGTGCTGCCACAGCAAGCACAGGCTCTGGGAGCCACAGCAGATGCAGCCAGCAGCAGCCAGGCTCAAAACAAAGAAAAAGCAACATGATGAGGAAGTAAACCAGCCATGGAGGTAATAGAGTAGCACGGTTTTATTCCTGAATAGTAAGAAACTACTCAGCTTAAGGGATCAAAATAAGGGTGGCGATTTGAGAACAGGGGAGAAAAAAGTCACATCCCAGCTGCTGAGAGTTTGGGGTGAAGGTGACACCGTAGACACCTCCAAATGGCTCAAACAGTCTTTTGCAGCAGGAACAGCTAATGCTTTGCCTAGCCTTGCATTGGGGCTGAGGTGTTCTTGGCTGCTGTACCCTGCTTCCAAGCCTTCCAAGGCTCTGTCAAGGCAGGATAAGCCCAGTTCCCCATCAGGGCAGCAAACCCAGCAGCCTTACACATCCCAGACCACAGCTCAGCAGCACAGAACGAATGCCTGCCAGAGCCTGAGCCCTCATGCTGCTGGGCCAACTAAAAATAAATGAGGTGTGGGTTCACAGAGAGTCAACATCAGGTTTTAGAAGTGCTGTGTGTCACTGGTTTTGCTGCAGAAGCCAGGCACAGAGGATAAGGGAAAAGGGTTTCAGAGGGCAAGGAAAAAGTGTTTCAGAGGAATCTTCTAAAACTCGTCTGGCTTTTTGATTTGGGAAGAAAACCTAAAACCAGTTGGAAAGGAGATCTAAACATCATGTCAGAATCCAGCTCTTCATCTTTTTTGCAAGTGGGCTTTCACTTTCTTCTGTGAGGCTATTTGCCAAGCACAACACAGAAACACAAGCTATTTGCGTTGATCCAAAACTATTTTTCACCAAATAATCCATTCATCTAAAATCTTTCTGCCCAGCTCTGCTGCAGGAGAAGCTATCTGCTCATGGCAGACCACGATTTATGCTTAAATGAGCATTTGTGACTAACTGACAGGCTAGATTCATAGTGGAATGCATCATCAATAAATCAGTCAATCACTTCTGCCCTCAGCTCAGGGCTGAAGTCTGGAGTAACTACTCAGCACTTTGTCAACCTTTACTCCAGCAAAGTCTGGGTAAGAGACCTCAGGATTTAGCCTATTGATTGCTTACTATTGTTTGTGATGCCCTGCATGCTTCAGAAATGCTCCCTTCAAGCAAGATTAAATACCTGGCTTATGGCATTGGGATTCAAGGGAAATTATCTTTTACAAGCACGGGAACAGACAAGTCAAATTGCCCTGTGCAATGGTCCATTGTGGTGCAAAGGTGCCCCTGAATCCCCTCTGTGCTGCCAGCAAGGGGGGCACATGTCAGTGCTGACTCTCCCTGGGGCTGGCGTGGTGAGCCCCACGTCGGTAGCACATTTCTGCAAGTTAAATGCAATTCTGGCTGTGGCTCCGAAGCCTCCGAGGCTCTCAGCTCCTCCGGTAGTGTTTTGTTGCAAGAATAATAGAGTGACAGCTCCCCAGCAGCTTTGAGTAGCATCCCCAGCTCAAAGGCACCCTTAATACCTCTGCCAAACTCCAGCCTCTCGGTTTTTACATTCGTTTGAAGTTAAGCTGATCTAACTTGGGTGAGTGGATGCAGACGGAGTCGCTCAACCAAAGCCAAAGAATGTCTCGGGCACTCCTCTGCCCAAGGGCTGGCGCTTGTCCCCCACGCACCGTCGAGGATATTGAATGTATTAATACAGACAGACGTAAGTGACCATCCTGCCCCCCCAAAGGGCAAGAACGGGATATCTGCACCCTCCACAACCAAAAAAGTAAGAAAATACAGCAACCATTTCCACAGCAAAACACCTCTTAATAACCTCTCTGAACACCACTACCTTCCAGGAGCCCCTACCACGGGCTGGACTTTGTTAGGGATGAAGGGTGCTTGGAAAGAAGATAAAGCCTCGCTTTCCAAGGATGCTTCTCCCAGCTGACACCACCCTGAATACAGGAAAAAAAACCTTCAACAGCTAAAAATCTGCCATTTCTACAGAAAAAAAAAAACCAAACAAAAACCAGCCTACAGAAGGACCTGGTGATTTAGGGAGAGAAAAAGGAAGTTAAAAACCTGGTATTTACAGAATCCCATCCCAGACCACCAGCTCCTTTCCCAACCCCATGTCATGCCCATGTACCAGAGAGAGCATACTGATTCCCAGGTTTCACCCATATATATCCCACTGTAAGGCAAACTGATTTCTGATGCTTGTCCCGCCTTCTTTTATTTCTGCCAGACCTCCCCCTCTCCTCTGGGTACTTTTCCTGCTGCCATTTGTTCCTGTCCTTTACAGCTCTGCCTGCTGTCACTCGCATAACCTTGCCTGTTTGGTAATTTGTGGCAATAAAGTGTCACTGTGGGGAAAAAATACAGCATCGCAGCAGCATATAAATCTCTGATCCATAAATTGTGCTGCTCCCCACCTGCATGCCCCTCCTTTTAGATGTAAAGTGCAACGATTTGGGGCAAGAGGAAGTAAAAAGAGCCAGTAATATGTGATCTTACTGAAGGGCAGCACTGAGGTGTCCTCACTGGGGGCTATAATGAGTGCTGAGGGACTGGTGTGTGCTGTAAATTGCCCTGGAGACATGGGCCTCAGCGGAGGCTTCCTGGAGCTATCCAGAGCTTAAAAAGAGTAATCTTAAAGGCGGAAATAATACATTAAACGTTGCTAAGGAGTGCAATCAATGCTGCCGTCCACCTCCACTGTGAACAGCCTCACCAGTGCCGAGCACACAACCCTGGGAGTGCCACGGCCATGGAAGGGATCCAGGTGTGTGCAGCTGAGCCCCTCGCTCCTCCTCCCATCCTGATGTGGGATCCTGCCCATCTCCATCGCAGCTGAGCAGCTCCTCCAGTAGATCCCCACCTCCAACCGCTCTCCCTGGGCATTAAGGGGGACTACAAGGAGGTAGGTCTGCACTTTTTCCCTTCCATCTGGTGCAGCAGGTGCCCACTTCACACATGGTATGCCCTCCAGCAGGCTGGCAATAGTTCTCCATGGCTCAGAGCCAGGATTCAGTGGGGCAGCTCCCAACCCAGGCAAATGCACCTCACATTTGTGGCTCCATGGTTTCCAGCTTTACTGTGCAGAGTACCAGGCATCCACCACCAAGGCCCTCCAGGAGCCATGAGACCCACTGTCCAAAAATGGCTTTAGAGGAGTTCAGCCCTTCTTGCTGATGATTATTTCTTTGAATTGGAATACACAGCTTGCCTCCATCATCTGAATCTACTCATTACTGAATTACCATCTTGGTTGCACTGTAGATCAGCATCCTGGGCCAGCTGTAGATTGTCACCTCCAGCAATCTCCCAGCCATGGCTCCTGTGTCAGACCCAGCAGTGTCCCACTTCTCCTCCCCTGGTTCTTGGCACATTGGGGTCTCATCCACCATCCCTCACATGGAACAGCAGGAAGACTTGCATTAAAACCTTCTCCTGACACTGGCATCTTTCCTGACATCTATGGCTCACCTGAGCAGCAAAGCAACACTCCTGTGAATATAAACAAGCAGGAGGGAAAGTGCATTCACTAGACAGATAGCCTGGGGAAGTGTCATCACCCACTGAAAGCCCATATGTGGTTTTGTAACAAAGGTATTTGCTTCCTGTCTTGCCCGCTCATCAGAGGAATATACGAGCAGAGCTGAGTGGCACCCTGGAGACAGACTAAAACCAAACGGTGCTCGGAGGGCTCCGCAGGAGCCGTGCAGGCGAACACATTACGGACACCCTGGGGAAGAGAAATCTCCTTTCTCCCAGCCTTGGGAATGGCACGCAGCCAGGACCCTGCACCTGATCAAGGCGATGTGTTAAATAAATGAAAGAAGTCAGGTCTTGGTCCCCAAACCTGCCCATATACGACAAGTTCCCTCCTGGAGCTACAATTCGCTGAGGCCTAAAAAAAGGCACTTACTGTGAAATTCTCCAGCTCATTGCTGTGGTTTGGTGCTGGGCTTGGGTATAGGAACACCCACTCTGTGCCAGCATGGTCCTGCCAGCTGCCTGCCCAGGCAGCAAAGGGATCAACAGCAGGCTGGGCTGTGGGAGTGGAGGCACAGCCAGCACGTCACACAGCACTTGAACCACATCAAGACATTGCCCTTGTTTTTGGGAGCCCCAAGAGAAGTCCCAGTGCTAATTAACTACAGAAAATTCAGCCAGGGCCACTGGAATATCCAGGGAAGCTGCTGAGGACACCAAGCCAGGCTCTTCACAGCAACCCATAGCAAGAAGGTAAGTGACAGTGGGCATAGCTGAAACAAAAGGTTCCCACTGGATGCTAGGAGAAGCTTTTCCCTCCTTTATCTAGGGTCAGAACCAAGGGAAAACCAGCACAGCACCTTTAACAACACTCAAGCCTAAGCAGAATGAAGGCTAAGCCTTTGCCCTTCTCCCATTCCCAAATTCACGACTATTGTGACAGAGCAATGTATGGAAGGAAATGAAGAGCAACCCTGTCAAATGAGCACCAGCACTCCTTCGTACAGGAGCAGAATCTGGATTAGCTAACCCATTTCACCTCATCCTTTCCACCATCCCCTCAAAATCCAAATACTCATGTAACATGTATGTGCACATACACTGCAAGACCTGAGACAACCTGGCCTGAGGAACCACTCCAAACATACAGCTTGCGTGGCTGGTCCTGATTCAAATATCCTTGATAGCTTTTGATAAAGAAGGAAAATTCATGAGAGACATGTCAGTGGTTACACCTTGGTGCTTGGGAGGTTTAGGGTGAACGGTAGGAAAATTCTCTTTGCTGGGAGGGTGGCACAGCTGAGAGCCAGGTATCCCAGGAGATGGTAGATGCTCCTATGGCTTATGCTTAAGCCATAAACCCTCAGCTCAACAGCCACACTGTTCTGATGGAACATCTCTGGCAGTTCTGCTCTAGAGCTCCAAGGGCTCTGCAGGTCTATGCAGACGCAAGAACAACACGAGGGATCGTTGACCTTATCTTAGTCACCAGCTCCAGGAAAAGACCTCTCAGCCACTTCATTCCTACTGTCTAAACATCAGGTCCCTACTTGGAATAAGGACAAAGACCACCTAGAAGCTGTACTGCTCGAGGCTGTGCCTGGAGAAGAGACACCTCAGCCACCTTCAGATCCAAACACTGCTGAACACTCAAAAACTGCATCATCAAGTGACAGCAGCAGAACTTTGGCAAGACATCTGTCCATCTATAAATAGAGCTCAACTGTGTGTCCTTATCACAGGGCTTTGATGTGTTTGGGGAGAATATTTTTTTCCCCTTCACCACCAAGTCCCAGGCAGCACAGATAATGGGCTTGAATCGATCCAGCTCAAGTATTGCTAAACTTCCTACCACTGTGGCAGCATGCCAGCCTCAAATAGGACAAGAGAACATGTGTCTGATCAGAGCCAACCACAAGGAGCGGGCAGAAAATTGCTTCAGGCTTAAAAAAAAAAAAAAAAAAAAAAAGGAATTTTTGGAAGTTTT
>VZTG01001216.1:997254-1204684 GCA_013397845.1 Melanocharis versteri
GGCTCTGCATTATTAAAAATGAAAAATAGAAGCCAAACCCCACTGGCAAGAGGAAAGTCTGGGAGTCACTCCTGCAGAGATTCTTTCCCAAGGGTGACAGTGACTCCAAGCCTGGAACACCACAGGCTTTAATTAGCACCCAACCCTCAGCTGATGAGCTTTGCCAGAGTTCCTCCCAGGACCTCATGCAAAGCCTGGACAAGCCAATGGGAAGATGCTACAGAAACCCAAGCTGCAACCCTCATCTACCCCCCGCCTGCCTACAAATCCTAAATAAATAAATGACCCCCCCCCCGAAACTCCCCTGGGTGCCTGATGGCGAAACCCTCATTTGCAAAGTGCTTGGAAATAATTAGAAAATTTTCCCAGAGTTTACAAGGAGGGAAGCCGACTGTTTGTCATGCCGGCAGCCACGGTGTGCCTCAATTTATCACACTTGTCAGGTGTCAGCCACCAAGAAATTTAACTCCAGCTGCCCCAAGCCCAGCACTTGCAATGCCCCATCACTCAAAAAATGCTCTGCCAGGCACCCCAGAGCTGAGGAGTGACTGGCAAGGAGGGAAGAGAGCTACTCCCCACCAAGCGTCCTCTCACTCTGCAACGCCAGTGTAACTCTCTGGTTATATTTTGGAAATCTTTTTGGTTGTGGGTGTCGGGTTTTTTCCCTACCCACAGAAGAAGCAGGAAAGGTGACCAGGCTACAGGAAGGGATGAGGCTCGTTTATCATTACCTGCCAGAGACCCTGCTGGGCTCTAAATCCAGCTCGGCAGGGACCTGAGAAGAGAGACCGGGTTTAGCACTGAGTAGCCTCAGGGAAGGAGTGCATTGTTATGGGTACAAAGTGCAAAATCCCAGTGCCTTTTCTGAGAGACATCTCTGAAACCTGTGGAAAGGACTGACGTCCCCTGCCACCTCTGTGCCCTGTGCTGATCAGACGAGCCAGCCCTGCCACACGTCCAGCAGCCCAGCTTTCCACATGGAAGTCAAAGTGTGACTTGCTTTTTAAGGACTCCAAATTGAGGTCAAAGTGGGTTTTGGAGGAACTCAGCATGTCCAAACCAGGTCACCAGCTGAAGGCCCTGATTCGGGGCATTGGTTACAGCTGAGCCAGAGGGAAGACCTGTGAGCTGTGCTTCCCCAAAAACAAGGGACAGCCTTGATCACAGCTCAGGTGGGCTCACATAAGGAGCAAATGTCATCAGCTGCAGAGCAGGGACAAGCTCTGGGTCAGGTCCCTGAAGGAGGGCTTGCATCACTGCTGAGCTCACCCCGCATCACCAGGACTTGAGGTCTCAGCAATGCCATGGTCAGGGCACTTCATCGATGTAACACCTGTTTTACAGGGCCAGTCTGGGCTGCCCCACAGAAATACTCCTGTATTGGCCATTTCTGTAGCAACAAGCTGACTTAAGAGGAGCCTGCCTGCCAAAGCACTAACTTTTTAAATAGGTCCTTGCAGAACTCTGGAGGAAGCCCAGCACCCATGGCAAGCTTCATGTCCCACATGATGCACCTGCATGGCACAGCAAGGGCTAATGGACAGCTGAACTACTTGCTTAAACAAACAAAAAAAAAAAAAATCCAAGCACAGCACTTGCCAAAAATCTTCCTCTCCAACACAAGCTGGGGCTACGTTGATCCATGAATTGGATTTTGTCTTTGCACCAACAGAAGGGGCCCAGCATTTCCCAGCAGCGAGGCATCCCGTGCACGAGCCGGGCGGCGCAGGTTTTGCAGCACTGTGTGCTCGAGGCAGCGGAGTTCCTGCTGCAGGAAGCACACCCGCACACGCTGCGGGAAGCACATCCCCACACGCTGTGGGAAGCACACCCGCACACGCTGCGGGTAGCACGCCCGCGCAGCCGCGCGATCCAGAGCCTCGCGACTTGGCGCGGGGAAGGTGGATTTTTGTGGCGTCAGCAACGAGCAGATCCCTGACGCCTGGCTCAAAACTTTCCCCAGAACTATCAGGCCCGGTCTCATGGCACAAAGATACTGCAATGTCTTCAGCACAACTGCAAGAATTTTTCTGCCTTTTTTTTTTTTTTTTTAAATTTTATTTTTAACTGTGGATAAACTAATGCCTTTTTCTCCCCCAAACCCTGCTCTGAGAGCAGCTTAAAACTCTCTTTGCTAAAATTTTCCAAAAAAATTCAGCCGGAGGCAGAGACATGTGAAGTTTCAGTCCAAATGGTTAAAGGCTGGCGTAGTTTCAAGCAACTGAAGACAGGCGCTTATAATCAGAAGTGTCAGGCAGCCTTAATTATATTATTTCCTGAAGGAAATAGTTTTCCCTGCCGAAGTCCAGGAGTTATTAAAAAAAGTTGACCTCACTGGAACCAATCAAGATGGAGACAAGAAGCCTGTGATGGATTCTTAAGGCAGGCGTGTTCATGCATCTGTATTTTCAGGGATCCAGGATTTTAGGACAGGTGTTCCCAGACAAGCCTGGCTTTGCGACAGCTGGGAGCCAGGACCCAGGATGCGGAGCCCCCTCCCATCCATCCTCATGGAGTGCCCTGGGCAGGGGCATGTTGGAGCCCCATGCACCAGGGGAGGGTGCTTGCCTGTGCCCAGATCGATTGCCTTGCCAAGATGAGCGAGGAAAAACAGCCGGATGCTTTGTAGCTGTCAGGAGCACACAGGCTTTCTGTCCGTGTCTTCCTCTGTGCCCATAAATAAAAGTGACAGCAACTTTATTTAGGACTTCTTCCAGTTAAGAGGGGATGGAAGAAAAGTGGAAAATTAAATCGTAGCTCAGCAGAGGCAGAGGAGGAAGGTCCTGGAGGCACAGCTCAGGCTGTGCCACTGCTGCAGAAGCCTGGGGTGGTGGCAGCCCTCACTCTCCAGAATCAGCACCTTCTCATCCCCATCAATGCACCCTTCTCCTCCTCCCTCCCAGGCACAGAAATCCCAATCCCAATCCCAATCCCACACTGCAGCCTCTGCTTGCTGCTGTCCATCCACTCCCCAGTGCAAGATGAGAGGTTCAAGAATCTGGAGCGAGTCGGGGTGGAATAACCATGTCTCCTTTCGTCCTAAAAGAGACTGAAACAACCCCCAGATAATCCAGAGGAGAAAGTCACCTGTTCCCTGCACATATGCAAAGGCTGTACTTGTAGCACCAACAGTTTCCCTCAAAGGCAGCTCAGTCCTATGCAGCTCGCCAGCATGGCTGAGCAGGGAGTGCATCATCTCCACCAGCATCCACTACCACAGAAAGTCCTGTCTGTTTGGCTATAACCCCAAGGAGCATTTTGCAACCGAGGAAAGACCCCCTTTCTATAAAAAGCACGGGAAGACACTCAAAGAACTGGAGAGGAGGGAAGGCTGCTCTGCAAGAGGGCTGAGCACCCTGCAGACCCAGCCCCAGGCAATGCCCCGGCATAAAGGGAACACAGCCAGGGTTTGAGCATTCCAGTCTGGTCTCCCCCAGCTCCCTGCAGCGTCTCCCAGCAGCACAGCACCTCGTGTATCACAACGGTATTGCAACACACTGGTAACACAGGCTTTGTTTCAGCCTTCATCCTGCTTGCACCAACACTGAGCCAGAGTTATGCCACAAGCCAAAATCCAGTTCCCACAGGGACTGTATGATTGTGCCAGTTCCCAGGTGCTTAGGGGCTTGACTGGAGCTCATCTGGAGTTGTGCCATGCACTTGCACACAAACACAAAAACTCAGGGCAGATGTGTAGGAAAAGAACCCCCTCCCATCCCAGAGGATGAGCCCACCCCATGCAGAAGGGTTTAGGGTGGAAGTTGTGCACAGGTCCCAAGGGAGAGAGGCTGCCAGTGACCTCATGGGTTTCTTCCACTGCTGCCCTCTCTGCTGCCATGAGTCAGAGATTAATGACAGGCCATTTGTCAGCACCGGTGGCATCATTGCCAATCTCATTTCTGAGCAGACATCTGACCTTGCTTGCCTCCCCGAGACCCGTGTTACCGCATGGCTCCAGCAGCCTCCTGACAGCTCCCAGGGGAAGCAACACAAGGCAGGGAACTGGGCTGTGACAGCCTGATCCTGAGTCAGGATGCACAAACAAACAGCTCAGCTCAGGATGAGCAGTGAGAATTTGTCAGCTTGTCCCACTGCCCTACCCTCCTCCCAGCTGGCGCCCAAGGAAAGGTCTCTCCTACCAAGCACTGGACGAGGTTATGGAGATCTGTGCCCAAAGAGGAGGGCACAGGCAAAGAAAGCCTTGCCTGAAACTCGGGAAGGAAGGGGAAAGAGGGTGTGGGGGACACGTGACCTTCTTCCCAAGCCTGCAGTATCCATGCCCCTGCCCACACTACCTAGCCAGCTGGAGACATCAGCGCGCAGTTCCAGCTGTGGCACCCAGAGCTTCTCCACAGCCAGCCATGACCCACGCTGAGTCTTTAACCAGATCTCCTCAGTGAGGAGGCCAGATAAAATCCCAATGCAAATCCACCCTGCATTCCTGAGCAGAGCTTGTGCCCATGTCCTGAGGTGTAGATGACCCATGCCACAGGGTCCAGCACACCTCTGCCCCAAACCAGACCGTGTTGTCACTGTACAAGTCCACTATGTGACTGTCACTCGGTCACCATGCACAGTTCCAGTCCTCACAGAAAGGGAGTAGTGAGACAAGAGGCACAGGGGACAGGGAACAAAGCATCTTCTGCATCAGGGCATTCCAAGAACACCAAGGCTTTTTAGCCTGGGAAGAAGGGCTTAGCCACAGGACCTCGGGCTAGACACACTGTGTTGGCCAAACCATTATGTCCACACTGCTCCCTATTAAACAACAGAAAACAAATTATTTCCAGAGGAGCAGAGAAAATTCGAGAGCAGGTCTTCTGACAAGTGCTGGTCCTGATGCAAGCTTTGCCTCCACACAACCCTCAGCCTTAGACAGCCAGATGCATCCCTACCAGCAGGGATGAAACAACCACCAACACAGTTCTTCTGCGCCAAGTCAAGCCAGTCCCAGCTCTCATACTTCTCAGAAGGAGAACAAATTAAAATGATGTGGGACTGGGAAAAGACCCACTTGGTTAAGATGAAGAAATCAGTGCCATTAAACGTCATTAGAATAATATGCCCAGAAAGCTTCATAAAAGGAGATACCATATGATTGAATGCTCTCCAGACCCTCATTTTACACAGACCCAAAACATCAACCCAGAGCCTCTTTTAACAGCCAACTCTCACAACGATCAGAAGGTTTTAGGTTTTGTTTTGTGATGTGTTGTTTTTTCTTTTCTGAGGAGCTTTTGGGTCTGCAATTGAAACTACAATTCCTTTAGTTCCTGCAGGGGGGGGAAGAATAAAAATCATTTTTCATTAAGCTGAAGCAAATGGCATTTTTGCTTGTCAAAAAAATTTGACACAACTCTGACAGACTCGACCAGACACATAAATAAAAGATTTAAATGCTTTTGCTTCAGAGCTTAAGAAAAACCTGCTGTCAGTCCGGCGCTAGTACAAGCTCTCTCCTACAGGTCACACTCCCTGGGGGTTGCCAGCACCATCCTGGCACTGGTGCTGGGACAGGGAGCAGGTACCAGCCACACCAGCCCATTCATGCAAGTAAAACCCCACCAGCCTGTGTTACCCCTCTGCAGGCTGCTCTCTCCGAGACTGGATCAGCCTCCCCTGGCTCAAGCAGCAACACAGCCGGCTCCAGCAGCAGGGAGGTGAGCAGCATCGATCCCTTCCCTCTGCTGCCACCATCCATATCTGATAGCCGCATCGACCGAGCAGCACTGGATGCTGCATTTCCTCGGCCACCTGGGCTGTGCACCAGCCGCCACCGAGCCTCCTTCCCCATCCGTCGTGTCAGCGAGGCGGCCGCAGACGCCGTGACAAGACACAGAGCGGTGTCGGAGCCCATTTCGAAATCCTTCTATCCTATTCAAGCCAGAGAGGCTTATGTGTATGGATTTATACTGTTTGCCCCAATATTTAGCTACTGAGCTGACTAATCTGTGTGCAGGAAAAACCCTGGTGGCTCAGAGGCTGAGCAATCTACATCATTCATCATTTAGATTAGCTATTGTCTTAATCCTCTTTAAACTACTGTATAATACATAAGGGAATGGATGTCCTATATGCTCAGGATATGCAGAAAAAAACCCAGGCTGAAGCTCAGAAACTTGGACAGAAGTGAGAATGACAAATCCTATCAAGCCAGGGAAGGAAAAAGAAACTTGTTGCAACCCCTGACAGATGGTTTAACTTCTTCTTGCTCTCTCCACCCCAGCAGCCTTTAATTATTTCCTAGCCAGCTTCCCAATTACTTCCCAGGCAGCTTCCTAAAGCTCTTTTGCCCTCTCCCTTCATTACAACCTCGTTATGAGCTGTGGGCCCCAGCCTGCAGCAGCCCATGCCATGTGGTCTTGCTGCTGCCCCAAGGATGCGCAGCCCCGTGCCCCGGGAGCTGGGACATCCCACTCCAGCATCAGCTGCGGCTGTGCTGCTCTCAGAAACGGCTCTGCCCAGCCCAGTGCCACGCTTCGGGCCATGCCTGGCAAACAGGCAGGCTCAGGTCAAGGATTAAAGCCTGCTTGGCTATCCGGGATCGTGCCACGCATTGCTGCAGCGCCCGGCCCGAGGATGAACAAAACCAGGTTTCTTTATGGCAACAGCAGAGGGTTCAGGGGCAGGAGGGACTGCAACAAGGCAGTGGCAAACGAGGCTTTAGTTCACTGCCTGCCGGAGCTGAGCGAACTAATAAACAGACAGATGAGCTAAATTGTCTTCTGAACCTCTGTATCAGTATTCACATTACAGAGGCTGCTTCCAGCAATTCCAGCGTATTAATAATAAATGCTACATAATTACAGCAGACTTGCTTTGTCCTCTCTTCCTGTTTACTGTCAATGTCTCTTTAACCCTTTAAAGCCCACGGCCAGCTCTCCACTGGCACCAGACCCTCCACAGATGGCACAGCCCTGGCATCTCTGATGGGTGTCTCTCCCAGCTCCCTCCTGGGCTGGTCAGGGTGCAAGGGGAAGTGAGGGAAGACTCCAGTGCTGATACCACTCCATTGGGATCACTTTCTACCTGTCAAAGCCCTGACAATATTGCTGCAGGGCATGAAAAAGGTGTATTTGAGGCCTCAGGAGCACCCCCAGGCTGGGATGAGTTGGGGGACCGTGCAAACAGCATCTCCAATGCACAGAGTTGTAACAAGTCACCGAGAGCCTCTTAACAGCACAGAGAGTTTATGGCCTCTCCTGGTTTTAATCCCCTCCAGACTTGCAGCTGGAGCTGCCCTCCCCACCCAGATGTTTTTGGGGTATCTCTACCCCAGCCCATTGGGACCCTTCCAGCTGCACCCATGGTCCTTGGGCTGCCAGTGGTGACAACCCCCGGCATGCAAACAACACTGCTGGGAGCTGGAAGTGGGCTCTGGAGCAATCCCTGAAGGACATATTCCTGGGGAGACATAGGAGATGACCCACACAGGTCCAAGTCTGGCACCCAGACAGGGAAGAATAACGTTTTTGGATAATCAAATTTCAAACACCGCCAGTGTTTGAACAGTGGCCACATCCCCCATTCTCAGCAGCACCACAGCCCCACACAGCTGCGCTTCCCAAGTCTCCTTCCTCGTAGGCAAGCTGTGCCAAAATGCCTGCCCTGTCTGATCGTTTCATGAGCTGATCCAAATGAGAGTTAAAGACCCTCTGGCACTTTTCCCCTGAATTTTCGAAGTGTTTCATCCAATGTAGCTGCAAACTGAACTCTGGAGCCCGCTTTACGTCCCACAGGACCATCTCTGTAAGTATTTCTTCCTCAGTTGCAAGCACAAAGCATCAAAACTCTGGAGAAGGCCCCACATTAACAGTGCAATAGGAGTTTTTATCTGAGCACAGGTTTAATTTGCACCTTTCAGGCTAGCTTGTCTATTTTCCAGCCTTGCAGGGAGGCTGCCATGGCTCCTACCACAGCTTCAATAAGACAAGAGAACAAATACCTCAAATGGGATTTCTGCAAGAAACCAGCATGCAAAACAAAGTATGCCTGCCTTCCAGTGCAAATTAACTCAGCTTCTGACCCGACTGCAGACCTTTCCAGACAGGAGACCCACTGGACAGCAAATGAATGCCAAACAACTCAGATGCAAATCTCTCCCTGCACAGAGAGCCTCAAATGCTAAGGGAACACTTGGCTCAAGCAGCTGGGCATTGAAAAGCCTTGAAATGGAAAAACACAAACAACTCAAACTCAGTTACATCACTCACACAGGGAAAGTGAGGCTGGAGTGACATAGGAACATCTATCCCTCAGATACTGTGTCTCCCACTCCACCTGAGACATGCAGAGCATCCTCCAGCGCTGACATCCTGCCATCATTTTCCAGTGGTTCCCACAGCTGCACACATTCACTCTGCATTTGCTGTGCCATCTCTCCTCTGCCAGGTGAAGCACAGAAGATTTTTTTTTTCTCCCATAAAAAAGGCACTTGTTCTTTGATTTCTCAGAGAATTAAACAGCAACCAGTCATTCAGGAATAAGCACTAAGGAGAAAGGAAGACAGCACTTCTGTCCTAAAATGAGTACGGGCTCCAAGAAAAGTGGGAGGGACAGATGGTGCAAGGCCTGGGAGCAAGACACAAAGGCAGGAGTCCTCTGAACCACTTACATGGAGCATGCATGCCAGAGAAGGATGGAGCAAAATGGGGATTGGAAAGAAGTGGGATCGTCATCATTACATCCAGCTCTTCCTTGCAGGATAGTACCAGGAAGACTACTTGGAGAGCAACGTACTACACAGTCAAAGCTAGCAGATCTCCCCAGAATACAAGGAAGGGCAAGTTCACCGCTGCTGGGTGGCCCTGGGTTGATTGTATCTCTGCTGTCTCTTCATTCATTGCCACTTTTGGCAAGGCAGGTCCAATTTCTGCATGGCAGGGACCTGTGCAAAGGGTGCTCAGCAGGCTGGAGTGCCCCCACACCATCACAGGATGGTACAGCCAGCAAAGCAACAATCCATATGGACAGGAAGGGAAACCCACAAAGAACTGCGAGGAAGATGACATATGTCAACCCCAGAAAGGAAGATCCCAAGCTGGACTGGGACGCATGCAACCTGTGCTGCTGGAGGAGCTCCCGCTCGCAGAGGGAAGCGATGGCCCTGCCAGCACCTCACAGCACCTGCCAGACACACGGGAAGCCCCCAGCACTGCTGAGGTGGCTGTCACAGAAGGATTGCAAGGGTGGAAGTGCCTGGAGTGATCCCTGCTCAGTGATCAACATTTGCCCCAGGATTATCAGCCAGCAGTCCTAGATGCAAATACAGAAAAGCATTACCTTTCTGAGGTCCCAGACTCATCTCCAGGACAGCCTGCATCCCAGACCCCTGCCAGGGCTGCTTCCCTGCTTTCTAACAACATCCATGTCCAAACCCACCCCCCGAATCTCAGGATGCTCCTCTGCAGTTGATGACAGCATGTTGCAGACTGTGTGAGCCTCCTGTGTCAGCCCCCTCCGCAAGCCATTTAGAAAAGAGACAGCAAGTTATTAATTACAAATTAAGCTGCTAATTGATTCTAAGCTCTGTTAGCTCTAGGGGGAACAGAGGCAGAGCTGTGCCCCTCACACCAGGGTTCACTGACTGCAAGTGCAATATGAGGGGCCTGGGCTCCCCTAGAGAACCGCTGAGGGAACAGCCCTCAACTTCCAGCTTGAGCTGCACGCCTCGGCCCAGAGATCTCTTAGTACTTCACTTCCTCCATCCCTGACCTGCCTCCAAGCACTGTGACAACCAAAGGTTCGAACACCCTCTCCCAGCTGACAGTCAGACCCCAGAGCAAACCCACCACCCACCAGTGTCAGTGATTGCCTCCATCAGACTTTTTCTGTAACACAGCAAGAAGGAGCGACAGCCCCAGGGCTCGTCCCAAATAAAGATTTCCTCTCTTGGAGGGGGTGAGCCGTTTTCCTATCACCACAACCCAGCAGCACTTCAAGGTCTGTACAAAAAGGCCCAGGTTTGTCTGATCCTGTGTGGACTCCTGCCTCTTGCAGGGAATGAGGAGATGAATCAATGTGAGAACCAGCCCATGCCAGGCAGGAAGGATCACGCCATCTGAGGTCCTAGAGCCTAAGAAATGCCCCCTGCCACAAGTTCCTCAGCTCTGCCTTCTGAAAAGCTAAGAACACAGTGCAGAATTACTTCCTCTCTTAATAAGTAACAGGTAATAAGTAATAAAACAATAATATTAGTAAGTAATGAATTCTTTAACCAGAGGCAGTAAAGTTCTAAGTATTTCACCCCTTTGCCCCAACTTTGAAGCACATGGGAAGTTCTTCTCTTGCAAGAGAAGCTCAGCACTTGCATGCTTTGGACAGATGTGCCTTGTCCAGGGGCTCTGCTGGAGCAGGACCAGTTCTGCTGGGTTTGGCAACCAAGCAGCTGATGCCAAGGTTTCCATCCATCCACTCTCGCACTGCCCTTCTCCTCTGGCAGCTCAGTTAAGCCTAACGAATTACATCCAGCACAAGTCATGAGCAAACACAGGAAGACTTGGCGACCACAGTGCTGTGCAAGCAGAAGGTGAATAAATAAAATTGACTCAAGTTGATAGAAGATGCCAATTCGGTGGTAGAGAATCTGTAGTGAAGCATCTGTTTGGGTGACTTTGGCTCAAAAGGGGATAAAACAAAAGTGGCACAAAAACAAGCTCTATCTTTAAATGGGAAAAACTCCAGGGAAGTTTTATACTATTTCAACATTAAAGTTTCAGATTAAAAAAACAAAAGCATGTTTCTAGTTACCAGAATGGATTTAGGATCAGAGGTATAGAATACTGCAGCCTGAGCCCAGATCTCAACTTAATGACACGCAGGGGGTACAGGACCAGCCATCTCAGGTACAGAGGCTCTGCAGGTCAGGGCTGAGCATCTCAAAGACTGGACTTTTTCCCATCTCCTGTTCCTGTTGCAGTGTTTGACATGAGGACAAGGTAATTCTCAGTGCCTGACTGGCTGACCCCAAACTGTGGTCGGCTGCCCTGTCCCTTGGTGCTTACAAAAACCACTCCATCTCCTGCCTCTCCCTACCCATCAAGAGGCTCGAGATTGCCATGATGCCCCTCAACATCCTGCTTCACCTTCCCCTCCCCAGGCTGCACGGACCCACTGCTCCCAGCATCTCCAACATCATTCTTCTCCACAAACCCTCTGAGTTCCCCTGCCCAAAACCACCCCCAGGAGTTTTGACATCTCATGCCCCCAGGAGATGGCGGTGGGGAAACCTACAAACCAAGACAAACTGCACAGCTTCCTAACAGACAAGAAACCCTTCCCAAATCTAGTTGTATCCAGTTGTAAACAACTGCCACAGTTTTCCCTTCAAAAAACAAAGAGCCCTGCTCCATGGTGGCACAAAGAGTTGCTGTTTCAAGACAGTTTCCCTCCTCCCCTCCCCTTCCCTTCCCCGTTCAATTTGAAGTCAATTACAGGAAGGTTAATGGGGCAGAGAGGATGCCAGTTGGCTGGGTAATGATGTCAAAGCACCTGGCATTGCCTGGGCAACAGCTAGGCAGCAGGGATGCAAATGAAGGCACAGGATTGCACTTGGTCCCTCGAAACGAGCTGATGCAATTGAGCGTATCAGCATTAATGAACATGGAAATAACGAGAGAGCACCCAGAGAAACAAGACACTGATGGGGGGTGGGGGCTGCGCCCACAGCAGGGAGATATGGTGACGGGCACCACGTTCTGGCTGTCAATGGGAGCAGCTTCCACAGTGCTGACATTCTCCCAAGGCTTCACCCACAAGTGCTTTCCATGTGTTAACACTCCAGCTTTGCACACCCGAGACCAAATCATTGATCTGCCGAAAGCGCCCCTCGCGCGGCTCCTGGCTCCTCTCCAGACAGTCTGTGACAGGAAGAGCAAGAGGGGAGATCGTGTGCATCAAGAGGCCACATCTCGGAGTGACCTGATAAACATGGGGCCAAGGCAGCAAAGACCCAGGGGCAAGAGGTGCGCAGGAGCAGAGGGGCTTGAGGGCATTTCAGTGCAAAGAGCAGCGACCTGCTCAGTGGGAAGGCTGTTCCAGCAGCGCAGACCAGATTCTCCAAAGCTTGCAGTCCCCACATCATCTGCAACTGATATTTTGAAGTTTTCAGGCAGAGGAACAGGCGCCTCTATATGGGATGTCGTCTGCCAGTACAGCACTTGGCACGGTGTGCTTCCATGGACCAGGACTACAGAGCAGCACATCACAGTACTGCAAAGCCTCAGACACCAGCAGAAAGCCCTTCCCAGCTTTGTTCCACCATCCAGCTGCTGTATCTTCTCCTTAGTCCACGAGCTCCATCAGATGCCCCTCAGCACATCTACTGCTTGGAAAACCTTCACTCCAATACTATCCAGTGCTTTTCTATCCCTGGCCCTTAAGCCCACGGCATGCCAGCGCTCTCCCTCCTTCCTGACACCATTCAAACCCCAGCACAGCTGCAGTGAAGCAGCTGCCTTTGGTCCTCACGCAGAGTTGATCCATCCCTCCAAATCCCAGTGGTGTAGGTGCTGCTGCCCCTCTCGTGCTCACCCTCTTCAACTCCACAGTCCACCCCCAAAATAAGCTCCAGGGCAGCAACAGCTCCACCAGTAGCCAGAGCGAGGTCCCACAGGGGCTCTGCTGCCCCGAGAAAAGCTGCGTTACAGGGACAGGAAAGGCTGACAGCATTTCTCACACCAGTGACTAGCAGAGCTCGCACAGTTGAGACGCAGCTGTGCAAATGAGACCCCAGCAACCACCCCCCAGCCCCAGTGATTCCCCACAGGCGTGAAGAGCGGTATCAGGGACACAAAGAAGCCGACGCCACGGGGAAGCACTTGGGTCATGCATCCATTTACAAGGTCATCGCCCTGTGCCTCTTTAAAGTACTTCACTTTCGCCGGAGGCAAGTCAAGGTGACTCGGACAGACCGCGCTGCCGCTGCCCCTGTTCCCACCGATGCTCCCTGCTATCCCTGCCAGGGATTGCGCTGCGAGCCCCGGGGAAGCCAGGGCATCCTCCTCCGCCCTCTGGAAGCGGCTCAGCAAAGCAGCAACCCGGGCCATAAATAACACTGGCAGTGGGTAGAAGCAGAGCAGCCGCGGGCTCTGCAGGGACCGGAGCATCCCTGGCCAACCCGTACGCAGGCTCCGTGGGACCCAGGGCTTGCCTCAGGCAAACACCTTCCAAGCATCCTCCCTGCCCACCACAGCGGGACCGGGCATATGCGGGCTCACAGCACGGCTATCCCAATGCCAGGTCTCTCCTTGAGTCTCCACATGTTGCTTTTAAATGCCGGCAGTGAAACCAGCTACGGAGAGGGAATTAAATGGAGGAGGGGGAGGAAAAAAAAAAAAAAAGGAGAGAAAGACGAAAGGGAGAAGAGACAGCTCTGCTAATGAGTCAGCCAGAAGTCTCAGAATCCATTTGAAACACGTAGGGCTTAATTTAACGTAATGGTTTTGTCAAACATTGGCACTCTGTTAAAAGCACAGGAGAGCTGGTAATCCAAATGCCAGTGGCTCTGCCTTTGCTAGTCACAAGAAAGCTGCTGTTCCAGTCCCTAGATAGATCCATCTGGTTTCACGCAGGCAGCAAGTATGGCCCTGGCTAATGCAGTCACTCATGAGGGTAGTTCTGTATTTACTTAGCACCGGCAGCAGCTCTGAGTTTGCCCAGAACACAAAAAATAAACACAGCCACTGCATTTCTGAGCTTGTACATGTCTTAAGGCAGCTCCAGGCTTCTCCTGAAAACACGGCTCTGTCAGGGGAAGAGAGATTTGCAACATACCCTCGGGAAGACAAAATGAAATCTCTGACCTGTGTGGACTTTGGAAAGAAGTTGGAAGAAAAAAAGAATAGCAAACTCTGCTCACAAGCAGGCAGAGAAAGACACAAACTGAGCTGAAAAAGCCCTGTCTCTCCCTCCTCTTTGCAGCAGCCCTGGGTCAAGGGCCCCCAGCAAACCCTGTGAGATGGAATGGGGCTCAGCCCCAGGGCAGCACTAGGTCTGCTGCTGTCAAACCTCTTTCTAGAGAAAAAAGTAGAAATTCCAACCTGCCATTTAAGATGATCTTCCTTCTTCAGACTGAGCCCATTTTTACACACGCTAAGGACAAGCAGAGGGTGTTTAACACTCCTTGCCTGCCCTGATGCCCTGTTCTGGCAGTAGATTGGGCATTTGGGACATCTCATTTTGATTTTATCCCCTCTCTGTGGGCACCAGCAGATGCATTGCAACACCAGGCACTGTGTGATTCAAGCCACTGAGCCACGAGCACACCAGGGACAGCAACCAGAGCGCTCTCCTCTTTGCAATGGCAAGAGTCCAGTAAGGTCAAGCTTACCTGTAGAGTCTTGGGAGGAGGCTAAAACATCACTCTTAACCTTGCAACCATCTGCAGGACATCAGTCACTGATCTGTCCTCTGCACCCACATCCTCCCAAGCAGCAGCAGCCACCACAAAATGGTGAGACCAGAGATGCTGAGCTCTGCCCACCTCCCCAGCCCCATATGCTCCCAACAGCAGATTCCAGAAACCTTTCCTTCCCTAGGGAAGTCTCCACTTCCCAGTATATTCCTCGACCCTCGCTCAGAGGACCACCTCTGCCATGTACCCCAGGCAGAGGGTGGTTCAAAGGGCCAGCACTAAAGGAAGCACTGCTGCCAACCCCCAGAGCAGAGAACTACAGAGGGAAACAAGCCCTAAACTCCAGGACCATGGGCACATTCCCTGCTCCTCACAGTGCAGGTGGGGAAAGGGCTCCAGGAAAACTCAGGGAGGGCAGTGGAGCTCTTGAGCCTCTGCATCCCCTTAAACCTCCCCCTCCATCCCAGGACCTGGATTCCTGTTTGATTTAAGACACAAATGGGATCGAGTTTAAAGGTCTCAGCCTGGCCCTTGACTCCTTGGTGGGAGTCTTTCCACATCACAAAACCACCAGACAATTCAGCCTGATTGACAGCCTTTCAGGCAGAGGGGCCCGGAGCCGAGGGAGGGGAGGGGGCCGTGGGTCAGGGCTAAGGGGGGCAGCCAGAGCAGTGCATGGGGCTGGGAGAGAGGGGACGGCTGTGCAGTGGGGACAATGTTCAAGGTTTGTGCTTCCACAGGAAAACGGCTTTTGGGAAAGGCTGAGAGGCTAGAGCATCCTTGAGTGGAACTATTAAGTTCCACTTAATACGGGCAAAATCCTGAATTGCAGATAGCACATGCAAGGGGAAAATAGAGATTTGGTAGAACGCACTCTTTCCTGAGGTAAGAGGATGTCAGCATATACCGGAGAAAGCAGGAAGCTGAGGGCAAGGTGGAAGGGGACCCCAGGCTCATAGAGAGGAGAGGAGTCAGTGACAGGCAAGAGCCAGGAGACATCAGGGATGGAAAAACAAGTGAGCAAAGCCAGAATTCAGTAACCCTGGGCTCAGCCACTGGGGCCGCAGCAAAGGCTGAGATGGCAGCACAGAAGCACACACACACACGTGAACGTGTGCCATATTCTGCCTTGGGCCCTATCCCTGCTCTCCAGCTCTAGTAAAACCCAGACCAATGAAGGAAGTTGACCAAGTTATCCCTGCAGCAACAGGCAGGACGCCCAGAATGGCCAGCAGCAAGGATCAAGTGCTTCCTCACCTCCTCCACCCTTCTGGTCCTCACACCCCAGCTTAGGAGGGCTGGGCACAATGGTCAGCTCCCTCCAACATGGCTCTTTCCCCTGTTCCAGGGCTGATGCCAGCAACCTTCATGGGTCTGCAGAGCCCAGTCTTCCGCTGTATTCAGTCAGACCCTTCCAAGCCCATTCACCTTGCTAATTTTGGGAGAAGGTTCCCTTGACAGTATTCTCGCCTTGCAGTCTGGGTCAAACCCATGTTTGCCAGCCCCTCTTCTCAAGAGGACACTTCTGCAATAAGATGAGAGCCATCACTTGGGGAGACCAGCCAAGGGAATGTAAGAAGACCACAGATACTTGTCACGCTATCTTATTTATGCCCCCTTTTACACACAGGAAACCCTTTCTCCTACCTTTTTTTTTCCCCCTCCTCTAAATAAAAGAGAAAAATTTTAAGCTGGTGCTTTAAAGCACAGCAACCGCCAGCCCATCTCCATGGCTTGCCAAGAGAGCAATTCATCCTCTGCCTCTATTCTGCAGTAGGTAAAGCCCCCCCTCTCGCTTTTGTTCATCTCCCCGCTCTTTTGTCTGGCCCTGAAAGCGTTGATCACTCCTGCATGAGGAATGTGAAACTGATGTGATGTGATAGGAACAATGCTCCAGCCCCGCTCCTTGCAGCCACATCAAAGTCCCCATTTGCATGGCTTCCCCTTGCCTGCCTGTCCCCCTCTGCCCCCGGCCGTGCTCTGGCTGCTTCAGCGCCTTCATTGTCCTCCCAGCTTCGAGAAGCAGCCTTGGCCTCCTGCTAAAAGGCGCTCGACGGGCTCTCCATGCCTGCCCATGGGAGGTGGGATCCACGGGCAGCGTCCGGCTGGCAGGAGATGTGACAGTCGCAGGTGGCACTGCTGACTAGGATGCACGAACATGCTCTCTCTGCTCATCCTGCTGCTGTCTGGCACCCATTCCCCAACGGATGCTTCTCCCCAGAGCACTGCCAGGCTGGGGTGGGGGGTCTAAAAGGATGGAGAGGTAAGGAAGATAGACACTGCTAGAGGAGAATGGGGAATGCATTAGCATAAAGATTAGGACATTTCTAAGCCAGTGAAGGGCACAGAGGTAGCTCACACTGAAAATGCTCTGCCCCTGCAGTATCTGGGGGAGGTAGAACTTTGTCTGTACTTCTGGTGTAGAGGGAGAGACCAGGATGCAGACACTCAGTGAGGACACAACCTGACAGCTAGACATCACCACACCTGTACACACTTCCAGCCCATGCAATATCCTCCAGCAATGGCAGTGGCACAGGGCTCAGTGGATGCTGCAAAAGCTGCTGGAGCAGCTGGATAAACACAGCTCTGGGTCCAGGCAGCCTCCTGCCAGGCTGCTGAACCCAGGAATGCTGTCACCAGGTAAAAATCCTGCTGCTACTTTGCAATGGGCAGCTACAACCCAACACTAAGCAACGCCCTTCCCAAAGCACACTTCACAAGGAGTCCAGCTTGCCAGACTTTGGGTTGAAGGCAAATGAGGCTGCTGAGAAAAAACAAACCCTCCAGCAAGACAGAGAGCCTGTCCCCAGTCCCACAGCAGCTGTGGCTCCATAGCAAGCCTCTTTTGGCATGACAGCAGCTGGAAAGTGATCGCTCTGCACCTCCCCAAGGCACTGTCTGCCTCAAAGTCCAGTGGGAGCTCCTGGCAAGCAACTTCCCTTTCCCTTCAGAGGGCATCCATGTGCCTGCTGCCAGGCAGGGAGATGCAGGCAGCACTTTGGCAGTGAAGGGGAAATCCAGGCACTGGCTATGCCAGCTGTGGAGCAAGGGAGAGGCTGACATGGAACGGGTGCAGAGGGAAGCAGTAGTGGGGCCACACAGAACCTCATAGCACCAATCAGTGCTGGAAACAGGAGGGACACTGATGTCTCTGCAAAACTGAGGGCTGCTGGTACACCTCACAAGCTGAAGGATTTAATTTTTGGTGAAGAGGAAATAAACATAGCTTACCCTCGCCATCAGGGCCCATGTAAGATTGATTCCCCATCCCTCTCCTCCTGAAATATTGGACTGCCATCCAGCCTTGACACCAGCCATGATGCTGAACTGATCACTAACACACAGGGATGGCCAGCATCTGTCTGCTGAAAAACAGAGGCTTCCAGGTCCAGTCATTTCCAACACAGCATGCAAGATCCAGGTGAACCCGTGAATCTGCAGCCAAGGCTTTGAGCCCAAGCACATCTCCACCTTGCACCTCATACAGAAGATGAGTGATGCAGAGGGACTGCAGGTGTTTTGGCATCAAAAGCACCAAAAAGATAGACAAACAGTCCAAGAGCCATGCCTGAATCATCAGCCCCCAGATCCAAATGCACTCATGGGTTACATGTATGATGTAGCGCTCTAATGTAAAACAGGCACTTCTTAAGCACTTCCCAGGTCACCTCTACCCAAGCAGCCTCCCTTATCTTGAGATGCCCTACCTTTCTTCAGCTTTTACCTGGTTTTGCTGGGTTTTTTTATAAGCTTATAAATGGTAAGCTTTATAATTTGCTTATTATTTTCCCCCTATTCGAGTGCCTCTGCTCCTCATCTCTGGCTGGAGCTCAGCAGCCTGCCAAGGGACACAGCACTGGCAACTATTCCTGATTTATACTGATGGAGAATATAACTTCCCTTTACTAAAGTAAATAGAGTCACTACCAAGAGGCAGAGCACAATATTTTTTTATTAATGAGCATATTTCTGCCTCAGTGCTCACCGGGGAGCCAAGACAGTCAATGTGGAAGAACTAAAACCCTCTTCCTAACAGTCTAGGTCACATTTGCTACACAAAGAGTCCACTGTTGTGCATTATACCTGGCCAATGTCACTCCTGTTTAGGAAAGAAGTCGCTGCTAGAGGAGTATCTCAGGGTGTGATTAAGGAGGATATTTCATTCTGGCACTCAGACTTTTCCCTGCCAGGGTGGTTTACCTTAGGATGACACCAGAAAGGCTGTTTTGCTGTAGCTGTCCTCACACACTAAACAGAGTCCCCAGCAGTTTTGGGGCTACTTCACCAGGTTGGGGGAAGCACAGCACACCCAACCATGCTGCCCACCCCTCTGCTGCACTCCCACCTGGTTATCCCCAGCGGATAAAGCTCAGAGTCCCCTGTGGTGCACTGACCCGGGCTGGACGCCCCCCAAAGCTGATCTATCACTCCCTTCCTCAGCTGGACAGGGAAGGTAGAAAATATAGCAAAAGCTCCTTAGTCAAGATTAGGGCAGGGAGAGATCACTCACCAATTACAGTCACTGGCAAACCAGACTCGGCTTGGGGAAATTAATGTATTTTATTAGCAATCGAATCAGAGTAGGGTAATGAGAAATTAAACCAAATCTTAAAACACCTTCCCCCCACCTTTTCCTTCTTCCTGGGCTCAACTTCACTCTCGATTTGCTCTACCTCCTCCCTCACAGAGGCTCAGGGGAATGGGGATTAGAGGATGCAGTCAGTTCATCACACGTTGTCTCTGCTGCTCTTTCCTCCTTAGAGGCTGGAATCCTCACACTCTTCCCCTGCTCCAGTGTGGGTTCCCTACCACAGGAGTCAGTCCTACACAAACCTCTGCAGTGTGAGTCCTTCTCTCCAGCAGCAGTTCATTAACTTCTCCAGCACAGTCCGCTCCACAGGGTCAGGAACAGGCTGTTCCATCGTGGGCTCCTCTCCACAGGGTCACAAGTCCTGCCTGCAAACCTGCTCCAGCGTGGGCTCCTCTCCACAGGCCACAGGTCCTGCCAGGAGCCTCCTCCAGCACAGGGTCACAGCCTCCTTCGGGCATCCACCTGCTCTGGTGTGAGGTCTTACACAGAATGCAGGTGGATCTCTGCTCCAGGATGGACCTCCAGGGGCTGCAGGTGGATCTCTGCTCCAGGATGGACCTCCAGGGGCTGCAGGGACACAGCTGCCTCACCCTGGGCTGCAGGGAAATCCCTGCTCCGACACCTGGAGCACCTCCTCCCTCCCTCAAGGCCTTCACTGCCTGCAGAGCTGTCACTCTCACATACCCTCACTCCTCTCTTCTCTGTCTGCAACTGCAATTTTCCCCCCCATTTCTTATATCTGTTATCCCANTCCCCTGCTCCAGTGTGGGTTCCCTACCACAGGAGTCAGTCCTACACAAACCTCTGCAGTGTGAGTCCTTCTCTCCAGCAGCAGTTCATTAACTTCTCCAGCACAGTCCGCTCCACAGGGTCAGGAACAGGCTGTTCCATCGTGGGCTCCTCTCCACAGGGTCACAAGTCCTGCCTGCANACCCCCACCACCAAAGCCTTGCACACAAACCCAATACATCCCCATGCCCCCAGCCCTAGAAGGAAGGCAACATCATTCTTTTTGTAGCTCTAATGGTGCAGACAAGTAATTTTTCTCAGAGCCTGCAGGGCTCCAGGACGGGAGCCTTGTTCTCATGTTATGGCAGTGAGCTGTTGCAGAAGAGGACACAGATAAGATGCTGTACCTCCCCAGTACCTGATCTCCCCAGCCCTCCACACAGCTGTGAGCAAGACAGGACAGGTGCCACTCCAACAGAAGGGTCCTTGCCGATGCTGCATCAGGAACAGGGAACAAGTGCTTTGTGCCAGTCAGGGATACAGTGATCCCCACACTGTCCTCCCTGGGCATCACCCTCTAAAAGTGGGGAAACACTGCAGAACCTCCTGTCCCTGCAGGCAAGGCTGGGTATCAATCCTCCTCTGGGGGTCAGGGACCAGGAGACATCCAACCTTTTCCTTTACTCTACCCCAGTGGTTCTCACAAGCTCCTGGCCACCTCCAGCAGGTGATGCCGACCCCACGGGATGCTGCATCTGGAGGAAGCCCCCTCGACTTACCTTATACCAGCATGGCAGCCTGCTGGAGAGCAACACTCCTAACCCTTCCAGCCCACGGAGAGCGAAAACGCAGCAAGACAGCTCAACAGAGCCACCTGGCTCACTGCATCCGATTGCCACCGGAGGCGTACCACAGGTGAAGAGATCTTAAATACAGCTGGACAGATGTTGTTTCAGGCTTTCCTAGTTCTCTGTCCCTAATTCATTCCCAGTTTCTGCAAGACACAGTTAATTCTTGACCAGCCACCACACGTGCATGTTTCTTTGCTTTCAATTCGCCCAGCAAAATCCATTTACCTTGCCTGTCTCATCCGGTTTCCATCAAGCCTGCTGAATTCTCCTCCAGTGAAATAAGCAAGCTTACTGTAACACCCTCTTTTGTAAGAGCATGGTGAAAATGACAGTCTTTCTGGTACCCAACTATTTCCCTTCACAGGAGCTAAACATTGCTTGTTTTCAATTGTGAACTGTTCTGACTTCTTAAAATGCATGAAAGTATCAAGAGAGTCAATTCAACCGGGAAAGAAGTTTCTAAAAGAGAATATTTATTTATCTTGCAGTTTCCTGTGGAGAAGTTTAGGCTGGTAATTTACTAGCTAAGGCTGTGGGGGTCTGCAGTTGAACATGAAGGGAAAGCGATGCAATTCAACATCTGCCTTGTCCAGAGGCAGCCATGAGGAGCCAGAGATCAAATTCTGGTTTAAGGTGCCTGGCTCCAAAGCCCCACTCAGTGGGTCTGTGGGAAACAGCGCAAAAGCTCCCTCAACTTGCACAGCCCAGGGGTTTTTTTGACTTTTGGTACCAGAGCCACAAGCCATCTTTGGATCTAGCAAAACACAATTGCAGTCCTTTGTAATATTTGTTTTCCACCTCAAGGCATCTCCTTAGGGTTTCTTAGACTGAATTTGAGGCAAGAAAGAGAGAACAGAAAACCCAGACCTGTTCCTCCCATACTCCCTGCTCCTTCCTTATTGCTTTTCTGGAGGCACACACCCATGGCAAAGGAGCTACAAGACACCAAAGTTATTGGCCCTGTGATAAACGCTGCCAAAGAAGCAGCATGTGAGTCAGAGTGACCCGGTGGCCCAAAACCAGCCAGAGAACCAGGCCAAGCTGCTATGTGCAAGCACCTGGAAGACCCACACTGTTAACTTCTGCCCAGACACCAGCAGCCTCAGAGCAGGGGAGAGTCCCCAGGGACGCACACCAAGGAAGGAGACCACCAGAGCGCTCTCCTCCCATCCCCACTCCTGCCTGAGCAGGGCAGTTGTACATCTGGAGCCAGGCAGCTGACGGGAACCCAGCATGGTGCACACCAAACTATGCAGAAGGAAACCTGGCCCCTGTACTCCATTTGCAAAACGCTTGAAGTCTGATGCTTTCAGCACAGGAAACATCCAAACTCCTTACACTTTAGGATTTAATTTCCCTCCTGCAGTAGCCTGGAGTTTTCATTTCTCATCCTCTCTTGTTTTGGTTTCCTTACACTCCTTTCACATCCTTGCCCCTTTTTTTTTTTCTCCTTTTTTGGCGGCTCCTCAAGTTTCATTCTCTTTTCCAAGTTACACAAGATGAATTTAAGACTTCTGCCACTCCTCCCTGCTCATTAGCAGACATAAATTAAAAGCAGAATTAAAGAGATTACTTGCAATGCCACTTGAGACACCTTCAAGCCTCTTACTGCTTTGCCATATACTGTGAATTCTGACCCACCAAGGGACTTTACATTCAGACCTTGCCAAGCGTTTATCTACATCCTGTTAGATAGGTTTGAGGGAAGAGCTCTCATCCTTTTCAGAAATAAGGTAAGATTAAGACTTTGCTGGAAGTTTTCCATTCCTGCATCAAGTTTTGTTGCAAAAAAAGTTACCACCNGAGCGAAAACGCAGCAAGACAGCTCAACAGAGCCACCTGGCTCACTGCATCCGATTGCCACCGGAGGCGTACCACAGGTGAAGAGATCTTAAATACAGCTGGACAGATGTTGTTTCAGGCTTTCCTAGTTCTCTGTCCCTAATTCATTCCCAGTTTCTGCAAGACACAGTTAATTCTTGACCAGCCACCACACGTGCATGTTTCTTTGCTTTCAATTCGCCCAGCAAAATCCATTTACCTTGCCTGTCTCATCCGGTTTCCATCAAGCCTGCTGAATTCTCCTCCAGTGAAATAAGCAAGCTTACTGTAACACCCTCTTTTGTAAGAGCATGGTGAAAATGACAGTCTTTCTGGTACCCAACTATTTCCCTTCACAGGAGCTAAACATTGCTTGTTTTCAATTGTGAACTGTTCTGACTTCTTAAAATGCATGAAAGTATCAAGAGAGTCAATTCAACCGGGAAAGAAGTTTCTAAAAGAGAATATTTATTTATCTTGCAGTTTCCTGTGGAGAAGTTTAGGCTGGTAATTTACTAGCTAAGGCTGTGGGGGTCTGCAGTTGAACACGAAGGGAAAGCGATGCAATTCAACATCTGCCTTGTCCAGAGGCAGCCATGAGGAGCCAGAGATCAAATTCTGGTTTAAGGTGCCTGGCTCCAAAGCCCCACTCAGTGGGTCTGTGGGAAACAGCGCAAAAGCTCCCTCAACTTGCACAGCCCAGGGGTTTTTTTGACTTTTGGTACCAGAGCCACAAGCCATCTTTGGATCTAGCAAAACACAATTGCAGTCCTTTGTAATATTTGTTTTCCACCTCAAGGCATCTCCTTAGGGTTTCTTAGACTGAATTTGAGGCAAGAAAGAGAGAACAGAAAACCCAGACCTGTTCCTCCCATACTCCCTGCTCCTTCCTTATTGCTTTTCTGGAGGCACACACCCATGGCAAAGGAGCTACAAGACACCAAAGTTATTGGCCCTGTGATAAACGCTGCCAAAGAAGCAGCATGTGAGTCAGAGTGACCCGGTGGCCCAAAACCAGCCAGAGAACCAGGCCAAGCTGCTATGTGCAAGCACCTGGAAGACCCACACTGTTAACTTCTGCCCAGACACCAGCAGCCTCAGAGCAGGGGAGAGTCCCCAGGGACGCACACCAAGGAAGGAGACCACCAGAGCGCTCTCCTCCCATCCCCACTCCTGCCTGAGCAGGGCAGTTGTACATCTGGAGCCAGGCAGCTGACGGGAACCCAGCATGGTGCACACCAAACTATGCAGAAGGAAACCTGGCCCCTGTACTCCATTTGCAAAACGCTTGAAGTCTGATGCTTTCAGCACAGGAAACATCCAAACTCCTTACACTTTAGGATTTAATTTCCCTCCTGCAGTAGCCTGGAGTTTTCATTTCTCATCCTCTCTTGTTTTGGTTTCCTTACACTCCTTTCACATCCTTGCCCTTTTTTTTTTTTTCTCCTTTTTTGGCGGCTCCTCAAGTTTCATTCTCTTTTCCAAGTTACACAAGATGAATTTAAGACTTCTGCCACTCCTCCCTGCTCATTAGCAGACATAAATTAAAAGCAGAATTAAAGAGATTACTTGCAATGCCACTTGAGACACCTTCAAGCCTCTTACTGCTTTGCCATGTACTGTGAATTCTGACCCACCAAGGGACTTTACATTCAGACCTTGCCAAGCGTTTATCTACATCCTGTTAGATAGGTTTGAGGGAAGAGCTCTCATCCTTTTCAGAAATAAGGTAAGATTAAGACTTTGCTGGAAGTTTTCCATTCCTGCATCAAGTTTTGTTGCAAAAAAAGTTACCACCAGCTAAGGTGTTTTGACACTAAGGAGCAGATAGGACCCACTTGCAGGAAAAAAACCCGAAAAAAACCATACGATTTTTTGTTTGTTTGTTTCATGCAATTTGGGTAGGATGTTAGCAGATCTGTGCTGGAAACAGCTACCACCTGCAGGGTCCTGGTCAGCCACAGCCTCCCACAGAGACCACAGCTACAGTGAGCCCAGGAAAATCACTGCACTGCTGCCAGGACCAAGAGCATCCTGTTGATTTCTACACTTCCAGATGACAAACAGCTGAGGATCTGAAGACTTTTACTGCTACGCTCAGCTGCACCTATCACCTCCCCTCTGTGATACTGTGTGGCAGGGAAGAGGCTGAGAGAGACGCCAGTTGCTCCATGCTCAGGGGTGTGCTGACATCTGCACCCAGCAGCTCAGGGACACTGAGTGCAATCACAGTTATTTCTGAAGTCTCATATGATGTTCACAGGTACAGCCTCTGTTGCTTAAAGCTCAGTTGGCAGAAACCAGAGGGCAAAGGGCTTGCAGGGTTCTGCCTGTCCCACAGCACCATTCACACCCTGACAGTCACATACAGATCCGGGCAAGATGCGAAACTGAGCTCAAGTGCCCCAGGGATGGATGGCAGGGCGCTGAACCACCAGTGGGTAAAGAGCAGCAAGAAGGACTGAGCATGTGTCAGGAGATATTCTACCCCATCTGGTCACCGGAAAGGGGCTGGGAGTGACGAGGACAGAGCACAAAGCCAACAGCTCAACAACTGTCAGCTCGGAGCGCCAAGGCACGGTGAGCGCACACGGGCCATTGCCGCTACGTAAGACACCACATGCCTTAATCTCTCCCAGGGGAGAGAACCTCATCCAGCCCAGACTGTTTGTGTACTCAGCTAATTTTGTTGCCTGACTTTCCACCTACTTGCTCAGCGGAAAACCGATCCTCCCAAGTAATCATCACTATTTCATCCCTACCCTCGGACCCGAGGCCATGGCATAAGCAAAACCCTGCCACGCCGCATCAGCTGCACACCCGGTGTCACAAGGGCAACTGGCCCTCCTTGCCGTGTCCCCTTTGCTGAAGCTCCTCTTCCAGGCTGAGCACCACGCATGCCAGCGCAATCAAATACTGCAGCCCACTTGTTAACCTAAACAAGCTTCCTATATCCTAAAATGCCGCTCCAAATCTCCTCTGTGGCTCCTACACGCAAGTCAGGCTGTTCAAGCGCAGTAATATAATTAAGGGAAAAAAATGCCCTGCGTACACCAGGGAGTATCCTCAACAGCATGAGCTTAGTATTAGCTCTTGCTAGAGCACAGTGAGACTATTCCTGGCTGCTGCCTCCAGTGCTGGTGTCCACACTTGTGAAAAAAAGAGGTTGTGGAAGTGGAACAGCTTCCAAGAAGAATTAGGAGAATGAATTGGGAACTGGAAAGCCTGCTGTGCAGACACAGGCTTGAGCACTCGATTGGTTCAACTGAGCCAAGAGATGATCAGGAGAGGACTTAATCACCCCCGGCAAAAGTGCAGGGAGAAGATTTCTGCTGGCAGTGGGACTCTCCTCCAGGGCTGCCCAGATTCCACACAGTGAAGGCAGAAGAGACAGCTCAGCTTGTGGGTCACTGTAGGAGGGCAGACTAGGCTGGGGTGGCAAGTATTATGCCCAGCTCTCAGCTACAAGCCACGCCACCCCTTAGGGCCCAAGCTGTAACAGAGGAGGGCAGATGAGTACTGGAGATGCCCCAGTCCCTTTCCCTGGACCAGCCAAAAAGATGCACCAGAAGCCAACCTGCATTGCAACACCAAGGGCGTCTACTGACAGCCCACCCTGAGATGTCCCTCTGCACCTTCCTTTATCTCTTAATTTCACATGTAAAAGACTTGCCAGAGGAGAAGCCCATGTTCTCAGAATCAGGCCAATGGTCATTTGGAAAAAGAGAAGGCAGATTATATTGCTTTTAAAATTCAAGTCAGCTACCCTCACTGGATCAAGGGGAGGATCACTTCGGACAGACCAGCAACCTTAAGAGGTCAGAACAGGCATTCCCTGTGTTTCTCCATCACTCTGAACTCTCACTGTTCTTCCATTCCTGCTTCCATATTGAAACCAATTTTGTCAGGGAAGCTCTGCATCAGACACAACTCTAAAACTCATCTGCAACACCAAACCCTGGTCTTCACTCCTCCCTCCAGCTGCAGCTCACTTCACCTTTAAGGCAAGGCTGCCTGGGATGCCTCTTTGAGCTGAGTAATAAATGGCACAGATCTTTCACGCTGGGGCTGTAATCCCATTTCAGACGAGCATCCTGGAGCTGAACTTGCACGTGAGAGAGCAGAGACATTACACCACTTCATCTGAGGACAGAAGCAACTCACGGGGAGCCCTTCTTGCCCCTCAGACTGGGGCATCCTTTGCACTGTCAACACCCCTGGCACCAGACTCCCTTCTTTTTTTAAAGCAAAGGGACAAAGTTATTTACATTCCATCATTAATTCCCTTAATGCTCTGAAGAGTATTTACTGAGGTTAGCCAAGCATTTGAGATGCTTGCAAAGTACCCTCAAGCTTTCCTTAATAGCTATTTCTGTACAGTCATGTTTTGTTCCAATCTCCCACACATCTCTTTGGGCTTTTTTAGTCTTGCTAAAGACAGGTATAAAGAGATGGCAAGGATCTCAATCACTTGAGATAGGAAAAGAAATTGGTGAGAAAACAATTCTATTTAATGGACCTATTGTCTCCCTTCTATTTTCTTCTCCCTGGCAGTACAGTTAAAAAGCCTTTCTCCCCCCTTCCATCCCCAGCTGGAAAGGCTGAGATCACACAGCTCAGACACTTCCACACCATAACTTTGAGATTCATCCTGTTGTGAACTCAAGAGCGTCTACACTCCTCTCTGGCATCCAGCAGCATCCTTGCAGATGAGTTTTTAACAGTTTGACTGTTCTTTCCAGGCCCGCAGAAATCCACATATGAGCACACTTCTTCATCTTACATCTCTCACTGCTGCATGTCTTCTCACAATTTTTTTCCTTTCCTGGTTCTCTCCCTGATGCAATTCTCCAAGGCCACTTCTCACCTTCCAGAACCTCCAATTCCAAAGTCCACTTTCTACCTCAGTTTCCCCAGGTACAGAATTATTAACCTAAAAATGCAACTGGGCAAGGTATTCTAGGGATATAAAGCTTCCTACAACTTCACAGCGAGAATCCTGCCCCAGGCCTTTTTTCTCCCACAACAGTCCTTCACTATTTCATCACAGCTTTCCCATCACCTTCTCCTGAAGGCAGCTAGAACCAATACAAGTTCTTTGGTCACCAGACTTCTGTGTGCTTGCCGTGCTGCCACTCAGCATCGGCAGGGTCAGTGCCGAGCCATCTTGTCCCCACCGTCCATTTGCAGTTGCGTCTCTGCAGCGTTCCCAGAGCCTTCAGCTGGGACAGCAGCTCCAGCACCACTCACACAGCGAGAGGCCCTGCCGGGAATGATTTGGAGCCTGTGCAGATACAGCAGGAGCGGGGAGGAAAAACAAAACAAAACCAGGTCTGGGGAGAGGAAGGCGACTCCTTGCAGGGCAGCAAGCAGAGCACGCTGTGTGCTCCATCTCCACTGCCTGAGGCGCCCACCTGCAACCATTCCTGCCTGGCTGGTGGAGGCTGGAGCACAAGTGTGGCTTCCGGGCACCACTGCAAAGAAACCTCTGTGAGGAGGTGGGGGGAGACTAGAAGCACCAGCCAAAAAAGGCTGTTTTGGTTTTGCATGAACTTTACCCACCCTTCACCTTCAGGGACACTTCCTCCCCTTGCCACAAGTAATAAGCACAGATAATTGAAGGAAAACATCATTTCCCAGAGCACTTCTGATCTGTATTATCCATGCTCATTACAAGCTGTGCGGTGCATTCTGGTCTCCATCAGCTCCAAGCAAACAGGAAAGTGCAGCACAGGGGTAAGGGGCAGAACTGCTGCTGGGAATGCACAAAAACCAAACCAAAATCACTTAATAGCTCTTGAAGGACCTGCAAAGACACATGGGCTTGTGCTCAGGCCAGGATATCAAAGCCCTAGGACATTTACACAGCCCAAGTTGCTTCCTTGAGCTTATACAAGAGAGTGAATTTAACTGGGCAGTGCTGGGGCATCAGAGGCAGAGTTCGATTCTGATCTATTGACTTGTGGGGGTTTTGTCCTGCCCTCCTTTAGGCTGCCTCCTAACCTTGGCAACAGCTCCTCACTGGTCAGTCTAACAAAAAGATTATTTGGAAAAAGGAAGACGTTTTTCTTCCTTTTCAGTCATTTTCTTAAGCTTTGGGGGTCTTTTTTTTTTTTTGCCATGGCACATGGAGTTAGCTGCTGCTAAGCTTTGGCTGCTTCTACTCAGCTGTTATAGCTGGTTGGAGACTCCCAGGAGGTGACTGGACAGACACATGGAACCCAGGCCACTCCCTGTCTCACCCCAGCATCTCACAGCTCCTCTCCACTTGGAGAATTTTCAAAAGGGTGTTCAGGGACCACATTTCACCAGCTCACTGCAGAAAGGCCCTGTGCTGAGCAGCAAGGCATTAGCAGACAAGCAGCAAAAAAGCAGATAAGCAAGAAGACTTAGGGTGGAAAAAATTTGCTTTGGCAGCACATTCAAGGTCCCTTTCTCCAGAAGAGCCATGAAGATCCAGAAGGGATGCTGCACACAGCCCACATACTAAAATAAGACTGCATTTTTTTTTTAATAGCATTAGTCTCAATCAAGGAAGCAGAAGAGGCCTGGTCATCTGGACAGAGGGTAACTCAATACGGAGCTACCCTCAGCAGTGCTGTTTTCCTCTGAGGGATGGTGGGATGCACAGATCTGGAACCATCACCCACCTCCGAGTCATCTCCTGCAGCTGCTGTGACAAATGTGGGGACAGATGGGGAAGGAGTGAGGGGAAGCAGCAGTGACAGGCTGCAGCAACACACCACCCTCCTTTAAACAGTCTTGCTGCATGCAGAATCAGGCTCCTGCTTGCTTCATATTCACCCCTACCCAAGACCCCTCTCCCGCTCACTCAAACATCACCTCCCTCCTCTCTTCAGCCCTTCTTGCTCCTTTACTTCCTTCCCCACTCCCATCAGGGTCAGAAAACTCTCTGGTTCAGCATCTTCCATTTGTGAATCATGTGATTTATAACATCTCCAGCCTGGTAAATGATAAGCTATTGGAGAGGATCCAGGACTGCAGGAAGCATGTCTGCCTTGGCAAAGACAAGAAACAGAGGAAGAAACTGGATGGGAACTAGATGGGCTCTTCCTTCACCTGGTGCCCCAACCTCTCTTTTCCAAGTGGTGTGATTTATCTCTCTCTGGACCATCTCTGCAGGAACCAGGTCCATTACGGAAATTAAAATGTGCTACTGCCAGCAGCTGTCAAGATCAAACCCCCAGCACGCCTGTCCCCTCTGAGCAGGGATGGCAGACACCACAGAGCTTGCAGCCAAGTGCATCAGAGAAGGTGCCAAGAAAAGCTCCTGCACTGCGCCCCGATGGGCCACCAGCTTTGGAGTCTGCTGGCCAGTGGCACAGCTCAGAGGGCCAGCCAGATGCCAGTCTGAAGCTGGATTCTGGCACAGCCAGGCTTCCAGGAGCAATGGGAGAGTAAACACAGACCTGCCATGCCATTGCTTGCAACCCACAGCATAAGCACATCCAAGGTGTTAGAGAGACATCAGGATGCTTGAACATTGAGACTGAGTTTGGGGTGAGGAGAGAAGAAAACCTGCTCCCTTCTCCCCACAGTTTCCCTTCCTAGGGAAATAACCCCAGTAAGAATATGCCTGAATAAAGGAAAGATTCACCTCCCAGGACAAATAATTATCAGAGGGGGCTGGTAGCTGCAGTTACTGCTAGAATGTGTGACCAACCAAGAGATCTCTTCCCGAAAGAAAGGCTTCAGCTTCATTCACACAAGAGGAACCCTAGAAGAGGCAGCTTGATGTCTCACTGACTGCAAACACATCAAGGTCATTATCATTCCCTACAAAAATCCTTTTTGCTCATGTATTTCCAAATGATAACACGAGAGCATTCAATCTTGAAGACGTTTGTGCTCCGAGCTGGTGACAGCTCTGGAGAAAGCACAGGAATAAATGCCTGGGGAAGCGTATTAGAAAGGCTCAGAGCTGGCAAGGCAGGCACAAACTTCTCCTGAGCAAGATGAGCTCAGTCAGGCATTACTGACTGAAACAAGAAGAGAGAAATGCAACCCATGCTGGGAGGAGACGAATTTCAGGTGCCCCTTCCCAGCCCTGTGCAGCAGCACGCTGCTCCCTAGACCAGCACTCCTCAACCCAAGACACTGAAGGCATCACTGAGCAGCCCAAAAACTGCTGCAAAGGCAAAACCTCACCGCCACAGAGCAGCACCTGCATGCACAAGCAGCTGTAGGAGAGGGAGAGCAGGTTTGTGAGCAGAGAAATGTTGGAATATATAATAAAACAGCCCATGGATTTTTGTCGTAAGAGGCAAGGTGGCCCTTAAAAGTTGGGGAATGCAGTCCTGAAGGCTCAGATCTTCATGGCCACATCAAGACCAGGAAAGAAAGAAGCCTTACAACCAAGGGGCCTTAAAACTCCCACTGTTTCCTTAATGCAGAGAATGCAGATGATGTGCACAGACCCTGGCCTGAACAGCAGGACAAGGTGTCTTTATGCTCCCAAGTACCAAAATAGGAGCTTGTTCCACCTGAGATTCTGCTGGCCTAAGGTCTTGTACAACCAAAGGGCAGATGAGAAACCACCAGCTTTGGCAGGGGTATCAGACAATTCTGTTTTTTAATGAATTTCCCACAAACAGACTTCTTGCTGGTACTTTCCATTGCCTAAGACAAAAGAGTGGAAGTTATCATCTGGACAGTCAGAGTACTACCATGCCAACAATCAGCCTAATCCCTCTGATTAGACGAGGATTTGGAAAAAAAACAGGAGGGGATATTTCCTTCCTTCCTTCCTTAGCATTTCAAACCAACCCACTTCATGCTGTGCCACGAGGTAACCTTTTACTAGGCTGTCCTCAGCCCAGCCTAGACATGACAGGGCACTGAGCACTCTATCTGGGGCCAGATATCTAATTCTTAACTGCCTCTGACCATGTCCTGTTAAAGGGATCACAGCAATCTGCTCACACCACAGCAATATCCGGGGTGGCACCACCCTCAGCTGGATCCGAGCCCTGACCTCCCAGTGCCCTTTCAACCCTTCTGCACTCCGCTCCCTGCATTTGCCATGATACTCTGGCTCCCGGTCACAAGGAACCTGCCAGGATTGCTGATCAGCTGCATGATCTGCTTAAGAGGGGAAGATTAAAGCACACCAACCAGCTCCTTTGCAGCTTGTGCCATTTCTGTCCTACGCCTCTCAGTTCTCAGGGAAGCACCGTGGTCAGCCAGGTGCAGGGAGCACTAGGTGGGCTTACTCATGCCTGTCCCCCAGGAGCTGGAAGATGCTGGAGAAACGTGGCAGCTTTGCAACCAAATGCAAATCCGAATCCCCAATCCAAATGTGGGAAACAGCAGAAGGGAAAGCAAAAGTACCCTTTGGCAGGTCCCTTTCTCCTAGGGAAGGTCACTTGGGCCAGCAGATGCAGGGAGGCATCAGAGTGGGGCTCTCCATCAGCTGTTGACAGCACAGACACTTCATCTTCCGCCAGCAGGAACGCCTGGGCAGCCTTGCATAAGCTCCTCGGGTACTCTGGACCATCACCAAGTGACAGTTCATCCTCATTCTGCCATCCTTGCCAGCCTTCTGACCATCCACTCCCTAAATAGCTCAGATCGTTTCAAAGGGCTGGTACAAGGAACAAGAGGTTAAAAAAAAATCTTCTCCCTCCCTCACTTGCCTGTGCAGCATCTCGGTCTGAGGCTGTGGGTCAAACAGCCTCCTTCAGTTCAAGGCAAGTGGAATCCTGTGATTTTTAAGTGACCATCTGTGACCCAGAGCTGCAGCTTGGTGAGAGTGGATACTGACCTGCATCTTAAGTAGACTGGATTTTGTATTACACTTACACAGCACAGACAGCAGAGAGATCCCCCAAACGCCTCTCAGCCAGATGTAACAGCAATGTGCAGGGCTTAATGCCATGCAGGGAACATGCTCTCCACTGGCTGCAGCCTGGCTGCTCAGACCCTGCCTCAGCATGGGGAGCACGAGCCAGCAGGTCCTTTATTTTTTCCTAAGGAAAGAGCTAGAGCCACTTAGCTTTTGGTTACCCAGAAAAATGTAGGCACACTGCTACAATGCACCACATCTGCAGGCTAGATCCTGGTGAGGGTTATCATAACCTGAAAGCACCGAACCAGCCTGCCATGATCTATACAGGGAGGAAGAGACTGCACTCAGCTGGGGAGAGCACCAAAACACTCCCATCTGCCTGAGCATCACTCCCAGCGAAGCATAATGGGCACATGGCAGAGCTGGGAGCACTCAGCATCTTTCCTGCTAGTGTTTCCCCTCTGGATAAAACGCAGTTCATCCCTGCTCTGCAAACATCCCTGTGCATCACTGCCCCGGCCAAGAGCCGTGTTCTGCAGCTCAAGGGCAAGCAGATGGTAGAAAGCCACCCTTGCAGCGGGAGCAGAGCAGGAAGCCTTCGAATCGGGTTACAAATGCAATACAGCCATGCTGCTCCAACTGGCAAGCCCTCTGCCGTGCATAAGTAGATTCATTGCCTCCCAGCACCTGCACATTGCCTTCAATTTACACATGACGACAGTAATTAACACACCATCTCCAGTGGACTAAGGCTGGATGATCAATCTAGGATCGCAACCTTGCTCCATCCCCAGCACAACTTTCTGCTATGCCAAAGTCACTCCCGACCCTTTCCTTCCTGTTCACAAGGGGACTGCCAAAGGCTCACCAGAACTGGTGGTGCCAGTTCGCGGGTTCTCTTTCTGAATCTAAAGTTACACAGAAAAATCTATGAGGTATTTTTCAGGCCGAGATCTTGACATTTTATATGCCCAGTATGAGCACCCTCAGTTGCTTTATTGCAAAGATGTAATTGAACAAAGCACCGAGAACGGAAAGGGACAGGGAAAACCTCTGTGAGGTGCAGCTGGGATGTGCTTGATCTTACAGCTGCCACACATCAGTGCTGAAGATATGCAACCAGATTACTGTCATACAGCACAAAGCCTGTACCTGGAGACGCTTGACAAGGCATGTCTGGGCAGGGGAGGGATGCAGTATGAAGCTGGGGTGCACAGCACCACCAAGGCTCCTCACAGCTCAGAGCCTTGCTGGAGGGTGCCTTGCAGCTGCAGGTACACAAACACAGTGGTGGAGTGTGAGGGACGAGTTTCGCACTCAAACCTGACAGCAGTTGAGCCCCCACAGAAGGAGGGAGAAAAAGCCACCTCAGCCGGGTCCTCACCTCTTCCCAAGAATGGGTGGGTGGTGTGGCGATCCTGTGGGTGATCAGGACTTGCTTTCTTGAATCCATGCACTTAGACAAATTCACAGCAGAGAGGGAAAAAAAAATCTCTTTACTTTTGAGACTGTCAAAGGCTGGAGTTATATAGTGCATGCTCACCCTGTTGTTACTCTGTTCCTTGTACGTCCACTACTGTCCACTGCCAGGGACAGAACCCCGGGATATTTGGCTGCACTGACCAAGCCATTCTCAAGGAATAAGCCAGCCTAAAGCATGCAGCGGGAAAGCATGGGGCAGATATTTTGATTCACATTTGCAAGGGCTTTTGACAGGAGCAAAGAAAGAACATTTTAAGCATTCCTTTCAGCCAGCACGCATCCCGGCCCATGAGACCTCTCCTAGGGCAAAGAACAAGAACAATCTCTTTCAAATCAAGGGCTCCTTTGTCACCCTGCTGCAAGCCATTTGACCTTCAGAGTCAGAAGGAAGCTCGTATCACAAGTGGTCTGATGGGCCTGGGTTGGGAGCGAGCCCAGGCACTCGAGAAGGACCACGGCCCGGCTGCCAACCCCAGCATCTCAGCAGGGAGATAAACAGACCCTGAGCCTGAGCACTCAGCTCTGGAAACACTTGTTTCGACTCAGCACATTTCCTCTGACAGCCAGACGCAGAAGGTCACTCAGACCAGCTTTCCATGTACAAGACATATCCTTGCCAAGAAAGAAAAGTCCCAGGCCAGGCAGTGCCACAGGTGTCCAGAGAAGGTTTAAGCCTTTGAAACAGACTTCACTTCACCAACAGCACCGTCCTATTTCTTTAAAATGCATCAATCCCCCCTGCCCTCCCTGCTCTGAGGAGGGAGAATGCACACCCCTCTTCATTCATTCACTGCTCTCCCTACACTTGCCCCACCTTGAGTATTTGTAGCTCTCTTCCCTGCACCTAACTGCAGGGGTATTTATTAGGGAGCACAGGAATTCTGAATGATACGTGGAGATCCCCACAAAGGGCAAGAGCCAGGAGAACTTCTGCCCTAAAATTCACCAACTACCCTGGCGCAGCCTTTTGAGAACTGCTTGCTATAGACAAGCCCTCCCCCACCCCAGAAACCTCGACAAAGTTAGAGCTAACATGAGTTGCTATTGCTGACCTGCAGCTGTGCTGCCAGGGACTGCTCTCCCCATGGAATGTGCCTACTGCTCTGCACCAAGACCACAGCACCTCCAAGCCACTGCAGAGCCCAGCCAGCATCCAAAGTGCTGCGTCTTCTCCCAGCCTTCCGATGCTCGGCCCTATCAGAGGATCTCAAGCCAGCTGAAACTCTGAATGTGTGCCTCAGGTACGAGTGTATTTACACCCAGGAGTTGCTTGTTGGTGCATAAACAACAGAAGGGACACTGAGCCCCAAGACAGGGCTCACTCCCCAGCAATCACCCAGCTACTCCCATTTCCACACCCCACTACTGCCCTTTGCCTGGTGCAAGAAAAAAAAAATACAGGCTAACAGCAGCCCAGCCAACATTATCTTTCAAACCTGCCCTGCAATGACTCGAACCATGACAAAATCAACAGTTTTTACAAGGAGACAGGAACGAATCTGAGCATCAGGCAGCAGCCAGAAGGAAGGTGGGCACCGCAGAGAGCTGATCTTGGACGGTGCATGGGTCAGCGTGAGCAAGGCACACGCTGGCTGGCATGCCAGCTTCTCCAAAAATGGGAAATGTGTGACAGATGCACCACGTTTATGCAGCAGAGCTGCCGCTGCTGCTCCCACAGAGCCCCGCCAGTCTGTTTGCACACAGGCAAACCTCAGGCCTCTGTGTGTACCCTTCCCAGCCTACCCAGGCAGCGAGGTGTTACAATACACATTTAACTAATTCAATTACTAGGAAAAAAAAAATAATAATGAAGAATTAGGGCACACAGCCTGTGATTAAGAATTTCTTTCTCAACATGCTGGCAACATGCCTGCAATTACCGAGCCCTTGATTCTCTAAATTCCCCTGAGATCAACAGCACCTGATACCGGCATGTCCTCAGGTCTTTCATAACCCAGAAAGCCGCTCCCCCATCCCGCTGTTTCAACACTGGTGAGATTTTTCACACCTTGCAGCTCAGAAACACTTAAACCTCGGACATCCAGCCCGGCAGGTCACACCAGATTCGCTGGAGTAATTGGCAGCACAGGTGGGCTGCAGCTGACACAAGCCAGGGCAAAAGTACTCTCATTAAAAGCAGCAAAACAAGACCACGCTCGATGCGATGGGAGGAAAATTGCTTCCCACACCGACTCTGCCGAGCCAGCCACCAGGACCACTGCAAAGGCAAGAGCTAGAACAGCCCTCCCGCTAATAAGATCCCCCAGAAATGCGAATGATGGCCAAAGGAGCTGCGTGAAGGCAGGGCAGGAGGCTGGGGAGAGCCAGATGGCTTTTTCCCAGCCAATAACCCCAGGTGCCACAGGGTTAAATCAATGCGTGAAGCTATTAAAGAGGGTGGAAGTGTTTTAACATGGCTGAGTGAAATTCCTCACACTTTTAAGTCGACAAGGACCCCATTGGGGCTTAATGGGCTAGCACAACCCGTCCCATTACTGGTCGTTAACACGAGCAGGAGCCTTGGGAAGAGGGGCAATTAGGGCTCCCCACTAACTCTGCAAGGGGGACTCCCTCCCCCGCTTTGAATCCCACCGATTGGGAAGAAGGATCCAGGACGAGGCCGTCCCCTCCTGTAGCCTCTGCACTTTCTCCACCTGGGACGGGCACTCACATCGGAAGCTTGCAGCAGCTTGAGCTCACAACAGGCTGAAGGGGCAGAAAATTGGCCTCCAGAGCAAAGCACGGTGCAGAAAGCTCTCGACCCTACCTCCTCTGCTGGAGCATATCGCTCTGCCCCACTTTCCTTCCTCCAGATTCAGGACTGAGGGGCCACTGTCCATCACACGTCTAGCAAGAAGAACAAGGAGACACCAACAAAGCATCTGTGCTGGAGAAGCAGTCGGCTGCTCCCCAGAGGGGACAGTGCAGTGCTGAGATTACTGCAGCCCTCAGTTTCTACCATATGGAGTATGGTATTTCCAGCCTAGAAATAAAGTTAAGACTTCTCAGGAGCTTAATAGGTATATGAACTGGTTATTTTCCACTGGCAAGAACACAGTAACTAAAGCTGAGGTAGAAGGAAAAACAAAAAAGACTCACTGCATTACTACCTAAAGTACCAGGTTACAGCACCTTGCCCTGCTCTTCTCCAGACATCCTGGGGGAGGGCAACCAGATCTGTTGGTACGGTGGGGTGGGAGCCCCAAGGCAGCAGCCCTGGAACTCAAAATGGGAGAGAAGTGGCTCCCAAATGTGGCTGCCAGCTTCTCCCACACAGCCTGCTCTGGGGAGGGCCTGAAATACTGATCTGCTGAATAGACTTCACAAATTCAGAAACAAGAACAATCCAGAGCATCAACGCCTTGCTCAACCCAGAACAGAGAACAAGCTGGGAAAGGCTCTGGGTGGCTGCAAGAAGCGCTGTGGATGGGAGAGAGAGACCACCCATGAGGGAGAATGCCTGGAACAGTCCTCAAAAAAGTGAAGAAAAATCCTACAATGCAGAGTGAAGACAGCCTTGGACACGATTATTTGGCAAGTAAGGATTTTACTGTGATGGAACTGATACATATTTTTTCTTCTCTTCCATAAGAGGGTCCAAGGCTCCCATAGAGAATATAATAAGAAACAAGCTCAGAGGGTCTGCTTTCCTCAAATACCTATTCCTTTGGGCTTCCAGCCCTATCCACAGTCTAAACATCCCCAACACATGCAGCCCATCAGGGCTTTGGTCTCTCACAGGTGGTGTTTCCCTTCCTTGCCTGTCCCGAGAGTGGGGTAAGATCATTGCAGCAGCACAATTCACCATGGGCAGCGATGAGACTCTCTCAATCCAGCCAGTACTCAGCTCCAGCTCTTTCCCTTCTCCTCTGTACTCAAACACCTACCAAACATTGAGGAGACCCTGCTCACAGCCCTTTGGTAGCTGTGTGGAGTAGTTGCAGCAGTGTAAGTCTGACTTCTTGTGGAGACCTAGCTGTCACTTCCAGTTCAGCCCAGGACAAGCCAGTTTACCAATTCTCTCTCCAGAAGTCTCCACAGCCACTACATTCTCACCCTGACCATCATCTGCTCACCATGGTGCTTCCCTGGCTCAAGGACACCACCTGTAACACCACTCCATCCCTCCGACTGCACCCAGCTCCTCCAGGCTCCCACTTTTGCACATGCCCTTCATTGCAGCCACCTTCCTCAGGCAAGCAGGCCCTGCTCAGACCTCACCAGCCTCCAGCTGCAAATACTCCCCTTTTGCATCCTCCTCCAAGCCCCTTCCCAGCATCCCCATTCCCCCAAAGTGCTGCTTACCACCAGTGGCATGGCTCCTGAAGATGCCCAATATTTAGCGACAAATCACTTTGTACTTTGCTCCCATCATCCTAGAAGGAGCCCCAGAAACACCTACAGAGTATCACCCCAGCTTTGGGTTTGCTTGGATGCCTCAGAAGGGACCAAGCAACAGCTGTGAAGCCACTTGCAATGACCTCTGCCCCACCTGCACCAGGGCTGGTCTGCACCAAAAACAGAGCTAGGAGCACAGCCCAGCAGAGTTCCCAGCCAGGAACAGTTTGCAAGCTGCTGCCTTATCCCTGCCTCTGGCTGGGGAAGGGCAGAAACACCTGCAAACCCCACAGCAGAAACAAACAAACAAACAAATAATTCCAAGCAATTTTTTTTTCTTGCTGTCCCCATCTTGCATGGAGACAGATCCAACTGGAAAGGACCTCAATGACACACCTAGACTATGCCTTATATCCCTAGAAGCCACCCCAACAGGCAGGGCTGGGACAAGCAGCATTAGGAGACACCCAAGCCCCTTCCAGAAATCCAAGAGAGGAACTGGAGCCCCTTGGAGAGAGGAGTGCTCAACCAGGCAGGAGCCACATCTTGCAGCAAACAATTTGATGGTGAGCTACTGGCACAGGTTGCTCAGAGAAGCTGTGGCTGCCCCACCCCTGGAAGTGTTCAAGGCCTGGCTGGATGGGGCTCTGAGCAACCTGGTCTGGTGGAAGGAGACCCTGCCCATGGCATGGAGGTGGAATGAGATAATCTTTGAGGTCCCGTCTGACCCAAACCATTCTGTGATTCTGTGATTTTGCTCTGCAAAGACCAGGGCGAGCCCAGGCTGCAAAGGCTCCAGTGAAACTCATAATGCTGTTTTCTGCCACAGCTGGAGCTTGAAGACATTGCAAGGGCATGGGCTTCCTCCCACCATCCCGCCCGCACCCAGGAGATGTTACCTGGCCTCATAAAATTGGAGATGTTCAACAGAGAGGGAAACCACAACAGGGCAGTTGAAGGGACCAGGGGGCACTGCTCTAACCCTGCTTTTGCCTTGCTCACGTAGGAAACACTGCCGAACAAGTTCACGGGCAGGTCTGTTCCCCCTGCTGCCACCACGCTGCAGTGCTGCCCGAGGAGTGCAGACCACTTCCGCGCCTGATCCGCCACGCAACATTTGTTTTGCGTTTCAGGCACTGGCAGGTCTTACTTGTAAGATGATGAAGCGGTCTGAAGCCTTCTACATACGTGCCAATTAGATGCTCCAAACCCCAGGCTCAGTGGAAGGTCAAGTGTGTGGTGTGCCGTGCTCAGCCGCACGCTCCCCACGTCACTCGGGCTCCTCGATGGGATCGAGGAGCACGTGGAACAGCATCCGCTGCTTGGTTTCATGGTTCACAAGGAATTGGCTTAAAATGGGGAGGGGGGCTAGAAACAGAAGTTGAGGGGTTTTTTGTTTTAAACAGGGAGGCCAGATGTATAACAGTCTCGCAACTTTGAGCTGTTTTGATCCAGCCAGCCCCCTCTCCACTGAGTTCTGTCAGGAGACAGGCACAAAGCACCAATTAAAGACGAGTTATGCTTTTTCTGTCAAGCAAAAAAGAAAGGAGGAGGGTGGGGGGGAGAAGATGATGGGAAGGCGAGAGAAGAAATCCAGCCCTGGAGTAATTTTGCTTTCAAAGCAAGCTGTCAAGGCAGCCCCCTCTCCTCCCATCTCCTGTGGAGGAAGAGCAAGGGAGCACCCGCGTGCCTGCTGCGGACGTGTGGCATCAGTCATCAGACCACACCATCAGTCACTTGGCACATCAGGCCGAGCCATGCCCTCGCTTTCCCCCGGGCATCTGTCAAAGCCCGTGACAGGGAGCCAGAGCAGCAGATTCTTAGTGAAGATGGGCTGAGCGCAAGCCCCACCAGCTCTGATGACAAGAATCCCCACTTATGGGCAATTAGACTGGGAACAAAACTAAACAAAAGCAGCACGGGCTCAGGGCACTAGCCAGCTCGTGTGGCCACAACAACAGCTCCATTTTTTCATGGTAGAGACATGCACAGCCAGCACAAGCATGCAAACACTGCCTCCTCTGCCATACAGGTTACCATGTTTGAAGGCTCCCTGCAGCTCTCCTGGCTTGCAGCTGAGCTCAGGACAGGGAGCTGGGAGCTTCCCCGGTATATTCCACACCACTGCTTGGTTTAAACCAAGGCTACCTGCCTTGGCAGCATACTGCCAAGGAACCATAGCACACAGCAAGCTCCCCATCACCTTGGGCTAGCACCACTACCTCTGAATCTACCTTAAGCACTTGCAAGCCCTTCCCAGATCTCATCCAGCAAGCACCAGTCCTGCAGCTGGACAGGTTAAGAAGATTACAAAGATCCTTCTGGGCTTTATTGTTGCATGAGGAAGATAAATAGCAAGCACAACCCCTTCAGGGGTGAAAAAGGGCAGGGATTTTAGCACTGCACAAGCACCAACCCCAGCTTTAATAACCTACCTGTTTCTTTAGCAAAGTACCCTTTGCAGAGCCCACTGGTACTGATAAGGGCATCAGCTTCACTCCCACCTCTTCCTTCCTGGGCTTTCTGAAAGCCTCAGCTAATTACAGCAGCAAAGTCACCCGCGGGAGATCATGCACACCCTCATTTCAACAAGGCAGCACTCGTGCTGGGCTGACTGCTCCCAGGGAGGGGATACCCTCTGCCACCTTGGCAGGGCCCACTCCTCTGGGCTGGATCCATCCCGCAGCCAGCCTGGAGGAGGAGCGAAGAGCATCTCTACCCCGCTTTAGGTCTGCCTGGGCTGGCTGCACGCACTCCCAGCTCGCTAGCGAGTGCCCTGCTCATTAGCATGGGGTCACTCAGCTGCAGCAGGGCACAAGCACCACTTGGCTATTGCAACACCACTCACGTCCACTGCTGTGGAAGTGCTGAATTTCTTTTAAGAGCCCTGAAGATCTCGGTTTGAATTTAAGGGAGGAAAAAAAAAAATCTCACAAAGAATTGCAGGATCTCTGTAAACATACCAGAGGAAAAAAGAAAGCGAATCTTTAAGCCTCTTGACCTTGACAATGTCCTTATAATTACAAGACTATTTATTTTCAGTTAAACCCCAACTATTGAACAGACAGTGTCAAGTTGGTTTTTTCCTGAGCAGGTGATTATCCTGCCTGACTAATCTAATGAAAATTATCAGGAGGCTACTGACCTCCTGCTACACACACTAAATAATGCACAAAGCTTCAGGATCAGACAGGCAAATCATAACCCTGCCTTATCTTAATCACTTTCTATACAGCTCCAGGCCTGTTCCACTCCTGGTTGGCTGTGTTAGCCAAATGCTATCTCAGTGGAAACCACAGCAGAGCCAGCCCTGAGAACTGCACAGCAAAAAGTTACCTCCTTAAGATTTATTTCTGTAGAAGCCAAGAGCTGCAGAGGCAGATATATTTAGTCTTTAAGCTGCTGTCTGACTCCTGAGCTTATAGCATGAGGCGGTGGTCCCCTGGCACCTGGCTTTGGGAAAAGCAGTATTTTCCTGCTACTTTGATGCAGGGTACAAGGAAGGTAAGGTCTTAAAAAAAAAAAAAAAGTGCACAAAGGGGCTCATTGTTCCAGATAGGTTAAGCCACTTTTCCATTCCATCCTCTTGGAACCTTGTGTCAGCCTCCCCCTGCAAACAGGGCTGCCCACAGCTTCTAAAAATGCCACAGTACAGCAAGAGGACTAGGGCAAAGCAAGAGGACCCAGCACTGGGAATGCTCTGTCCCCAGCTCGGGGCCTGAGGATCTGCAGCAATCCTGTCCCACTCTTTGGAGCACCACTCTCCTTCAGGAGAGACAAGTGCAGCAGCTGGAAGAGATAAAAGACTACAAATATCAATTAAGGAGCACAGAACTAAAGAAGGAGACATTTAAAAAGAAGTTATCACACACTCCCCACACAGCCTCAGCTTGAACAGCACCCACAGCTAGACAAACAGAATGCATTGGGGTGACTTCAAGCCTAAAATAAGTTTCCACTTGGGAATCTACAGAGAATGGTGGAAAAAACACTGCTAAACCACAAACGGACTAATTTTTACACGCCTTGATTCCTAACATGAAACCCCAGCTACACCACCAGAGAGAAGACACCCCCTCTTACCCATCCAGCCTGACCTTGCTGCCTTCATCCTCAGCACCCATCATATGTGGTTCTTCAGACCTCCTGGTACAGGAGCTCCCAGATCCCCTCCCACCACTGCTGCAGCCAGGAGCTTCACCTCGCAGCCCTCACAAACTGCTGACAGCCTCAGCAGCCTGCTCCTGCCCTGCAAGGCTCTCCCCATCCACAAAACACTGACTTATCCTCCCACCCCAGGAGTCTCCAGTCACTCTTCTCCAGCTGGGGAGGTGCTAAGCAAGATGTGAGTGGACAGGATTCCTCGTATTTTAAATGACCATTTCTTCCCATCTTACGACCTTTCAGAAGAAGAGGGGAAGCCTCTTCTAAAGTGAGCAGAAAGAAAGCCCAAGGTGGTTTTAGGCATGACAGGAGAGGGAGCAAGAGAAAGCATAGAAAGACAGGCAGGAAATAGCACAAGCTTCAGCTTTGGGAAAATACCAGCTACCACATGCAAGGAAAATGACCCATAGCAGAGATATTCAAAGGGAAGCAAAATCTAGGAAAAATTGATGTCCATAGCAGCAATTGTTGGGGGGACAGTGATCAGGCAGAGCTTTCAAACTGGGCAGTACCAAGGCACAGGCTCTACCCAGGGCAGATCCCAAACCTGCAGACGGAAGGATTCTGTACTACTGCTCTGTGGACATGGCTGTGCCCAAAGGTGTCTCCAGAGAGATGATCCTGAGTCCCATGGAGCCTGCTCACACCACGTGGACATGGCATGGCTAAAAGGGTTAACTGTCCAGGACACAGCAAAAGGAAAGGTCCTTTGTTTTTCATCTCAGTTTGAGAGAGCTGCCTGTTGCTGAGGCATCTGAGCTACTTCTGGAAAGGAATTAGAACAATAAATAAATTCCTCAGTCTCCTAGTCTGGGTGACAAGAGCAACCTCTGGCTTCTACGGTCATTGAAGCCAACTCTGTAATTGCTTGTGTCACACAGCCTTTCTCCATCCCCATAGCCTGACTCTGCCCTGAAAAGCCAAGGTGCAGGTCAGTTTGTGCCCCTGCTGTCTAGCAGCTGCTTGGTATCCCTCACAGGCACAGCTGGGATTGCAAGAGGGCCACTGGCTGGCTTAAACTGGCAGCACCTCACTGAGTTATGGGGGACCCTCCTGAACTGCCATCCTTGCTGAAAAACGCTGCTCGGGGACAGCTGAGACAGCTCCCAGCAGGCACCGTGCAGGGTCTGGTGAGTGTGAAGGGGAAGGTGAGAGCCTGGCAAAATCCAGTGAACCACAGCTGTCTCAGGATTGACTTTGTCATTGTGCCTGGTCAGGGAGGAGGCTTGCACAAGAGGAAAGGACGGAGTTAAAACCACACTGCACAAAACCCTCAGAAATGCTCCAAGGACTTAAGCTGGAGCCGGCTGCTGGTGCTGAGACCAAGGGATGGCTCTGGCTCCAGCTCCAGCACCTGCAGCCACCCCTGGCTCCCTATTCCAGAGCAGGGTAAGCACCATCCTCTTCTCATGCCAGGAAACAGGCACTGAGCCTTCCCCCTCACACAGTGGCAGGAGGTTGTGACTGCCTGGGAGGGACTGCGACACACCAGAGCTTGCAAATGCATGTTCTGGGGAGGTTTCTCCGCTCCCCAAGCTGACTTCAGATGGAGACACGTGTCTGTGCTTGTCCCCAAGGCAGACAGCAGCAGCAGAGGCATCCTCTGGTGCCGCTCCCCACCAGCAGAGCATGGCAAAGCGTTGGAGTGACAGCCTCCAGGGACACGGGAGCCATTTCCTCACCGCGCACACAAGGACAGCTCTCGCCTCCCTCGCTGAAACCCGGTGGGTGAGACGCTGATTAGTGCCACTCATCCCGGCTGTCTCAAGGCAGACACCCGGCCTGCTGGGACTCTGCTGAGAGCCCACCAGCTCATGGCACACATGCTTGCCTCTAAGACCGAGGTCAGATGCAGGCTTAGGGAGGAGGAAGGGTTTGCCTGCAAGTCTCTACTACTGCCCTCTCCACCTCGACACATCCTTTTCAGTGCAAACCTGGCTCTGTCTGCTGCCTTCGAACAGCTACTGCTAGCTGAGCCTAGAATGGCCTGATGAGCAGGGAGAAAAAGGAAGCTAAAATATGTTTTTCTTCACCCATCCAGCAGCAGAGCTGTTGCTCCAGCCCCCACATGTGATGGGAGGCAGGAGGAACCCAGCTGGACTCCTCCAAGGCAGGGATGGAGCACAGCGAACTGTTGCTGGGCCAGCACTTAGGAGAAAAGAATCTTCAGCTTGACAGCTCAGCAAATTTGATCTGAAACTGGCAAGAGAGAAAAAAAGTAAAGCCTTTAAATGTCATCTCAGGTCTGACTGCCAGAAGCACTACAGACAGACAGAAAGACAGACAGACAGATAGACAGATAAGCACAGTGCTGCACAAAGAGCCGGATGCCCTACTTTGATCTACTCAAGTGTTTACTAATGTGTCCCACAGCTGGCAGGAGCTGTTAGCAACTCAAGAAATCTGGTTTTCTGCCACCAGCTCTGCTCTGGGACCTCAAGGAAATCCCAAAGCCACTCCAGGTTTCAGTTTCCTCTCTTTGCAAGCAATGATGCTTCCTTCCAACCCCTAGTGGTGGCAAGGTTAAAGGCTGACCCTGGTAATGTACTACAGCAAGCAGCCCTGGGGAACCCTCCAAGCCTAAACGCAGGTGTGCAGTGAGTCAAACCTCTAGTTTGGGTCCTACGCCCAGAGACAGAGCAGATCAATTCCTTGGGAGAGGTGAAGTAAAAATCATCAACACAAATCCTTTGCCATTGGCTCTTCTGACGTGGGCAAGTCATGCCATCATCTCCTTCCTTCCTCTGGCAGCACTGGGGACATACCAGGTCCATTTGTGCAGAAATGGCTCTCCCCTGTGCACAAGGCAGCCCTGCTTGGAAAAAAAACCCCACCATTTCTGGCCTGACCACAGGTACAGATTTACTAAAACGAGGAAGCACAAATGCCGCATGCCCCTGAAATCAAGGACCTGCCATGCCTGTTGGGGAAGTTCCTCTTCACCCTCGCTTTGCAGATGAACAAGCTAGGGTGGACCTGAAACTGCAGATCCAGAGCAAAGAGGGCTGGGAGAGAGCAGATGTGTCTGTACAGCAAAAAGCACTTTGCAGAGTAGGGATGATTGATGATCCCCCTGCAAGTCATCCTCCCATCAAAACAAACCCCAAGAACATGGTGTGCCTCGGCATTGCTGGAAGATGGCAACATGCACAAAACCGGAGCCCAGCAGGCAGGGTGTGCCAATGGGAATGACTGATGGTAGCTTGCTGGACTTCCAAAGGGTGGACGCCTTCACTGAGAGTCGCCAGGTGCGTGCCTGGGATGTCCTCAACACTCGGATTTCACAGAGCTCAAACTGCACCTTCTGGCAGAACAACTCCAACCGCAGATACAAAGGAGGAACCTCTGGAGTGTTCAGGAAGTTGTGACATTACAGAAATGCCCCATTGAAAGGGCAAGGGGTTTCTGCCAGGTGGCACAGCACACCTGAGGCATGGCCAAAAATACTGTCCAGCCAAAATGCTCCCTCCTGCACAGATGTCAGCATTAGCTGGTGCTCTGTGCCCTGTCATAGCACTTACTTTCATGCACAAAATAAAAACTAGACTTGCCAACATACCCAGTGGGCCTGTCAAACTAATCATGTTAGGAGGACTGGAAACACACCAGCAGCAAGAGCCGGCCCCTGCTCCATGGCCCTCGCAGAAACCATGCATCCAGGAGACGGAAAAGCCTCTGTCGTTCCCGTAACCAGGTCAATAAAAGCACAGACAACTCCATCCAGAGAGAGACTTTTTCTACGAATCACAAGAAAGAGCAGCTTCAGCTCCCCCAGCTGCAAATAGGTGGGCAGGCATAAAGAGGCAGCACGGAAACGTGTCTGTGCAACACGTGTGGGCAATCGGCCGCGCCGCACATGGCCGGGATATGGGGCAAGAGGAAACCGCTCTGAACCGAGCCGGGAGAAACAGCGGCGGCAGCTCGGTGTGACTTCTCCCACCCCCACCAGCTGGGCTCCCAAATCCAGCAGCCTCCCACCCACATGTGTGTCTGGCATGCTGGGGAGAGGCAACGGGCTAGACAAGGATTTCAAAGCTGAGAGGTCCCAGGCAGCTTGAAATGGCCTTGGATTTATAGAGTGACAATAACCCCTGGTTTGGGGAGCAAAAATACCCAAAATGAACTTCAACCTGGTTCCTCAAGAACAAAGCAGTCCCGTCCCCAAACCCACAGTTTTCTGTGGGTGCACTTTCCTGTAGCTCTGTTATTTCTGGAGCTCTTCTTTAAGTGAGAAGCCCAGAGGACTGGACAGAGCTTTTTTTGATCGAATTTCAGAGCAGCAGCAGCCTTTTGTTGTCTCTCCTTCCTTTTAACATATTTATTTTTCAAGCCCTTAGTTCAGTGGCACAGAGGAGGGTAAATCACACACTGGTGGTGAAGTCTGGCACAGGCTGCCTCCCCTTTGCGTCTGAGAACCACACTCTAACCACAGGAAAGGATATGTCCTCATTATCACCAGCATTTTTAGGCCCCAGACAAAGGGACTGTGGTGCAGAGTGTACCTAGAGTAAAAGCAGATACAAGGTTGTTTTATTCTACACGACATTGTTTGATTTCACAACCAAATCTCGCGCCTGGCGCCAAGGTACCCAACCCAGGCTGCTTCTGCAGGCAGGAGGGCAGCAGTGCAGATCAGCTCCTTCTGTGCTGATCAGCTTGTGACGCTGCAGCACAGGAGCAGCTCCCCATCCCTCACCTGTAACGCGGCACCCTAAAATGTGGCGTGTCCCCTGCAGCTATGGGACGCCGCAGCAATAGCTCAGGGAGACCTGCGTGGGTCAGCCCTGCGCGGCAGCGTCCTGCGAGTCACTACACCCAGCCTCCAAGTTACTTACACATGTACTCCAGAGTCTGGGAATGCCACCAGAGACCAGGAGCAGCAGGAAAATACCAGGCTGCAACTTTGTGAACAAAATGAATTCGCTGGCTTAACACCCACATAATTAAAAGCAGGCGCATCCCTCGGTAACTGTTAGCATGGGGGTGTGCCTGGTTTTGTGTTTGTTTTCGGGGGGGGGCCTGTGATTCCACCTACAAAAGCAAAAAGAGTCCCTTTGCAGAGCCAGGCTGCTCACAGCACTGATGAAACACACAGGGAACATCCCTGTCGCAGGATCTATTCTATTTCCCATTGAAACAGGAGTAACAGCAGCTCTTTCCTGCCGAGGAGGACTGAGCCACCCACTGCTTCTCTCTCCTGGCAATTCAGAGGGCTCTGACAGCCGTGGGGACCTCAGCCTTGAGAGAGGAGACAATTCTTTCGCTCGCTGCTGCTGAGAATGGCAATGGGCCCTGTTCTCCACACTCATCCACCAGACAACTCCCTGGCTTTAGGTGGCTCCTACTGGCTCTTGCCACCAATGCTGGGAATGGGCAACTCCCACTCTCCTCTCCTCACAGGGCTGACTGAACAATGGTTTTGATGGATGAGCCACAGGCAGAGAGAGCAGCCCCAGAGGGAGTAACCCCCAGCCCCCCCTCTCAAAGGGGAATCAACCATCCAGCACCGATGTGTGGTCCAGTGGAGGTCAAGGCTGCGAGCTGCTTCCAGTATCAGGGAAAAGCCTTCCCAGGAGCCTTTCTCTCTTACCCAGCACTTCTTGTACCGCTCCCCACACCAGTTCCCCCTCACAGGGTGTGTTGCATAGTATTTAAATACAACCAGGTCTGGGCAAGCCAGATTTCAGTTGATCCCATGTCCCCTCTGTCAGGCAGTGCTAAGAAAGTGGTCATGGTTCCTCCACCAGCAGTTAGAACAGCGTCACTTAATGCAAACCCTCACAGCCTTCCTCCTCCAGCCTCCCCCAGGCAGAGAGCAGCAAAAAGTGATCCCCCCCGGGGAACAGAGAGGAGATTTCCCACAGAGGGGGCACCAGTATTAATTCTTCCAATTGCTGCAGCTTTCCTTTCGTTCTGTGACTTTATGCACATCACTCGATGTTGGCAGCAGCCCCAGAGGGTGTCACAAGTCACCTGAAAGGAAAAGAGCCTCTTCAAGCACCGGCATCTGGGCTGCCTCTGACAGAGGGCGGCAGCTCTGGCCGTGCACGGCCACGCTGACCAGACAGCTGACAGCCACGGCACTGGATCAGCCATGCCTCAAGAGGGCTTTGATGACATCTTTAGGGTGTCATGGCTAATTAGAGCCCTGACTATACCCTCTAATTAGGTAACACTTTCAGACAAATCACTCTGTCCTCTTCAAACCACTTCACACCTCCAGATACATCCCTAATTGACTTGAAAGTTGACTCGGCACTTCTTCCCGGACCTCCTTCCACTTCACAAGGCATTTCAAAATAAATAAACCCCTGCTCCTCAGTCCTGTGTCAGAGCCCAGCTGGGGAATTGCCCTCACATCCGCACAGGCACGCACCTGCACGACCTGACACAGAACCTCCATCGCAGGCACAAAGCAAACGCTCCGACGCAGCGGCAGCACCGTCCTCCTCTGATCTCTCGTTTCTAGCCATCCTAGTGCTACTTTCAACAACAGTCAGCAAAGCTTTTTCTCGGAGAACAGGAGTGTTTGCGATGCGTCAGTGTCCTACTAAAAATATTGCCCGGGGGCTCGCGAGAGAAGCAGGGCTCCAGCAAAGGAGCCTGGTATCTGGCAACAGAAGGCATTAGAAAAAACCCTAACCATTGAGAAATTAATATGCCACAATGTTGTCGAGTGCCAACATTTCAATCCAGAAGCTTGATTTCTGTTTTCATTAGGTAATGAACTGAAATGATCCAAATATTTTCCGTTTCCCAATAGCACAAAATTGGAAGTAGATAGGCAACCCCCCACCATCATAACTGCAAACATGCTGAACAAAAACTATCAAAATTCATAGAAGATAAATATTGAGCCCTTAAAAGCCTGCCATGAGAACAATGTCTCTTTATTTGCTTTCTGTGAGGTTTGTTATAACAAGAGAGAAAGACTCCAGTATACAGTGTTTTAATATATATATACGCATTCACAGCTGGAATAATAGATTTTAAGGACTGAGGACAATATTACAGCTGGATGTATGCAGAAACGCATAAACATACCTTCAAAAACATATTCTTTGCACCCTACCCAGATATGTAGATGCACACATATATAATACACACACACACAGACACAGACAGACACACACACTCTCCATGTTTCAGATCGATCAGAACCATTCATTAAATCATACTCTCTAAAGTTTCTGCTGCTTTGGGAAAACATGACCCCGAGGAGACATCATGCATGAACTTAACAACCAGCAGAAAATGAAACCATAACACGCTGCATCTTGAAAGCCAGCCCTGAATCTAACTTAATCCCTGCTCTGGACAATGCCTCTAGAGAGGCATTAAAACCATGCTAAGGTGTTTTCCTGGATTTCCCAGATTGTCCGGAGGCTCCCTGGCACTCTGGCTGCATCCATCTCCTTCTCGCTTCAGAGATGTTTCCGGCTGAGCGCTTCCATCCTTACTCCTGCTGCTTCCACAGCCAGTGACGGACAGACCCAGCGGAGAAGCATTCGGAGAGCTGCGTCCTGCCCTGGCAGCAGGACGAGTTACCGGGACAGCTCGTGGGGTTTAACACTCGTAATCCTACAAAACGTGCGGGGGGATGATGTACGGGGCTTGAAGGGTCGAGAGCAGCTTCGCATCCTGCGCTCCCATCCCCAACAAAGGAATTCCAGCAGATCTCGTGCCCCCTAGTGTCATCCTGGCGAACGGACCGACACCGGGCACGGCCAAGCACCGGGTACCACCTGGCCCAGGCAGCGCCCCTGCTTATCCCACAGTGAAGAAGCCACCGTGTCCTGCTGGCACCTACAGCGTAGTGAAACGCCGCTCCCAACAGTTCATGTGAAGGACAGCGTGAGCTTGCTGTCCCTCCCCAGCTCCCCGGGGCAGCCACAGCCCCCTGGTGTCCCCATGCCCAGCACGGTGCCACCTCCGTTCTGCTCTGGAGGAGCCCCGGCAAGATCTGCCCCTCCAGCAGATAGCCCAAACGGTGTCCCTGGAGAAGGGCCAAGAGGAGGAGGCAGAGAGCATCTGCAGTGGACACTGTCCAGAACACAACTCCTCCTAAAAATAGATAGATCCTGGAAGGGCATGGCCCTTCCAGGGAATGGGAATGCTCAGTGCTAGGAGCTCAGGGTTTGGCACGATAAAACTCCAAAGCACACGAATGCAAGGCACTTTGCTACCCTGTTTCTTCCTCATGAGAGCACCTGTGGCATCAGGCTCTGGCCGCGAGCACGAGAAGCAATGAACAAAATCAGACCAGAACCCAGCATCCCCACGTGCCAGCCTGCTCTGACCAAAGACCCAGCATCTCCTCAGAAAATGCCCTTGCTGACTGCAACACTAATGAGTACAACGGAGACCAGACCCCGCACACAGAGCACCTGAACAAGAGCCATGTGCTGGAAAGGTGCACAGGAAGTGTGCGTGCACGTGCCTCAGTTTCCCCATCTGCCCAGCTTACCCCCTCTTATTTTCCTCACCCCTCCTGTTAGTTCTTGTGGGAAGAGGCACCCCAGGAACACACCTAGACGACCGGCCCCTTCCAGCATCTGCTAGCAGCATGCAAGCAAACCTCAGTAACCCATCACCAAAATTTGGAGGAATTCTCCCCAGGGCACTGACCTGAGTATGCTGCTTTCTTCTGCAACACCGAGCAGGGACTATAGCTTAGAATAATGGGGAAGTAACTCAGTTCAGTGCTGACAAAGCATCACAAGCCCCAGCGGGGTGGGAGGGGAGGAGGTGTCCTTCCCTCACGCTGCCATGCCTGGTATACATCATGTTTAGGGCCAGGCATACGTCACCGACACAAAATGGACAAATTGGAGGGATTTCAGAAAAACGAGCGACAAAAATGATCAGGAAGCAGAAGGGATTGATTTACAAGAGGAGATTAAAAAAGCCACGATCAGCCTAGCTGGGCTGAGCAAGTACTGACTGCAAGAAGCAGTTGGATGCTAATCTGCAAATGGGATGAAAACAATATGGGAAGGAGTAATTCAGCATCTTCATCAGCACTGGGACGAAATGAGGGGGAACTCAGGGCTGAGTAGGCAGGGAAAAAAATCCCAAAACGACCCGAAAAACTCCTTTCCTAGTTATGCATGACTGTCTCCATCAAAACACTCTAAGTCCCCAAAACTCACTCTGCCTCGGACAAGGACCCTCAGGAGCAACTGAGCCTCTGCACGCACACACACACACACAAACACAGACACACACAACCACAAACACACACATACACACACACACACAAAGCCCTTTCCCACCCCTGACTCACACTCAGGAAAGCAGCAGGGCCGCCACGATAGCCGGAGAGGATGGAGGCTTCACGCTTGCCGGGAAGCAGTGGAGAGCGAAGGCTAGAGCTGCCGGGAGCGGTGGGAAGGTCCCCGCAGAAGGACGCTTTTGCACTCCCGGGTCTTCACAGGGGAAAGGTGCTGAGATGGCTTCCTGCAAAGTGGCAGGAGTGAGCTCAGCTGCGAGCACTCAGATATTTACACACAAACAGCACATTACTCAGCAACTCTCATTTGTCAGGCATAATGGCAGCGGCAGCAATAATAAACGACAGAGCTGAGAGACAGGCTCCCCAGGCGCACACCCGGCCCCAGCCTGAGCTGGAGCAGGATGCATGCCTCCAGCTTGCAGGGAATTAACTGAGAGTGGCCAGGAGCTGGGGCTTGCACCCACAAAACTCCTGCTGCCGGCTTCAGAGAGTCAGTCACGTCTCTGAAAGCTAAGCCTTGGCTGCACGGTTATTTGAACGTGTGTGTGCATCACAAGCTTTGTGGCTCTGAGAGGTACCAGGGCTTTTCACTTCCCAAGTCCAGGAGGTGCTGAGCACTTTTCAGAGGGAAGGGGACGCAGAGTCCTGGCAGGATGGGGTCCTCTTGGGGTAAATCAGACCAAAGATAATGTACGATCATGAGATCATGGCTTGGCCTGCTCTGACGAGAGGCTCTGATAAACTTATCTTGAGGAGCTGTCGCAAGCAAGTCTGCCAGGCACGAGGCTCTCGTTTCTAGAGCTCAGCGTGTCTTGGGAAAGTCCACCCGCTGCAGCGAGCCCCAGAGAGCTCTGGTCCCAGGAGCTGGTCCCAGCATGCTGCCTGGTCAGACACGAGCATCCCTTGCGCGTCTCCAGACATCACGGCAAAGCTCTAACTCCTCATGGAGGGGCAGGGCAGGGAGCCGGGAGCAAGAACGGCTGCTCCCACATATTTGCACATTTTGCAGGAAGCAGCCAATGTCAGTGCCTCGCTGCCTGCACACACAGCCAGTGGGACCGGCAGCAGCATGCGCAGGTCCCGTCCCTCACACACAACGTGGTGCGCTGAGAGCGGGCACAGCCAGCGAAATTCGCTAAATCCGAGCAGGAGACAGCAAGTTCCCGAGCAAAAAGCAATCCGAGGAAAGGACCTCCTCGACCATCCCGCAAATTAAAACATATAGAGATGGGAAAAAGAAATTGAACAGCTTTGCAGGCAATCCTCTTTCTGTAACCTGCACTCTGAAGAGACCCTGCACATGTGTCCCTAAGTGTGGGGTGGGGAAGGATGAGAGAGAGACAAAGTGCCGATCGTTATACCAAAAAAGTTTAGTGGTTAAAGAAACAACTGCCCGAGGAGCCAGGGAAGCTGAAACATGCAGACCTGGTTCTGTCCCCAGTGAAGGCAGCACAAATTGGCTCACGAGCTGATTGGAGTCACAACTCGTTTTTAAGATTGCAGCGGGGGAAGTCACCAAGATGTGGAAATGTCAGGGAGTTTTGTGGAGCATAGGGATCGGTGTGTATTATGCAATTCTGGAAAGCAGCCCTTGTACTCACGCTCGGGATGAACTGCCTGCCTAGCCCGGGGACAGCAGTTCCCCAGAAGCCCCGTGCAGACACTTTTCTTATAAAATCACACTTCGGAAAAAAAAATTAAGAGAAAAGAAAATCTGCACTGCCACAGCAGAGAGGAAGGCAGGTTGCGCCTTTGGAGAGACGGAGAAGAAGCCTGCTCTCCCGCCCAGGAAATCCACGGGCTCCGGTTTACAAAGAGCCGCCCCGCAGTCCCGGCTCCAGCCCCGCGCACTGCCGCAGGGAGAACTCATCCCTCCCAGCCCTCAACCTGGTGCCGGCCGCGATGCCCTCCTGGCCGGGCAGGGGACGAGGGGTCCCGCCGGGAAGGGGACGGGGGTCCCACCGCCGCGCCCCGATGCGGACCCGCTGCCCCGGAGGCTGCGGGGACGCTCCGGCCCCTTGCCCCCCATCTCTCCCCGCCGGGAACACGCGCACGACGGGGCAGGAAAGTAAGTTGCCCAAATTGTTTCCTCACGGGGGGGTGGACGCGCGGCCCGTGTCGGGGCGCGGACACGCGCGGGCGCTGGAAAGGTGCGCGGCTGCGGGGCGGGAGGGAACACAAGACCGGGGGCGAGTGCGGGGGAAGAAAGCGTTCCCCCCGGCCCTCCTTTCCGCCTCCCTCGGCGGCGGGCACCGCGGCTCGCCTCCGCTGACCCCCGTGCCCGCACGCCGCCTCCCCCGTCCCGCGGGTGGGGGGACACCCCGTGCCGCCCTCCGGCCCCGGCCGCCCGGTACTCACGGCGCCTTCCTCGCCGCCGCTCCCGGCGCTACCCCATGCAACCACCGGCTGCTTCTGCACCGGCTCGGGGGCTATAAGCTCTTTTAAACTCCAGCACATAACCCATGTGACCGCAGAAGCCACTGGTAAGGAGCGCCGGGGAGCCAGCGATGAGCTCAGCCCGCACCCCCCGGCACAGCGCCGGGGACGCGCTCCCGGCCCCGCCGCGCCGCGCGCACCCGCCCGCGCACACGCACACGCAGCGCACACACACACACACACGGGCTCACAAACACAAACACACGCGCGCACACCCACACACGCACCCCCCACGCTGGTCCACGCTGGTCCACGCCCCTGCGGACACGCCGCCGCCTCCTCCCTCCCCACGGATGCTGAGCCGGAGGGAGGCACCGCGCACACGCGCGCCCCACCGACCCCCGTGCGAATGCACACTCGTGGAAGCACCGTGGGGACGGAGCCGCGCACACACACACAGACACGCACGCACACGCATCAGGAGCAGCAGTCCCTGCAAGTCCCCCCACATTCCCAGAGATGCAGCCCCGAGTGGAAGCAGCGGGCTCGTGGTCACCCTCACGCGTGCCCCGTGCACGCACACACGGTCTCGCACAACGCACCCTCCACACGCACAGCCCTTCCTTCCCTCACCAGATGCACACCCAAGAGAAGGCGCCGCGGTAGCATTTCCGTGCACACCTCCGGGCGCATCCTTGCACGGACCCCACTCTTGGGTGCCGCGCTCCCTCACACCAACACCCTCCTGGAGTGCCCAGCAGTGCCCACAGGAAGATGCACACTGTCATGAAAGCATCTCGCTCACCCTTCTCACACACGTTGCACAACCAAGCACCCAACACACGCGTGGGCTGCGCTCCCTCTCGCACAGCCGTTGCTGCCACGCCTGCACCCACCTTCCCCACTTCAATAAAACCTGCTGGTGTGTGCTGAACAAGCCCACCCTGCCCGTCCATCACAACCACATGGCTGCAGGGTCCCCTGTAGCATGTGAGAACACGGCATTTCCCATCACAGGTAAAGACAGAGGGCTGTCACACGTGTGGGTGGGGTCTGCAGGGCAAAAAGGACAGATGTCCCCCTGCTCAGCTACCCCTGATGAGGGAGAAGCCCCAGGGGTGGCCATAGAGCTGGGCCAGGTTGCTCACTCCAGCCACGACACAACAGAATTGGGAGCGCCAGGCTGAGATGTGCCAAGCGGGGACGGGAGCCGCGTGTGAGGCTTTGGTGTGCAAAAGGCTGGGACAGGCAGGCCTGGCCGGGCAGGTGCAGGCGTGTGCTGCTGGGGCACGCCAGCAACACGTGTGAGAAGGCAGAGCTGGCAGGCAGAGGGCTCCGCTGAGAGCTGAGTTATGGAAAATTACTCTTTCCAAGGAATTGCTAAAATTAAAGCAGCAGTGAGGCCAAAGAAGCAGGAGCCAATGGGGAGGGTGAGCAAGGACAGCCAAGCGGCCTCAGGGCAAGGAAGGGCAGGGTGGGCAGGAGGCCGAGGGGAAGGCACCCTTGCAGGGCATCCTCCCCCGCCCCCAGCTCCTGCCGACTGCCCGGGCAATTGCAAACACCTTGCGGGTAGGATCTGGGGAAAGGCTGGCTGGCACCCTGGTGGCAGTGGCTGGGGGATGCCATGGAGCAGGGGGCCTGGGGGGAATAGCCTTTCCCAGCCACATCCCCCACTTGGCTACCAGTGTGCAGAAAAATACCTCTGTTTTCCCAGCCTGGAAAAGACAAATGCCCGTGAAGAAACAGCCTGCTCCCTGCCAGGGGCTGGTTGCCAGGAAGGGGCAGGGACCAGTGCCCACAGGGGATTTTGGGGAGCCCCGCAGAGCCCTGTAACTCATTATACAAATCCTCTGCTCTTATCTCCAGCCTAGTGACCGTGGCAGGGCTGGGGTGCTGCTCCCTGGACATCAGCATTCAGGTCAGCAGTAAGGGCTGTTCCAGCTTCCAGATATCTGAGTGTTCCCAGCTCAAATCCCCGTGACTCAGGAAACAACACATGCGAGAAAACTCTGCGGAGAGACTTGGGAGAAATACTCCCATTGGCAGGTTCCCACTTTCCCTGGCATCCCAGGACTTCTCCTGGTCTGAAGAAAACAACAATAGTAACAAAACAACAGAACTTTCTTCCTGATCTTCCTGTTAAAGAAAAAACCAGAAACGTAATCTTTGGGCAAGGCTACTGAAGTAATTCTCTTTTGTTTTAACTAGATAAATGTTGATCAAATCAAAGCTACCACCTCTCTTTGCAGTTGTGGAGACAATGTCACACAGGCAGAGGAGGGGGGCTGGGTGGGAGCCAGGTTTTTTCTAGTTTTTCGTTGATGCTGCTAAAAGACACTATTAATTGGATGGAAATAATGATGTTTTGTCTCAGATGAAAGTGCACAATAAATTATCTGTTTATTGTTAGTAGTTTTATCCATGAAGGATAAACAGCATGTTGGGACTCTGGGGGAATTTGTGATAGCAGGTCCTAGAGAAAAAAAACAACAAAACACAAAAAAACCAGGCGGGAAAACTAAAAGTCAAAAGGAGATGCCTCCAAGGCTGTTCAGCAGGATGCAGCAGAGCTGGAGAATGACCCTGCTGCCCAGAAAGTCAGGACTACATTGAAGTAGTCGCAAAATGGAAGAAAAGGAAAAAAAATTCCAATCCCTTATTCTCCCTCTCCATCCCTCCCTGCTGTCAGCCAGGATCAGAGCTGAAAAAAGAAGGAGTAAAAGCTGTGCAAGAAGCAGCAGCTCTCCGATGCCATTGGGAAGAGTGTCAGGAGAGCAGGTGGTTTTGTGGGGACAGGAATGGAAAGATATTGGAGCATTAATAGGTGCAGGAAGAGAGCTGAACCTGGGGAAATGATTCTCCGTTAGCTTACGAGCCAGCATCCGTCCATCACTCTGGGCTGCTTTCCCCATCCGTAGCACCCCAGAGGGAGCCACTCAGAGAAAGCAAGGGGCTCATCACAAGCCTGTGCGCTGATGTTCAACCAGGACACTTACCACCAAAAATGCCACTCTGCCGCATTTCACGCCACCCCCAGCCTGCAGCAGCAGTGGTACCCCAAGCAGGAGAGCAGATGCTTCACAGCTGCATGGCAAAAACATAGTACAGCTGAGCCATGGTCAGATCCTGAACTGGCCAGTTTGAGGCTGGTCCTGGCTGGTTGTGAAGCATCACAGATCTCTTGGACACCTGAGGCCAGAGCTCGGGGGACAGCATTGGCCTGGTTTACCCCAAAGCTGCGATTATATGAGGTGAGAGTCTGAGCCAGTGTCTTTCCAAACCATTTGTTTGATACTCTGTGGCAAACATCTGACTAAATTACTCACAGATTATTCAAACATCGGGAGAGCTGATTAAATGATTACTGGTGAATCATTTGTTCAAAGCAAAATGCCCAAATTCCTGCACTGAACTACTGGCAGGCAACAGCAGATGAGTTTCAGTCCTCCAAAATCCCTGAGCTCACATCAGCCCCTGAATCTGCACTCCTTGCTCACGGCTTCCCCAAAATATCCGCCCCCTGCCCGACCTCTTGCCACTGGCAGGAGCAAGGTGAATAGGAGACGTGGGGAACCATTCCTTGAATTCCTGCTGGACTTCAGGCGAACAACAACACAGCAGGCTGAGCTAGGAGCCTTGTCTCTTGCCGTTGCACAAAAGAGATTCTCTGGAGGGGGAAAAACCCCACAACAATGGTGAGGAAACGTACAAGAAAACTGCAAAGAAAGCAGCTGACCTTGCATGCCGCAGGCCAGAAAAAAGTACAAATGTTCTTGCAAAGAATCAGGAAAAGATGGAAGCTATGGAGCCGACAAGCTTTTTACCAGCCCAATTTAATCATCTTCTCAGCAAATGCTCCCCACGAGGAGCAAGAGGGGAAAGCAAGATCATGAAAAGACTGCAGGCAAAGGAATTCTGCTGGTACTCCTGGACTGATTAAAATTCCTCAGGACTCATAGCAGGAGAGAATATTTTATGTAAAACTTCACCTTGTCTTTATTACATTTGCCAAACTTCTTCCTGTGTAGATAGTGGGAGGCGCGTGCGAAAGACAAAGATGGAGAAAATAAGCACGGGACCTGGCTGTGGCTTCCCAGCCTATTACCCATTTGCCTGGGAAGAGTCCTGGTGATGGTGGTGAGCATCTGCATGCATACATCAAGGTGTGGGCGAGGAGAGGCCATGGGGACCTCCAGAGCCTGGACAGAGCGCAATGCAGCCCTGCGTGTGCGCAAAGATTCGTGCAGGAGAAAATCCTGTCCTTGGATGTAGCCCTGATCATGGGCATCAAGTGGCTCGGAGATGAGTGATTAGCATGGTTTGGGATGCAGAGTGGTATGGAGAGAACCAGGTCTTGCCAGTCAGCTGAAATAAGTGAGTGAAGTTTCCACGTGCAGCAAGGATGTCAGGTTTGGCATGTGCTGTTACCAAACCCACTCCTGGAAAACAGGCATTGGAATATGGAGAGACCCCTCACTGCTGCTGCTGCTGCTGCTGCTGCCGCTGCCGGGTAAGATATCGATGACAAAGTATCGCCTGACACCTGTTATAAATAACGTCTGTCCCATCACCCACTCACCACATGACCCACGGCTGCCAGCTCCTCACTCGGAAGAGGCTCAGCGTGGAATGAAAGCCATATTTAAAATACATTTTTGCATATGTCTTTCTGAGCAAGGAACAACAACATCGGGGTCTGGAAAAGGTTTCCTCCAGCACTTTCTTTCCTGTGGTGCCAGAAGAACAACCCCATGAAATCTCAGGCAGGAACCAAGACCTTAAAGCGATCATGTTTTGCACCACTTTGCACTGAATTACAGGATTAGTGTTGCAATGCTCCTGGAATGGGGAAATCAGCACCATAATCCTGTGTGTTTGCCAGGTCGGGTGTTTTTTCCCCATGGATCAGAGCATCTTACAGGGGCTCACCACTGCCCGGGTCGGGGGCCATGGGGCTGTCCAGAGGGAATGTGGCTGGCATGAGGCACACCCAGCTTCGTGCTGCTCTCAGCCTTCTGCCTCCAGCCCCCTCTGTAGCAGAACTGCACCCAAACTGCTGCAGGGTCTGCGTGGCAGGAGTGCTCCCGCTGCCCTGGAGAAAGCAAGGATGCCCTGATGGTTGTGGCTTTTGCCTGGATCGAGGGCCCCTGCCACGAAACCCCACCATTTGCCAGCCACGTGCGAGCCCTTCCCAAGCTGTGGCCGATGCCAGCAGGGCCGGTTCATCCCCACGATCCACCCGTGGATTAACACCTTGAGGCAAGCCAGCATCTGCTGCAGCGTGGCTCCTTGCTCTGGTTGCGGGACTGGCTTCTATCACAAATCATCTTCCTCACATAAGAAGGCAGAAGCCAGGGATTAGAGCGGTTTGAAGTTTTTAGCATGAAAAGGTCGGGTTTGAAAGAAAAAAGTGAAAGAGCTGCTTTTTGAATGTCTTCTGGTGAGGAATTTGAAAACCCCTGCCCCCATGACTTTCAAAAGGGTTGGGGGTTTTTGGTGGGGCTTTTTTTGATTGGCTTTTTGGTGAGGGGGGGTTGGGTTTTTTTCAGGAGGGGAAAGACTAATTTTGTTTCACTTTCTCTCTTTATTGCCTTTAGCTGAAAAGCACGATTTCCCCAGAAACCCACATTTGGGATAAATACAATATTGCAGTTAAAAAAATTCTGGGAAATGTCAGGAGAAATCAAAGGTGACTCAGTTTCAAGCCCTGCAAGTCAGAAACACCTGGGAAACATCAGTGCCGGGTGTGGGGAGCAGCGGATGAAGAGAAGAGAGAGCTCCCATCTTTAACAGCAGATCCCATGAGCTGCCTTCAGAGGAGAGAGCTCCAGTGGGAAATCACCATCCCAGATACGATGCCCATGAAGAGATGCCACCACCACCACCATTCCTGTGCCCCCCACTTTTTGGCTCTCAGTGAGTACGAACCTTTCAAAGATGCATTTTTTCAATAATGATTTGCTGGGTTTCTCCTCCTTAACCTTGGGGATAAATTCCTGTAAGTCCAGAAGCTCAATCGAGCAAGTGAAACCCTCTTGGGCTAAGCCTCATCCTCGCCCCACAGCTCCTTGGTGCCTCTGTGTGGGGTACATCTATACCGTGAGATGGATGGCTCCTGTAGCCACTAACAAAGTCAGAATGGACACTGCTGTGCACCACACAGCCGTTTTATAAAAATGGAGAAACACCCCCTCTTCTTTCTGCTCCTCCACCCTCAGCCATCTTCCTCTTTCTCTCTCTCTCTTCTCCATTAGCTGCATTCCAGCCATCCCTTCCTTCAGCTTCACCACTGCCAAGCCCAAAAGTGGGCAAACGTTTACGTATCTCTCGTACACCTGGCACAATCACAGGGTGTTCCGCCCACCTGCCTGTTCACCCCATGTTGAAACATTCCACTTGTGACCCTTCAACACTGATCTTTCAGATTTACTTGGCTCCTTCTCAAAACAGAGCAAACCATTTCTCTGTAAAAATGCCAGAATAGGGCATTAAGTCAAAATGCATAATTGCTTTCTATCATCTCCTCAGAGCAGGTAGGGTGCCTATGTGCTCCTGTTCTCAAAACTTCAGATTTGAGAGTTTCCAGCTAAAAAATATCTCCCCTCACCCCATCCACCCTTTCCTCCCACCCTTCCCCCGCCCCCCCAAAAAAGGGACAAACAAAACCAACCAGCCAAAAAAATTTAAACCACCCAACCCTCAGGAAAAAAAACAAGCCTCAGACACCATCAGCTTGGAGCCTTTTATCTGAGCCCGAACAGATCTGTTTTCACAAGAGAATTGATGGGTGTCTTCTCACTGGGTTTTTGCATTATATCCCATTTTGGGAACACCTTGCTGCCTGGGACACTGCACCACTGGGGAGCACAAACACCCATCCTGGGAGTATCCAACGACTATTTGCCAAGAAGACCTAATGGTCCAAGTATTCTCCCTGAAATGCAAAATTATCCTGACCAAAAATGCTCAGCTGTGACTTCCTGAAAGGTGTTGAAAAATCTGGCAGGGTGAGGAAAAGCCCATGAAATTTCCTTGGGAAATTGGGCCAGCACTGCAAAAGGCTGCTGAAATTTCTCAGTTTCGTCCAGGTGGAGATTCAAGCTCTCATGAGAAACAAGAAAATCTGCATCTCCCCTGATACCGCAATGTGAAACAGCGAGTTAGCAAAACTTCAGGTGCTGTAAATTTTGATTTCCTGACAGCCACTTTAGCAAAGCTTCCCACCTAGAGACGGGAAAATTAATTATGCTTGCACAGCTTCTTTGTTTGAACTGAAAAAAAGGCTCCCAGGGAAGTTTTGGGTGATTATGGATCCAGAGGAGGCTGCAGTTGAAATATTCATGTTCTGGAGGGTTGCAGGCAGAGTCTGAGACTGCAAACCCCGTGCTTGGAAAGGAGCGTCTTCATCGCTTAAGGACAGGGCACAGACTTTTTCTGCCCCCATCCCTCTTTGCCCGGACGCCGACGGGGATGTGCCAGCTATTCCCAACCATCCCTCGTGCGCCCGCCGCCTCCTTCCTTAGCCGCGAGTTTCGCGCGGTGTGAAAGAAACGCTGCAAAGCGGCGAGGGCGCGGCGGTCACAGGGGACGAGAGGGATGTTTTTCCAGCGGGGTCTCGGGGGAAGGAGGGGGAAAGGCAAACGAAAGGGCTGCGGTGGCTCCGGCGGCTGCCGGCGGCGGCGGGACGGTTCTCCGTGCCTGCAGTGCCATCTCCCGGCAGGGCCCGCTCGGGGACCGCGGGAGGATGCTCGGCTCCCGAGGGTGGGCGCACGTTTCGGGAGGGCAGTGCTCAGCCTGGGGTGCTTCCCCCACCGGGCCTGCCGGGGGCTGCGCTGAGCGCCGAGGGGCTGAGCTTGCAGGGGAAAGAGGGAACGCAGCGGTCTCAGGTTTTGCCCCGCTTTAATGGAAGTGATGCCTCGTAGCGGGGGTGTCTGAATGAGATAGGTGTTCTCTGACAAACAGGGTGGCAGGGACCCTTGCTAAACCTGATGTCTGGACAGCAGGGGGAAGAGGGGTGCTGGACATTACAGCACGGTATAAATGAAAATATCCCTGAGAAGCTCCTGCAGTGTCCATGTGCTGTCCCTACATCCTTCCTCTGGCTTTTGCCTGTTCCTACAGCAGTGTGGGGAAGCAAGGGCTCATCGGTGTCTTCAAATTATCAAGCAGTGGGTCCTGGGCTCTGCAGGCACCCCTGTCAGAGCAGCAGTGATATGGAGGAGAAGTGTTGAGAGGGACCAGTTTCCACGCCGTCAAGTGGCTCTTGCTCTGTGAGCTGTTTTGAGCAGCAGTTTTGCTCCTGGGAGGGTGTACTTGGGTTTAAGAGTATGGGGGCTCGCATCTGAGCTCTGCACTGGCTGGTGAAGCTGGGGTGTATTCAGGGCAGGACAGAAGAGGGGGTAGCAGACATCCCAACCAGCTGGTGAGGTGAATGTTCCCCCAAACATGTGCAACCCATCAGATAAGGCCTGCAGAGGCAGGAAGAGAGATCAGTGAACAGAGAAACAACCAAATCACTCCTTGGGGCTGGGACAGCCCAGATCTCAGTGTGCTGGATCCCAGCTTGTTCCCATCAGTGGTCCTGCTCTGGTCTGGCTGTGTCCAGGTCAGCAGTGCCCTATATGTGCCTCTCACGGGCTGGCTTCTTCCCACAGGCTTCTCTGAGCTGGCCAGGGAGCAAAGCCCAGTTTGGGAGTTCACCTTTCTCTGCCTCTCAGCACCTCCCAAGCATCTGGATTGTCAGGGCCAGAGGAAAATGTCCCCCTCCAGCAGCCATTTCAAGCCCATGCTAGGAAAGTGCTGTAATGCTGGTGCACGGGGTGTAACAGCTCCTATCACATCACTCACTGCTGTAACCAGTGATAAATAACTGCAGTGACCCTGCTGTAGATCACAACTGTACTTAGAGACCTCTCTGTGGAGGTCAGGGTTCTGGATGAGGCGTGCTGGGTACTAATGGCTGTTCCCACCGTGCTAATTGAAGGAGGGATGGAAACAAAAGCACACCATCTCTTATTTTCAGACAATGGGCTCAGAGGAAAGTGGTGACAACGTTTTATCAAGCAGTGCAGATGCTTTTAGATTCCTTCCCTGTCTCTTCTCGCTCAGTATTTTGGCTTTTCCTCCTGGTATATCCTTCATGCTCTGTGAACCCTGTGCCCAGACTTGAGCACAGAAACAGGTCCTCACTATCTCTGGGGTAAGAAAGAGGCATCCTTTTATTCAAAGAATTGATAAATCAGCTTAATCTGCACTTATGGACTGCTGAAGAGTGTGAGACGCTCACCATTCTCTTGATCTCTCTATCAATACAGATTGTTTTTCCCAAAGAGGTACAAAAGTCCTGTGCCTGATGCAGGAGTGCTCAGGCTGGCAGGAAGGATCAGGTTCATACCAAGGAAGTCAGACCAGATGATCAAAATGGTCCTCGCTGTCCTTAAAGTTTATGAATGCAGTTTAAAGTCTTGGGAGCTCTACTTCAGTCAGTTGGTTTAAGCAAAAAAAAACCCAATAAACCAAACAAAACCTTTTGAATTTTGATTGCTTTCCCATTCAGCTGAATTCCAATTCAATTTCTTCTGGACAAGTTTATAATCTTGCTTCTGCCAGCCAAGTGCTTTAATCTCTACCATTGTCTTCTGTTGCCAGGAGCAGGCAGGAGTTGTGGGCTGAGGGGCTGTTTGGCACCATGCTCACAACCATGGTCAATACCTTGTATCTCAGGCATCCTTAAAACTAAAAGCAGGGAGGGAAGGAACTGCCAGGGATAGATTAGTGTTGGCTGCTGACAAAGAATCAGCCAGGCAAGAAAAAGTACTGGGAAAAGGAGCAAGATGAGATGTGAATGCACTCAGCTGCAGGGGAACAATATTTCTTGTACCAGCAATGAATACAGCAACAGGGAAAGACTTGTAAGCATCTTAATTTTTTAAGGTATGCTCCTGCTGCCACTGTAACAGCATGTACTCCCAGGTAAAGGCTGTTTAAGAGGAGTGTGAGAAGCAAGAGCACAGCTCCCCGGGTAATTTCGTTTCTTCCACAGAGAACTGCAGCATGGAAACAACGGGCACAAGCTGCACCGTGATCTTGCAAGGGATGTAGTGTGCACCAAAATCTTGGCCTTCACTTAGGGAACGTTGTGAAGGAATGGATGAATGAATGAATGAATGAATGAATGAATGAATGAATGAATGAATGAATGAAGAGCCTGTAATGGTTTCCTCATGGACCAGAGCTTTCTCCTGTTGTGAGGGCTGCTGAGGGCACCTGCCAGCCTTGGGCTTGCAGAGCAGAGGTGAGGCAGGAAATGTGGATAGAAACAGACAGCAAAATTATCAGATGGGATCTGGAGGCAGCTGCACCTGTGTTGAGCTGTTAGAAATTAAAGTTAATTAGAGGAGAAGGAGTTGGCACTTGAAGGAAAACTTCAGTGCCTGGAGTCCTGGACGTGTTGATGCTCTGTGGAGTGGTCCTGGGGGACCTTTCAGCAGCACAGGTCTTGTGTTCTGTACCTTGTCTCTGTCATATCTACTCAGGGCTATTCTGCGTCTACACCTGGGGGAGGTCCTGATTTCACAGCGACCCCCACAAGCCCTTCTGCAGCACGACCAAGATGCCTTGGATGCAGGACAGGGACCACATTTCCCATGACATGGATGAGGCAGCTCTCCATGCCAGGCAAAGCGCAGGTCAGGCAGAGGATGTGGGAAGTGATACATTAAATCCCCACTTATTGTCTGTCCCCCACCCAGACAACATGGGTGGGAAGAGCACAGATGCCACAAGCATTAAAGGTTTCTCTGCTGGGAAAGCCTTTCTCTGCTCGAGCTCCTCTCAGCAAGAAGCAACTCTCGATAAAACTCTTTCAGCAGCGTTGATGGCAGACTGAAGTGAAGCAGCAAACACAACCCCAGCAGGAGACCGTTTAGGTTATTATTTTAATTAATTGCACATGTAGTTAAACTGAAAGAAAAATAGAGACGTGACACCCAATTATTCAAATCAGTTTCTGCCAGTCACACACCGCCGCTGCTACAAAGCTCTGCCCTCTGCTATCTCCAGAAATGCCAGATATTTGCATCTCAAGGTTGGTAAGCTATTGTCATGCAAGTTTTCTTGCTGTGCAAAAGGGATGAGGAATTGTAAATCTAACAGCGTGGTCGCACAGAGAATTACATTTCCTAGAGCCGGTGAATCATTCCCTCCCGTGGCAGTTTTCCTCTAAAATGTCTCGTTCTTCACCGTGCAGCACAGACTGCTCCAGACAGGCTTCCCAGTTATCAAGGAAGACACTGCAAGATGCAGCTCCATAGCCAGGAGAAGGACCCATCGAGAGCAACAGGCATTGGGCTCCTGAAGGGAAATGCCCTCAAAAGCAGTGTCCATCTCCAAGGAGATGCTTACCCAGTTCCAATCACTTGGAACGAATTCAGGAAGTTAAAGCAGAGTGCTTCAGGTTGGGAAAACTTTCAGTTTTCTTCTGGAGTGACCAAAAGTATGAAAACGAGGCTGTCAGGCTTTTCGGGACTGGGGCTTTTGAATGTGATTCTCTCTTGGGAGCAAGCATTGCTGGTGTTTGCAGCTGCCAGTTCCTGTTCTCCCACCATGAGGGCAGACATGCCTGTTTCTGTCTGCAGCGCCAGGCACGAATCCCTCCTCAGCCCCAAGAAGCAGCCCTGAGGCTGTGATCCCCAAAAGGGCTCTCAGCGTGCAGGAATAGGGCGGTTTCCTGATTTCCTGATACAAATTTCCCCCCAAAGCAAAGGCTCAGTGAGATCCCTCATGAGGACTCTGCTAGAAGAATATCAGATATTTCAGTAGAAAGGAAAACTCCCATCCCTGGTCACCTCTGACACTTCTGTGAAGCCCAGCCAGGCCATCCACGAGGGTGCTCATCCCAGCCCAGCTCAGCTCTGCAGCTTCTCGGGGCCCCCTGTGCCATGACCCCTGACACCCAGCAGGGATGAGAGCTGCACCAGCAGACCTGGTCCCCACGGCACCTGTTGCCTCAACAGGGAAGGTGAGTGGGTAATTTACCTGATTTTTTTTCTCTTTTTAAAAATCAAACTGAGGCAATGTGGTGATCCACCTGTTCTCCTGCACCATTGGCTCAGTGGGACAGAGGCCAGGCTCTCCCCTGTGTTGGTGTATCAGCTACTTCTTCACTCCCCCAGTCTAGCTGATTAACTAAAGTCCAATTAAACTTCGAGCCACGCTTCCCCATTTGCATTTCCCTTTGAAGTTTGCTCTTTCTGTTTGAGACCTGGAAAAGGTTTGATGTGTCCCAAAAAAAGCTGGGGCTTTTTTTCTAACGATGTCAGTTGGTTTGATAGAAGATGTTAAATTTCCCTAGAATTCTGATCCTGCTAGATGCTTGAATTGTCGTACCACCCTATTTGTGGTTAAGTGTGCAGGTAATTTTCTTGTTGCCTTAATTTGAAAGCTGTCCCTGCCCATGGTAGGGTAGTTGGAACTGGATGATCTTTAAGGTTCTTTCCATCCCAAACCACTCTGTGATTCTATTCGTGGTGATTTCCTCTGCCTCCACCCGCTCTCTCACCCCATGGCTTCACTGAAAGCCCTTTAGAGCAGATGCTCTCCCTGGGCTGTGCTGTGCAGAGACGGGAGAACAATTTTAACCACTCCCGCTTTAGAAACGGATGGAGTTAATTAACATCATCCACCTTCTCCAGCAAGGCCAGCTGCAGCAGTGCAGACTAGGGATCTCCCACAGCCTTTCAGGGAGCTGGTGGAGGGGCACAGCTCCTGTCTCCACGCTGTGACACCAGCCTGTGGGTTGAGCAGCCTCCTGCCCAGCACAGTTTGCCCCAGCAAGAACGAGGCTGTTGCAGTGCAGGGGCTGCAGGGCTGGGGGTGACGCCTGCTCCAGGGGGGCCCTGCCAGCTGCTGAACAGGTAACACATCATCAAAGCATCACTTCGCAGCAAGCAGCTTCTCGGAGAGGCTTTGATCACAGTCAGTTTGTTCTCAGGCCCCACACTCCTCCTTTACTGTTACAGAGACATTTTTAAAGATTGCAAGGTTTTGTTTTTCAATCAGTGCCATTCTGGAGTGGTTCTAACACCTCCCCTTCCCACAGAGCTGGGACTCAGGTCCCACCCCACCCCAGTCCAGCTTTGTAGGGATATTTTCCCCTGTGCTGGATTTAGTCTGCCAGTCTGGTGACTTCTTTAGGGAGAAAAACAGGCTAAGGATAGAATGTCTCCTGCAGCCTTCACTGGAGTGATTATCATTAAAAAATACACCTCCCCAAACCATCCCATAACTACAGACCTGCTTTCCTCAGTGCCTTATTGTATTAAAAGAGACATTAGAAACTCCTGTAGCCCTCATACACCGTCCGAGTCACCAGTGGGGTGTTGAACAGGAGGGAAAGTATTTTGGAAGATGAAGGGCTTCTTGCTGCATTGAGGAAACTCGAAGTCTGCAGCTGCCCCACAGCAGCCAGGCTTTGGCACCACGCTGCAGCCTGCACAACAAGGACCTTCCCCAAGGAATCATGACCCCCTGACTCACCAAGTTGCAGGGACAAGCACAGTGCCAGCCTGGGATGCTCAGGTTTGTGTACCTCCTGAGCCTGAGGCTGGTCTGCAGCAGTTAGTGTGCAACGTGAATCCAAAGTCAGACGTGTCTTCAAAAAGATGCTTTTTTCCTTCTTAGAGTGCTGGGGATAGTGCTGAGGTCTGGAAACTTCAGAAGCCACTCCATATCTGCTTTCTTTTTAGCTTGTGATTTTTTCAGAGCAAAACAGCCCTTCCCTGTCCCCTGTTGAGGTTTCACATACACCAGGGTTATTTCCAGACCCCTGGACATCACTATGGAGCAGCCCATTGCTGAGATGAGGCTGAGCAGTGACTTCCAGCCCAGGCTTACCTGCCTTCCTCATCTTCCTCAGCACCCAGAACACACTTAAGTACATGTATTGAAGCAGCACTTCTGCTTGTGAGGGCTTGGAAATGTTTGATTTCATAATTGCTCAAATGAACAACAGCAGCAAAAGAAAAGAAAAAAAAACAACAAACAACCCAACAAACAAAACCCAGCTTTAATTGCAGACTTACTACAGGGGAGAAAAAAAAAAGAGAAGGTCTTCTATGTCTGGCCAATTTTCTCCTGCTTTTTCCAGAAAGTGGGTGACTGGTATCAGGGAGGCCAGCAAAACTGGTAAAATTCCAGCCCCTGCCGAAAGGAAGCTCTTCCAAAATCTGAGCAGAGAGCAGTGGAAGGAGCCCATTCCTCACAGAGGAGATGGTCCTGATGGAAAGATGGCCCCGAGGAAGGGCAGGCTTGTCTTGGGACGATGCCTGCGGACGGCTCAGATTTGTTTGCAACAGGCAAATTTTCCAAAACAAAAGAAGAAGCTGTTTCAATAGAATCCAAACCTTTTGCCAGAAAGGTATCATTTTGGTAACGTATTTAGGGGAAACCATTCAACTTAATGGCTTAGATTTATACTTTATATTCTATTGCAATTTGCTCACAATATGTTATGTAATATATATCACACACCCAATTTGCATGCTGAATTTAAAATAACAAAAATGCTGAGAAAGTGTCGCTTCAATTTTCCAGAACAGCCCTGAGGAATGTTTGCTTGACCAGAAATTTACATTTTTCATTCCTGTTTGGAACAACAACAACAAAGAGGTCGATATTTCCCATGAAACAGGACTCTGCGGCTCCGACCTGCTCTCCTAGGCAATCTGGGGAGAGCATATTTAAAGGCAAGGCAGGCGAAATACTTTTGATGCTTTCTGTTCTCTGTCCCGTCCTGCACCGTAACAACCAACGTCTTCAAACGAAACAGCTCCTCGAAGTCGCAGGAAGAGCAAAACCCCTGAACCAGCCCCGCCGTGCCCCAAAACCATTCCTCTTCAGAGAGCACTCCCTCTGGGCAAATGAACTTCAAATAATTCCTCCCTCTCTCCCCCTCCAAAGAAGCCCTAATGACACCTTGTCCGTGAACTTAATGTGTTTTAAACTATCTCCATGCCTGGCCACATACTTGGAATGTCCCCTAAGGACTGCTAAAAAGTCACAAGCAGGAAAAAAAAAAAAAAAAGACAAAAAATAAAAAAGACAAAAGCTTCAGTCTAAGTCCCTGGGCTCCCACCCCCGTGGAGGGGAGGGTTTGCCCGTGCTCAGCTTTACCTTTTGCACACCCAGACGAAGCTCCTGGTGGATGGAGCCGGGCATGAAAGCAGCTCCGAGACATCAGGCTGTGTTTGAACTTTTCACCATTTTCTCCCCCCCTCTCCCCTCCACCACCATCTTGAGGGGGAATTTTTTTTTCTTTTTGGTTTCAAAAAGCCCTTCAGGAAATGATTTAGGAGCAGAGAGCATGGTCAGCTAATGGGCTGCAGCTGAGGCAACGTGGGGTTGTGCTCCTGTCCCGTCCCTGCGACGGCTCTGCGTGCACAGTGACTCTGCCCCTGCACATGCACGCGCCCTGCACACCTTCTGCACTTCCCAGATCCTTGGACAGGCAGGCCTGGAAACCCTTCGGAAAATAATCAAAACCCCCGAACCCTCCACAGCAGCTGCCCTCCATGTGAGCTGTTGACAAACAGGGACCAAAGAGCTTGTGCTCCTCCTCCTCCTCCTCCAGCACTTGCCGTGTGTCCCTGCGTGCAGCGCCTTGCTCGGTGTGCTCCCCAGTGCCCCTGCAATAACAAACCATCACTTGCTGCCCAGAATGCTGCATGTTTCCTGCATCCCCAAGCTCTAGGCAGAGCTGTGGGTTGATAACAGGGACATTTTGGGGCTGGGAGTATTTACAACTTCCCCTCCGTGGGTTGTCGTCCCCCAGAAAAGCAAGCCAGGCTTCAAACACGAGCAGCACGACAGCAGCCTCTGCCAAATGCCATCTGTCTGGGAAGTGCAAAGGCTTTCAGAGTCACAGATTGCCCTGAGTTTCTCTCTGCCCCTCCACAGCTCGTGCCTGGAATTATTATCCTAATTTCCCCACTGATTTTAGAGAGGCAAACTCCATTTTGCATCAGGGTGGTGCAGGTCTCTCTTTTGTCTTTTGTGGGGGGTAATGGTTGGCATATCCCCTCCCAAGACAGACCACCACCCTCCCTACCTGTTAGTTGCTGATGACTGTGGTACAGGTGGTCAGAAGGACACAGGGCAGGGACGTGTTGTTCCTGGGAAGACAAGAGGATGGGAGATACCTGAATGGTCCCCGTGCTGTCTGCCGTGCTTAGTAGATGAAGGTGTCTGCTCCCAGGAAGAGAACATCTCCCTTAGGTTTCCAAAGTGCCACTCATGAGACAGTGCACAGATAGACACCTAAATACGTATGAAAACCAGTTGTGCCTCGCAGGGCAGGGCAGGTTACTCCTAGACCTTATTTGGTTTGAGCCTGCCTAGTAAAGAAAGGAAGTCAAAGCTATGCCTGGCTGTTGGATAAATCCTGGCACTTTCCACCTGGATCTCCCTATCTTTAAGTTTGCCTTGGGTGGAGAGGATGGATGACCACCCTTAATCTTGGCAGCAGCTGAGAAAGGATGAGCTTGCTCTCAAAGGCTGGTTGTCACCAGCATGGGCAAAACTGGAAGTGAGTGATCCATGGGGTAAAGGACAGCCTGGACAATGCACAGACCTTGGCCAGCATCCTGCAGCACTCAGCACCGTTACAGAGCATCCCAAACCTCCCCGCTGTCCCTGCCCCCTTGAGCTTTCCATATTTACTGCAGACACAGCCTGCCAGACAAGGGTTTCGGCTACATTCACAGTCTTTCAAGTTTCCAATTAATAACTGCAAAATTCTCAGGATTAAGGCAGACAACCACACAAGCCTTTGGGTAATTTTGCCACCAGCTGAAAAAAAAAAAAACCCAACAAAACAACAAAACCAAGCCAAACCTAAAAATCTAGAAAACATTCCGGAGAAAAACTGCAAACAGTTCTGTTGCCCTTTAGAAAAGTCTTGCCATTTCTCAGCTAGCTCATCCCAGATGCAGCAGGAATCAAACTGATCCGCAGAAAAGCTCTGAGGCTGTCTCTGGAGCTGGTCACCCTCCACCCCCAAAGCATGGGGCTTCTGCCAGCAGGCAGCAAGGGCTATAGGGCAGGGGAGAGGAGGGCGAGGGCACGTCCGTATGTGGGGGAGATAAATGATGCTTAGGCAAGTGTTTGGCTTCTGTTTCCTGTTTTCCAGAGCTCTGGAGACTGTACATGGTACCTCCGAGACAGGGGTGCTGCTGGATGGCGGCTGAGGAGCAGGCTCTGGGATGTCCATGGGGTGGGGAGTTGGAGGGGCAGACCAGAGGGGAGCACCATGGGGCTGAACTGGGGTCATGGGGGCCGTGACCACCCGGGTAGGGCTTGCACCACCTGCATGCCTGTCCCTTTTCTGGTGTCAGCTGCTTTCTTCTCTGCCTTCCCTGGCTGTTTTTCACCAAATTAAATTAATGTCTCCCACTGGCTTGCCATGGGCAACTTTTTATTTATTTTCTTCCAATATGCCAGCAGGGAAAACTTCTTAAAATTCCCCAATTTTCTTACCCTGGTCTGGTCTCCACCCAGCCCTGTCCTAATTAACAAAACATTGCAGTTAATGCATGTGACACCGTCAGCGAGTCGAGGAGTAGAGGCAGTACTGGAGTCAGACCTTATTCCTGCTCAGCTGTGCCTCTTTTTTGGAGAAAGAAGCCATGTCTCCATGTGGAGGGGAAGAACTGCCACCCCTATCTTTCTGCACACCCGCTCCCTCCCCGGGCTCAGCTCCTTGGCAGGAACTCACAGAGCTTCTCCAGGCTGCACAGGCAGCAATGGGGAAAAAAAAGAAAGTTGGGCTGGTTTTATTTTTTTTTTATATAATTTTAAAATTATGCTTTTAATTTTTTTTTCAAACTAAAAATACCCTCTTGTTTTAAAGTTTCCAAGCACGATGCCCTGAAGAAGCAAGAATGACAGATGCTGCCGAGTACAGATGTTTTGCTTTCCTTTTTTTAATTTTAATTAGTAATATTTTCCACACCAAAACTCACAGATGGCTATTCGTGTCACTGCAACTGGATCAGGTCAGGACTAGAATGACCTGCTGGGGACATGGCCTAACCACCCTGCAGCACCGTGGTTATATTTAGGCAGGACTTTTTCTCTGCCTTATTAACCTATTAGTTGCCGTTGTGTCTCTGGGCACAGCTGGGCTGCCCTCAGCCTCCTCCCCGAAACATCCTGTTTCCTTTCACTGCAGCTCTTCTGGACAGCCATCTCCCCCAACACTTCAGCAATCAAATGCCTGAACTCACCCCACCATATGGATCTTCCTCCCAGCCCTACCTCCACCCTCCCGTGCACTTCCATCCTTGCTATGGTCGGGGGGGGAGGGCTGGTTTTTGAGGGTTCTTAATTTTAAACCGGTCCATTTGCCCTCAGGTGTCACATGTGGAGTTGTGCTTCTCTCAGACAACATTTCAACGCACAGCAAGGGTGCAGAGATGGGCTCTGGGCAAGAGTGGGTGAGATGTTACCACAAGGGTGGCTGGGGACAGCACTGGGGAGGGGAAATTACCCCCTCTTTCTTCCCTGGGCTCCTACTCCGGCTTTGCAGAGCAGTGGTGACTTCTCAGCATGTCTCTTGTTCCCTGTGGGGCTTTTTGCTCCAAGAAACCTTGACGGACAGCCACTTTCCTACGGGGAGCATCACAATCCCTGTGTCACTACCCCCTGGCACACCCACACACGTGCAGAGGACTCGCTGCTTCCCAGGAAGGGAAACAACACAGGAGCGACATCAACTGATTTCCAGCTCTGTCCTGCTGGGAAGGTTTGTGCCGGCAGGCTGGAGCAGTGATGGGTGAAACGCAGCTGTGGGGAGTGCAGACATGGCAGGAGGAGGGGGCAGGCTCTGCAGCATGTACTTATGTATATTATACAGCAGGTGTTTGTCAGGAGTAATTCACGGTGCTCCAGCAGCCTGTGGAAGAAAGCCTGTGTTAAAAGGCTTCCTTAGGTTTTCTTTTGCTGTGAACAAAGCATTGCTACACAGTAAAAAATCACGGAGGGGCAGACACCTGTGTGTGAAGTGTCAGCTTGGTGAACTGCGGTGATGGAAATTGCAAAGCAAGAGGCAGGAATTATTAGGAATTATTAGGACTGCCCGGCACACATGTTATGGTGTGGAACAGAGCCACTGCACCTTTGCCCGGGGCACGGCGTGTGGCTCTGTTGTCTTTCATCGAGGTGAAGCTGGAAAAGGTCTAGAGGATCCTGGCGAAGGTGAACAGGAGGATGGTTTCTGGTTAGGGAGCAGTTACCTGGGCTGGGGCTCTTCTGCAGCACGAGGAGTGACTGGAGGGATGAAGCAGCATGGGATGGATTTCCTGGGGATGTGAAGTTTACCTCGACAGAGCACCCCGTCTGCACTGCTTGTGGAGCCACGGGCAGGTCTCTGCAGTGGATCAACGCCAAATTCCCCACACAGGGCATCTCTGCTCTGGCAGCTCCTATGCACCCGGGCACTCATCTTATCCTGCATCTCTGATGGAGGTGTCAAGGACCGTCAGCAACCGAGCACAGCCCAGAAACCACCATCAGACAGGGAATGGTCAGAAGCAGGGAAAGGCTCGCGTGGGGCTGGGAATAGAAACAAGGAAAAGGTTTTGCTCATGGGGATGATGAACAGCAGGGCCTGAAAGAGCCCAGGGCTTCTGCAGCTCAGGAACAATACATGCCTAATGAATGCTAACAGATCAGCAGTAACTGCAGAGTTCTGAATCTTCCTCTCTAAGGTGTGACATGCATTACAAGACATCAAAGCAGAGGACAGAAGACACCCCAGTTTCTTGGTTCTGGGCAGGTACTAGCCCCGAGTCCTCTCCTAGAGCCACTTGCTGATTAACACGGCTCGTTCATCTTCTAAAGAGGCTGGTGAGAAGTCAAAGCAAGCACAGCCATCAGCCACAGCCCCACAAGAGCACAAGGGCTGGGGCTGTACCAGCCACCTGGGGAGCCTTGAGCTGCCGGGGCTGGGCTAGGATCGAGAACTCAAAAAACAAAAGAAAAGGGGCAAGAGGAAAGCCATGCTCAAAAAAACCTCAACAGGCAGCCAGACTGGGAAGGACTGTGTTTAACTGTTGTGGCATCTACGGGAGCATCCAGCTCTCCAGTGTGGATATCCTGAGATAACTCCAGGGATATCTCAGGGAGAGACAACTTGCAGGAGAGCCTGCCAAGGTGGCTGTAATGGGGTGAACCCGTGCTAGCAGCAGCCCTGCTTAATGCCAGTAAATGGAGCAGAAATCCTCTGCCTTCCCCAGGCCACGGAGTTTCGTGTAATAGACCCCAAGTGCTCCAAAGTGAGCCAGGTTTATGTTGCGGGGATATGGCTGTCTGCCTTTTATTGTGTTTTGCCGTGCTATCCTATTATACTGCACAATAAAACACCAGTTTCCTCCACTCATTAGCCATTTGCTTGTGCTTGAAGTGCACTGAGCATTCTCACGTGCCTGTGAAGGGAGGTGTGCTCTGCTCCTTGGGAGCCCCTCACTTCCCTGCAGACCCGCTGCCTGCATCAGAAGTGCGGCCACAGCCTCTGTGTGTGCATGTGCGTCTGTGTGTGTGTGCCCAGCTGCGTGTACGGCCACAGCAGCATCACAGAAACTCTGCTCTGGAAGCTGCATTCCTCAGGTCAAGCTGGCAAGAGTTAGGGAAAAGGAAATTCGTGGTTATCTGCATTAACTTTAATTTATCCCCTTTGTGCACCTACGTCCTAGATTAAATGAGATATGGGGACCTATGGAAAATGGTAACTTTGAGTGTCAGTGCAGAGAGCACAGGTGGGAAGAGGCAGAAATAAGGTACTCTGGCAACAGCAAAAATGGTGGGTTTTTTTAATTTACTGCCTTAGATACAGCTTTTCTATTATAGATTTTGGGGTTTACTTGGTTGATTTTTGCTTTCAGCACTTTTATGATGCCTCTTAAATAAAAAGGAGGTTATATTATAGGTGCAGCAGTCCAGCATTTTATGGTGTCCTTTGGGCGATGTGAGGTAAACAGAGTTAACATGGGATTTGGGCACTGGATGGCAAATCCAGGCAGGGTTTGTACAGACAGGGGCTGTGGCAGGGGAGGGATAGAACATCCATTTTCCCTTACTTTTCTACAGGAACATGTGTGTAGAGAGAAGACTAGAACCATCTTGGTGCAGGAGGTGACTAAGAGAGGCAGCAGGATCTACCATAACCCTACCCAAGACCAGCCTGGGCTTGGCCTTTGCTGCATGGACCGTGATTCAGAGGATGGAACAGCCCTGTGGGCTTGCAAACATCTCCTGCAGCCTCAGCCCATGAAGCAGCAGCAGCCTGTGAGCCCCAGTCTAAACTGCAGCTACCCCTGCACGCCTGTTCTGAAGCTCTGCAAAACCTCCCAGCTTCCAAGTGACCTGCCTCCAGCAAGGACCGATAGTTCCCTCTGCTGGGAGGACTGTGAAGAAGTGTCTTTGAGCTCCTTTTCCTGTCTGAGGAGGACACAAAAATCAGATCTCCCATTCTTGGGGCACCCTCACCGCAAGCATCTCCAAGAAAATCCTTCCTCGGATGTTACTTCCCTCTCTCCTTGTTATCCTGATAACTGTAGAGATGAAAAGACAATCCACAGTTCACATTTAATGATTTTATTTGGTGGTGTTAATTTTTTATGCCCTTCCTTGTGGTGGAAACAGGCTATTTCCAGGGAATTTCAGCTTGTTTTTTTTCAGTTTCTGGAGCATAGTCTTTGCTGTCACAGTTGCAGAGAAAAGCTGGGCGATGCATTCCTAATATAGCAAAGAGCAACTGCTTTCCGTTTTTTAGATCTTGCAATTCTTTTTTAAGCTGATCTGCAAAATCTGATAACTAAGGAGTTTTAAAAGTTGGATGATATTAACAACCAAACAGGGCATCCGGCAGCTACTCTCCTTTATTTCTGGCTCTCAACAGGTAATTCTCCATTAGTCTGAGGCATGCGGTTATGTTTCTCAGTCAGATAAAATAGTCTTTTCTGAGTCCTGTCAGCCTGAAATCCCATTAGTTTTATCTGGATGGATTGGTAAGAACATAGGGGATGTTCCTCTTTCCTTGATCCAATAAATGAGGGACCGAATTAAGAGCAGTGGGTGGAGGAAGAAGAAGAAGAAAGGGTGTGCTGAGGAAGCAGAGGTTTTGTGTCTTCCGGGAGAGAGAGCAGCAGGGCTGAGGAGAGTGTCTTCAGACATCCTTAAAAACCAGGTCAGGAACCAGCAGACACATTAATATTTTAACAGCCTAAAGCAAGCCCTGCCCCACCTTGCCCTGCCTGATTTGGGGTGCAGGAACCCTGTGCTGAATTAGTTTATTGCTTACACCGTGACTTGAATCAGTTATGGTGCTTGCAGTGAGTAGCCTGTAGCTCTGCTGGCTCTGTGTGGCTCCTGCAAATGCGAAGTGATGCACCTGGGGGGGGAAAACCAAAGAATCTCACACAGCTGTATCCAACAGACAACAAGCTATTATCCTCCTGAAAGAGAGTTTGGCATGGACAACTTTACAGAAGCCTCAGTCTCCTGTTCGTTAGCAGCCAAAGAAGCAAACAGAAAGTTGTGCCTTATTGGGGGAGGAATGGAGAAGGCACCTGTGCGACCACACAAACCATGGTGAAGCTGCATCTTGGATGTGGCCTTGACCTCTGTCTTAGGCAAAAAACAGAGCTGGAAACAGCAGAGAAAAGGAAAGGTGACAGGTCTGATCAGAGGCGCACAACAGCTCTGGACACAAAGTGACTAAATCACTTAGGATTCTGCAGCTCAGAGAAAAAGCAGAATGGAGATGTTGGGAGTAACTTGACAGGTTAAAAGAAGGTGGCAGATGAAGCATTCCTTTTTGCTTGCAGCACAAGGGTGAAGAAGCATCCAGGGAATTCACCAGGCAATGGGCTTAAAATGAACACAAAAGGATGCTTTCCTGCTACCCATCCTCACACCGCCCTCCCCGCCCCCCAATTTGTGTTCAAATTGTGGGGCTTGTTGCCAGCAGATCTTGTAGATGACAAGAGTTTCATCTGTTTCCAAAAGCGACTCAGCAACATGAATAAAAGAAAAAAAAATCCCATCAAGAGCTATTAAGGGCAACCATACCATCTTGAGAGGTGTGGGAGTGGGTAGGCTACGGCCATATGCGCCTTGTCTCTTGTGTTTCTCTCCAAAATTTTCACTAGTGGGAAGTGGCAGAGGGCAGATTTGGGAGGAGGAGGGTGGTTCTGCCCCTCACTGCCCGTTCTTATGACCTTTGGTCTAAATTTGGGGTGGGCTGGGTGTGGCCAGAAGCAGAGCTAAGCACCCGTTGGACTCCAGGGATGAGAAGAATGGCAGGCAGTAAAAGAAACTCGGGTCCAGCCTTACTCCATCTACATTTCAGTGTGGCTCCTTAACAAGATGTGCTGTTGCTTTCAGCCCTCTCTGCAGCCAGGAGAGACGGAGGCACTGTCACAGAGTGGGTGATAAAGACGACCACAGTGAAGCTCACCAGAAGTTCCTGACAGCAGCCAGGAGCATCCACCTCAAACAAACACAGCAGGACAAGCCTGTAGTAGTGCTTCCCAAGCAAATCATCCCTTCTGGCAGCAATCTGCTGCTCTGGGACTTCCCGAGCAGTGAGCAGTTCTCTGTTCACTAACTCCATCGCCAGTTTTGAGACTGCAAAAGGCTGCAGTGCCTTCAGTCAGAGACAGGAAGATGCCTGGCTGCCTGGTGAATCCCTACATGCTGTGGGTCTCAGCTGATCCATTCCAGCTGGAGATCTGAGTGGGCATGGAGTTAGAAGCAACTGTCTCATCTCCCATCGCTGCATGTGAGTGTGTCAAGGTCCAGGTGAGCCAGTCCAGGTTACTGCTGGAGTTCCACCCCACGGTGCTGAGGGCAAGGATCAGTGCCCAGTGAGGCTCACAGAGCAGCACCAGACCCATGCTGCAAGCTCAGGGTCATGAAGTCACTTCTATCCTTGATGTCTGCTGAAAAGTGGAAACCTAGGAGCTCAGGAGAAAACTCCATCATGCCAGGCAGCCAGGGAATAGGCAGCTCTTGCCCAGAGGATCTTCCTGACTAGGAAGCATCATCCCTTTGCAGTCTGGGAGACAAAAGAAAGACTAAGCCAGCCCTTATGCCAAATCCACACACAGTGCCTGTGTCCCAGCCAGAACACAACCCCTCATCCATGGTCCCAGCCCACGCAACAGTATTTGTGTGAAGTTCCTGGGACACTTCACCAGAGGCAGCATTTTGTATCTAGGTGCATTCAACCTGTTTTTAAACAGAGGCCCAAGCCAAGCCAAACCCCAAGCAGCAAGTCCACCTCACAGTGTGAAAGGACAAGGGATAATGGTTTTAATGGTTTTAAACTGAAGAAGGGTCGATATAGATTAGGTATAGGAAAGAAGGCTTTTTACGATGATGGTGGTAGAACAGGGTCCCAGGCTTCCCAGAGAGGTGGTGGATGCCCCATCCCTGGAAACATTCAAGGTCAGGCTGGCCAGGGCCCTGAGAAACCTGCTCACTGCTGAGCAGTTGAACTAGATGGCCTTTAAAAGGTTATTTATAACCAAAACTATCCTACAATTCTGTGACTCTGTGGCTCTGTGATAGTGGAGAACTCTGAAGCCTTACCATCTCAGATCAAACAAAGCTGGGTCTTGATAACCCAAGGCACAAATCCTGACTTTCAGCAGCCTTGATTTCTTTGGATGTTTCCTAGAAACCAGGAGCTTTGCACCCTGTTTCCTCAGCCTTCACTGAGCTCACCAGTCAGGCTGGACTTTGCAGGCACAGGTCAGTAACTGCAGGCATGCTCTTAGATCAGCTGAAAGAGAAAGAAAGACAGAGGGAGATGCGATCCCACAGCTCTGGAGACCCCAGCAGTGTGCTGGCTGCCCACTAGCAGTCAGGAACACACGGCCAGAGCCAGCAGCAACAACTCCAGCTGGAGGGAAAGCAAGACCTGTACTTCCCCCTCCCTGGCCACATCCCCTGCAATGAGATCGGTGATCGGACTCTCTCTCTGAGACATCCCAAGGTTGGAGCTGGAGAAGCAGAGAGCACCCTGGGACACCTGTGTTTGTACCAAGCAATGCCTGTCCTGTGAAAGGTGATTATGAGGTTGTTCTCAGCTGTGATGACTGCATCACCTCTCTGCTCTCACTTCTGCCTTTCCCATATTTCCAAGAGATAATGATCTCATCTCCTAACTGTTGAAGATCACTCCTTGTCTGCACTTCCCTTCCCTGTTCCCCTCCTCTGTTCATTATGGCATAGAAATGTTATCGACCAACAATCACTAGATGTCAAAAAATCTTATCGCAGAATCCAGCTGCCAACATAGCCTAAACGTGCTTGGGAAATGTCAGTAAATTACAGCAGAGAGAGAAAGTGAGCAAGGGAGGAAACATTAGGATGAGCGGTGAACTGCAATTAACTGCTCCACATTTGGAAGAAGCAGGAAATGTATGGAGGAAAGCAGAGTTAAGGGGTCATTGATCTCTGTAATTGAGGGGAAACTGAGAAATTGATGGTTTAATGGGGTTCAGCTGAAAGGAAAGTGTGCTCTGTGGGCCATACTGGGGCAGGCAGACCATTGCTGTTGGGCATAGGACCCATCCTAGTTAGGTCACAACACTCAAGATACTCCTCAGCCTTCCTTCAAAGCAGCTTGTCTGTGTTGTTCAGCTTGGTATCCCCCTGGAAAGGATTTCTTGTCTCATGCCCACACCTAGACTGTGTTCTTGCTTTGGCACAGACCTGTGGTCGCCTTCTTTCCAAACTGACTGGGGACCAGGACTTGGGCTTTGCATTGTCATCAAGCCAGATTAGGATCCGTCATCTCTAAGGATGTGTCCAAGAGCAGCCTGGAGAGGAGTCAGCCCAAGGTTGTTCAGTCTGAGCTTGCCTCCATTTATCCCACAGTTCCTTCAGAAAATATCATGTGGAAAATACGGCACAAACATCCCTGGCCCAGCCTCCTGCCACTGCCCTGGGATTCACTGGGTGGCTGTTTAGCAGTCCTGGGGGCAGGGTGCGAATAACTTGGGGCTCCAAACACACTCAGTGGTTGCCCTTGCAGGTCCAACTCTCTGTCCCAAGAGCACACAAGGGTCAGCCCTGCAGAGCTCTGGCACAGCTGGACCACGGTTGGAAGCCAGCAGCTAACAGGCTCTGCCTTGCCACACCATGGTCAAGCAATCCAGTCTCTCCCTCCCTCTGAGGCAGGATCAAACATCGCTGGGAAAGTCCTGATCTGCCATCCTGTTTATTTCCCATCACCACTGCCTGATTGTTCCCCATACACGTGTCTCCGAATATTTTGACTCACAGGAGCAGGCCTTAGGCAAAGTAAACTGCCATAAAGATCTGGAGGCTATTCTACAGACCCATCTGGCCCCTCTCTCCCTCTCCTTCTCCTTCTCCATCATCTCCATCTCCATCTCCATCTCCATCTCCATCTCTCTTTCAAAACTCTTATTCTTACATCAAGCTTGCAGTCCCAGGGCTGTTTCCATCCCCCAGCCTCCTAAAGCATGCTCCACCTGTCCTGGACAGTGCTTTCCACCCTATCTCTGCTTTTCATCTCACACTCCCCATCCTCCTGATTTTCTGTCCTGCGCGCATCCTCCCTAAGCTGTAAAAGATGCTGCAGTGAACAGAGCAGAGCTGGAATGGAAAACACAAAACACTGCACAAACATGTCTCCAAGACCTGGCTGTTCCATGGGAACAGTCTGACCTTGGTTTTAATCCCATGGCAGAGGGAAGATGTTTTAAGGCTCTTTGTACCACTGAGGAAGAAATGCCGACTAGTACAGTTCCCAAGGACAACCACAGGTCATCTTCAGTGACATCCTTTTCATGCCATCGATGCCAGGTCCCAATCTGGGAACCACGGCCCGAATGTCCTGCAAGTGTGGGCACCACTTACTCCACTAGGAAGATGTCAAGGTCAGACTGCTCATCGCCTGCCAGATTAAATGGTCACTTGCAAAATTCACAGGCCCTTTGGAAATGTCAGCCTCTGGTAGAACAAGCTCATTGCTTGTCACTGCAGCTCTGCTCAGCTCGTGCTTTGCACAGCTGAGGCAGGCACCAAGAGGCACAGACCTGTGTTCCTCCATATGCTCTCTGCCCTGCCTGCAGCTGCTGCACAGCCGGGGGCTGCACAGCCAGGGGAAGCTGTGCCTACAACTCCCCATGGCTGAAAAACCACAGCCAGGCCCAGGATCCCCTTTACAGCATGCACAATCTAGGTAAGGATAGGCCAGGTTAATAATTTTCCTTAAATGGACTAGAGGATGAGCAGAGGTTTGTTCTTTTTGCACGGGGTCATTTCCCCACTCTTTGCAATGAGACATTGCCATTTAAGAAATAGCAGATCACATTTATTTGGCCAGTGAGTGCATCCACCAAAGATGCTCAGGGTTTGGAAAAAGATGCTCACCCTCCTCCAGGAGATGATGACATTTCAGTCTTTCTAATTAAGTTTGTGTCCCAGACCAGCAGAAACTGGAAGATATAAATCTCATTTTCCCCCCTTTGTATTAAATTGAATTTAATGTTTGTGTAAGATAAAGAGCTTATAGCCATGGATATCTTTGTTCTAACTCCCTATGGACACTGCTTAGGACAGCAGGGTCTTCTCCTTCATGGCCCCTGGTCCCAGGAGTCACAGCTGCATCTGCTGATAGCCCAGCTAGCTTACAGTGCAACCACTTCTCACTGGGGAATCATGGAGAGACTTGTGCTTCTCAACAAGTTTCAGACAGTGACCTGCAGCAGAGGAAGGGGAAAACATGATTAGCACTGTAGGAACTTGTCCTACTTAGGCGAAATGGTCTTTGTGGCTGCAACACCTGTATCGCTGTGTAGGATATTAGAGAAGTGACAGAAGAACAGCTGAACCTCTAGAAATCAAAATCAACCTCTCCTGAGACAGTTTCTATCTGTAAGTGGCCTGAAATACGGCAAGTAAGTATCTAGACACCGAAAGCCTGGACACAAGCTTGCATGCTGTCCCACCACAAGGGAAGGTCAATCTTCGAAAAAAACTATAATGACACTGCTTTTATAAAATTTCCAACCATCCTCTGAAAAACTGCACATGAAACTTCTCCTCAGTGCTGGCAAGTATCATCACCACCCAGTCCTGATTTGCTGACATGCAGATCACCAAGGTCCTGCAAACTTGTGCTGTTTTTTCTCTTTCCGTTCTACTGAGCACAGCTGGAGCTAAAGACCTGCCCTTCTTTCTTTGCCGTGTGCCTGGAAGTGTAAAGGAGCTAGAGGTGATCCTGAAGCATGTTTGCCACAGAGCTGCGAAAAACAGCGAGAAAATCCTCTGTGGCATCATCCCCCCAGTGGAAGCTGGCCTTGCTCCCATGGAGACCTGCCCTTGGGTTGTGTTTGCTGTGCTGCACCGAACATATGGGGTTTTCAAGTGTAGAGAAGTTGGTCCTGTCTCTTGGCCATACAGAAGAAATATTCTGTACAGCTTCATCCTTTCTTTCACTGTATGCTGGGGATTGGTGACTGAGAAGCTGCCTGCACCCAACTGGTGCTCTTCTGTTAACGCTGCCCCACAGAAGGAACAGCCTGTCTTCCCACCCACGCAGAGAACCTCCCTGACCACAACAGCCTTGGAACCCCATGAAGCACCTGGTGTGTGAAAACCGAGCTCAAAACCCTGCTTGGAAACTCCTCCTCTCCTTCTCCAGTGCTGCCTTATCTCCCTGCTCGCTGTGCTTCTGCTGTGACAGTGAAAGGATGAGGTCACGGAGCCCTGGGAACCTGCTGTCCCCTCCCCTCTCTGCTCTCACCAAGCTTTCCTTGCCCAGTGCAATTCCAAAGGTGTCAATGTTCATTTGGCTGGGCCTGCTGCGCAACAAACTCGTGTGGCCCTCGAGGGACTCAAAAGTCAAGACAATTCCAAAAGGAAAGTAGAAGCTTCCGCTTGCAATTTTCTCACTCCTTCCTGCCTGCTCCACTGCAGTGACAGGAGGGTAGAAGCAGGAGGGACGCACGATGTGGCTGAAATACATCAAACCCAGAAGTTTCATTAACCATGCTCAAGAGTTATTATTCAGACCTTCCTGGTGCTCCAAGACTGCTTTTAGTTGGCTGAAAGCTTTTAAGCGCAGAGCCACTGGATATGGGCCAAATTGTGTGACTGTGATGCTGTCCATGACCTCCTTCAGGCTCCCTGGACTTTTTACCTCCCAGGTGTTCCAGCTGACCTGTAAAATCAATATGCTGGGACTGTATATTTAACTGAGTGCTTGTCTTGGGCCAAGGCCTCAAAAATGTAGATGACAGGTAAGTATTTCTGGAAAAAGACAAATGGGAGATGACGATGAAAGGGTATAAAGATTGGTGCAAGAAGGGAAATAAGCTCATGCTGTCCAGTAGAAATAGCATGCTCATAGACTCACAGAATCACAGAATGGTTTGGATTGGCAGGGACCTTAAAGATCATCTTATTCCACCCCCTGCCATGGGCAGGGACATCTTCCACTAATTCAGGTTGCTAAAAGCCCCATCCAGCCTGGCTTTTAACATTTCCAGGGACGGGGTATCCACGACTTCTCAGGGCAACTTGTGCCAGTGTCTCACTATCTCACAGTAAGGAATTTATTCTTAATATACAATTTAACCTGTCCTTGGTCAGTTTAACGCCATTCCCCCCTGTCCTATCACTACAGGCCCTTGTGAAAAGTCCCTCTCCAGCTCTCTTGTAGCCTGTTTAGCTACTGGAAGGTGCTCTAAGGTCCCCCAGGAGCCCTCTCTTCTCCAGGCTGAAGTCCCCATTTTTTGCCCCAGGAGCAATCGCAGAGTATCGATGCATAGCATGGAAGATCCAAAGCACTGCAGGCTTTTTCATATGTTTTCCAGCCATCCTGATGTTTGGGCATGCTACTGAGAGTGGCAAACCCTAGTTCTATCTCTCCTCTGATTCACTTGTGTCCTGTGCAGACACACATGAGACAGGCTTTTCAGCTGGTGTCCACTACCATTTCAATTCTGGTGGCTGTCCTGCTTTAGATAAATGATTCAGTATTCATTAATATCCATCCTTCCTCCAAAACTCTCTGGTCTTGACTAGTATAGTCCTTGTTTGGCTAGCAGGAGCCTGGTGCTCAAATCTCTGACTGGAAGAAAAAAAGGGTGTATATATATTTTCAATTTGCAACCCTGTAGTGACAGAGGGTGGATGTGGAGAAGGCAGCTTTTCCCATGTGTTGTGCCTAGGATCTGCAAGGCCTTCAGGGACCATTTTCTCTCTAAACTCTTAGATCTGCTGTGATCCCAGCTGAGCACAAGCTGAGATTGCTGCAGCCCTGGGTGCTGCTGGCAAGCAGCTGGGGTTGTAATAGATAGCACCTCTGCAAAGACAACTTCAGACAATACAAGGGTAGTTCCTGTTGTAATTTCGTATTAATTACTGCTGTAAAAGCAGTACCCAGATGAGATCGAGCCCTCTGAAAAACAAGGGGCGGTGCTTGCTCCATTTGAATGTCGAGACCTACAATCTGCCTTAAGACAAAAGGTAAGGAAGAGTAATAAGTCTGTAAGGGTTATAAAAGTGAGAGGGGCAGCTCATCATGGCCCCATGTGCCTTTGCTGAAGACATGCAGGGGACTGAACCCTTTCAGAAGCCAGCCTATGAGTTTGTGCGTTCGCCCCGGCCCTTCCCCAGTGGAGAAAATCTCATTTCCCACCACTAATTGATGCAGAGAACCACTCAGCTCACTGAAATTACAGAGAAGAAAGGGTTTGGGTTTTTTTTTTTTTTTTGGCCATCTATTAGCATTTTTAATTTGCTACATGAGGTAAGTTTCAAAAGGTGCCAGAGGGCAGCTTAAGAAATTAGCTGTTCTTAGCATTTTCTCTTCTTTCTGCCTGACTTGGGTCCTCAAAGCCTTAATTAAAACTAGGGAGTGCTTCCAACACACGACACAGCAGACAGCGCATGACAAGACAAGCTGGAGCCCCCCACAGAGCATCATGCTTCTCTGGGACTTCTGATGGGAGCAGGGAGCATGAGGGAGCAGAGGAGAGGTGGTCATCTTGGTGTTCCGCAGGTGTGGGAGGCACAGGGGCTGTGGAGCAGGACTGCAAGTCCAGGAGCTGCTGCAGGAAGCAGAGCTGGATCCACAGCTGGGTGAGAGGGGCAGACAGGCAACATCACACACTGGGTGGGAGGCTCTTGGGGTGTCTCTCTTCCTGATGCCAGCTAGTAGGTGAGTAGACTCATTTACAGGAGGAATTTCCCTACTTGTCTCTCATCATTGGGAGATATTTTTCCTCCTCCTGATTCTCCATCATACCCCTTGCTGTCAAGCAGCAACATCACCAGACAGCTCAGGATGCCTGGAGGACCAAAAGGATTTTGCACAGATTTTTGAGCACGCTGTGTAGTAATGTGGGAGAGAACCTTGCTGCAGGCTGGGTCACTCAAGGCCAAGAGTTAAAGCAAGACTCAATACCATCTTTCAATGATTAATAAGTTGCCAAAAAAATTAAAGAAGGCCATATTCCCAAGACTGTAGGTAATATTTAGCTCCCTCAGCTGCTTCTTACCCTCCTTTCTCACTTTAGGTCAAGTTGGACACTTTCTTCGTTGACTCAGAATGGAGTTCCTTTGCCTCAGCTAACTAATGCCACCTTCTTCCCCCTGTCCATCCATGCTGGGCATCCAAACTCAGAGAGCCAGGAAGAGGCCACACTGCTTCCAGCCATGTCACAGCCACAGCCTTGCTCTTAACCTCTTCCATGTGATTAAAGAGAGCAGGGACACCTCTGACTGCTCACCACGAGCCCCAGCCCAACACCACTGTCTGTACCAAGTCAGGAAAAGGGTAGGAGGCTGGAGAAGCAAAGGACATGTGCTCCTTCCAGCAGTAGGGAAATGGCCCAGGGAGAAGCTCCAGGGAGCTGTACCCCAGCCACAGAGCATAGAAACAGATTTGCTTGATGCTTATCTCAGGATTTGTCTTAGAGAACAAAAATGTGTTTTGGAAGAAGGTCGGGCGTGGAAGTAAATGTTTGCTAAGCCAGGGACAGAAGAGGGACCACCTGCCTTCTGCAGCATGAAGCAGCCATGAACAGATGGGATGCTTTCCTTTGAAGAGAGAGTGGTCACCATGACCTTGCAGGAATGGAAAACTTGGATCACTTTGCTCCACATGACTCCACCTGTTGAAATCCAAGGACAGAATGTGGCTGGAGCAGCTCGGGGTGTGGGTTTACAGGCTCTGGATGGAAGCTGTCCCCAGCTGTCTGTTTGGCAATTGCTGTCTCAGCAAGCAATGTGAGCTGAGGCAGGGCCATCCAGGGCCATCACCCTGTGGTACTGGCTCTATTAACTGTAGTTGAAACAACAGCCTACAAATTGTCTGCAGTGAAAGCCTCCAGGGCTAAGCCCTCCAGTTTGTCTCCTGTCTCAGTTCCTGCCCCTTGACTGCACCAGCAGTGCAGGGACTTGAATAACCCATGCAGTGGACATCCTCACTCCCTTCCCTCGCCCTTTGGCTGGCAGCAGTCAGCAAGAAACCACAGTAGGTGAGGCTGAAATCCAGGTGCTCTGTCAACCGAGCAACCAGAATCTCTTGGGGCAACTGGTACCCCTTCCAGTATGGAACAGAAGTTGTGCCTCCACGTGTCACAGCTCAAAACAGTCCCCAGATGGAGACTCTTCTTCTGTCTTGCTTCCTGCCAGGCTTTCACTCAGCCTTTCACCTGCACCTGGGTGCTGAATATCTGCACAGAGCTGCCACTCTTGCATCAGGTCTGCACAGGAACTCCCCCTGAGCCTGACATCAAAGAGGGGTCAGTAATTTCTGGCTGAGTCCATGCTAGCAGCATGCCAGGCCTGGAGCAGGAGAGATCCCGTCTGGGCTGTCTCCATGCTGCGTGTACAGAACAGGTCAGGATGGCTCAGCAGAGGCTGTGGCAAGGGCTGTCACCAGGCACAAGCCAGCCTGTGCAGGGAGCAGGAGCTTTTGCATATCCTGCAGACCCCGGGAACCGTGCTGCACGTAGCTGGGTACCATCTGTTCCTGCCTTCCCCACCGACTGTTCATCCCACTCACATCCATAGGCGCTTGTTAACACAGCTCTCCACTGATCAAACCCTGCCTTCGTGCTGGGCTCAGTTTTCCTCTTCTTCCTCTGAGGAGTCTTCTGTGGGTTACTCCACCCCAGCTTTAATTAACACTGGGGAGAGAAAGTGAAAACAGCTCTTAGTCGATCATGGCAGGGGACAAGACCTAATAAACCCCAGGAGAGGAAGACTGACTGCAGGAATCAGGGTAGTAAAACCAGAAACCTCTGGAGCAAGGCTGGGCTTGGGCTCCGCAGCCGGTTAGTATTCAGCTGGAATGCCACGTTGTTGTAGACAATGCATTAACATCAAAGCCACTGGGTAAGCGGTTTTACTTAAGTGATGTATTTGGTGTTATATTTTTATTGTGTGTTTTTTTACACCGTGTTTTTATTTTTATGTTTTCATGTTCGAGTTTTTGCAAGAATTTAGTGCTGCTGAAAAGCATTCTATCGACAGCCCCGGAGATTGAAGCTCTTTGTCTATATCCAGAGCAGGCAGCACGCTAGCAGCCTGCTGGCACCACGCTGGCTCTTTGCCTCAATCCCACTCTCAGGGATCACCTTCAGAGATGAGAGAGCTGTACTGTTGGCATTGCCAGCAGAGAAGGACAAGGGGATGTATTTGTGGGGTCCCAACCTTAGAGAAGACACTCTGAAGTCGACTTTGAAGCCCGATTTGCCAAAAGCCCTTATGGTCCTATGCCCCACTGTGCCGGGGGGAGTCAGGCGTGTCACAATTGGATTTCAGGTTGCTGGGTGTCATGGATGCTTTTGACCTGCAAGCCAAAAGTCTCCTCTAACAGCAGGATTCAGGAAATCTCATCTGCTGCAGAGAAGTGAAGACATCAGTCCCCTTCCTGTAGGACCAAGATCTGTGAAAGAAAAAGTTGAGATCAAACTTCGTTGGTTGAAGGGTCAGTGACAGAGTGAAGTCCCCAATCTCCTCTGGCCCTGCTAAAGGACACAGGGTGACAGGGGTCACTGCTGCTGCTCCCCCTTCCTTGCTCCTTTCCTTGCCAACACATTGCTTTTCCCTTGCCCCTGAAAAGCTGAAATGACAGGAGAGAAAAGGATTAACCTTTGCCACCCGTGGAGGCTGCTGCGTACAAATATTTCTCTCCAAAGCATCAAGTAATAAATGAGTCTTCATCTTTGTCAAACACCTTGGAGTCCATTTGCCATGTCTCCCCAAAGGCAGCACAGCAGGGCAAGGCAGTGTGTGAAATACAGGAGGACTATAAATCTCTCCAACACTGTATGGGCATTTTACAGCTTGCAGTTTTCACTGAGAAGTGGCTGTAAATAATGGAGGGGGATATCTGCCACCTGTCTCCAGGGGAGGATTTATTTGGGTGTAAGTGCTATAGATCTTCATATGTATGCTGCAGCTGTAAATAAGCAAAGTTTAAGCAGTGACTGAGGTCCGTGTTGATCTCTTTCCCCCCACACTCCTTTTCTCTCTATTGTTTCACCTGCTTGTTTCCCTGCTGTTTTAGGCTACATCTCACTCCTGAGGTGAGCACATGCCTGGAGAGTCACTTGAGGAGGAAGTGGGTTGCTGTGATTGAGTACACATTTTGCTTTCACATTCAGCCCATACAAAGGATTCGAGGGGAAGAGAAGCCAATAGTTAGGATTCAGGACCCGCTGCTATGTACTCTTCAAATGCTCCTTTGAGTTCTTGGTTCAGGATTTTAATGATGCTGTTATTCTCGTGCAGAAGCATATGGTTTGCTCCAGTCTGTTCTGTGTTGCTGTGTGCTGGCCCCTGTTTCAAGTCACTTCACTCAGCGGAGAAGAGTATCTGGAGGGAAGTTAACTCTTTGAAGGCATCGAAGCTGCCAGTCCACAGAGCCCAGGGCATGCATTGGGATGTGGCATGCAGAGCCAAAAGGCTTTGCAGGCAGCTGGCACTGTCAGGACATGCTAGGCTGGTTGTCATGCATCGGGGACAACTTGCAAGGCAAGTCTGGGTACGTGTAGCTTCACCTGCAGGGATGATGAGGGGTCCAAAGGAGTCACTGTTGATGGATGTAGCAAAGCAGCCCTCAAAGGCACTGCTGATTTCAAACAGCAAGCTTCAGCCCAGCTGGCTGTTGTCCCCTGCAGCCAGGACCCAAGCAGAAGGTGACCGGGTTCTTAGGCTGTGTTTGGGAGCACAGAGGCAAATCTTGGACGTATCTACAGACTGCAAACCGCTGCCCTTGGGCTGCGTTGGAGGAGGAGGAGAAAATGGCCCCTGGGTTTTGTCATTAAGAGGTGGGGTTTGCTGCTGGCAGCGTTGCAAAAAAACACAGTCACCTGAAGCTACCAGTCACTGTCAGTCCCATCCAGAACCATTTTCCTTCCACTCTCCAGAAGAAAAAACGCGTATGTAAGGACAGCGATCCATTTTCAGCTCTTGGTAAGCCAGAAAGGAATCAAAAATCATAGCAGGAAAAGAAGTAGCCACCCCAATTGATGCAGGGTGAGACCAGATTCCTGTCCCTGTCAGCTAGGCACTGCACATGTGCAATAAAAAGGCAGGCCCGATTCAAAACAGCTTGTGGCATTCTCTGCGATGCAATATCAAGTAATGCCCTTCCCATGCCCTTCAATATCTTTATAAATTCTACCCTCTCTTCCTGCCCACACAACGTGTTACAGAAATCAGAGAGGAAACAAAGAGCTGAGGACAAGGAGACCCGGCATCCCGCAACAAAGAGCTCTGCGAATTCTTCAGGAGATCCCCATAGTGTGATTAGCATCTCTTTACAGCAGCATCATCTCTCCTTCTTTTGTTTCCCCAGAGGAAGATAAAATTGTCACCAAGCACCAGAGAATGAAGCCTGATGAATACTGAAAAGACATTCACCTGCAAACTAGGATGGACTGGCCCCAGAGCTTTTAATTAATGTTTTCAGAAGCTGGGACAAGAAGGAATAACTGGGTTTGGAGATGTGAGGGCAGTGCAAGGAAGCAGGGCTGCCTTAATGAGAAAGGACAAGTGGTACTGGCTGAGGTGTGAGCTCACGTCCTACTCCCAGGCACAAATCCTACTCCCCTCTGCTCACACAGACTCAAAAGCACTCTTAGGGTGGAGAACATGGGTGGTGAGACAAAGCCTTGCTCCAAAGTCACCCCTCTGGGCTCCCACATGGGCTGCTCTGACTGTAAGTCCAGGCGAGGAGCCCTGACATCACCCCGTACTTTGCTGTAGGCAAGGAGCTCCTACTCATCTTTGACTTCCCTTCCCATGTCTCAATTCTCAACCAGAAAACACTCTGCAAGTTAGAGAACGAGATTGCTATTGCTCATTTTCTTGTGTGTGTCCTTACCTCTTTTTTTCTTAAAAAATAAAAACCAAACAGCAGCTCTCAAAAAATACTTTAGAAGAGGTTGATTTTGTGAAATGCTATTGCTGAACTGAAATTTGCAGGAAGTTTGTGGGCAGTTTGAACTCAGTACTTTTCCTTCCCGGTGACTTCTCGTATTGATGTTTCCTACAGTGACTCATTGTCCTCTGTATAAGCATCTCTGAGTGACTGAAGCAAAAAGGCTCAGTTAGGGAAGGGTTCCTCTATGGGTCTCCTGAAATTACAGTAGTTTAAATTGCTGCCCAGCAACCCAGAGCTAAATTGCAGTGCTTCAGCACCTCTGGCAATTGCCGCTTCTCCATTCATATGCCAGAAAATGACGGGTCCAAACAAAGAGAGCTCCACTGATTGAAGGAGAGTGGGAGATGTGTAGGCAAGCTGTGGAAAACCTTAGTTCCAGATTCCACCCCTCTCAGTTCAAGGAGAGGGATGACTTTTGAACCCCAGCTATACTATACTCGGAGTCCTTTGGGGGTGAATTTGGACAGGTTCCACTCTGGCCCTAAAGGGACAGGCATTGTAATGGGGTTTGGCCACGTTGCATCAGTGAGCAGATACAGCTTTAGGACAAGTTCAGGAGGTCCGTCTGGAGCTCCTCCATCAGAGTGATCCTCTTGGTGCAAACAAGTGGACACAGCATCCCAAAGCTGTCTGTTGCCCTATCAGCTTACCAGTCAATACTGCTCCTGTCTGTTCTCTGACACCTCAATTTCATCTTCTGTATGCAACCGAGGCCCATAAATTCACTGTGTGTGTCTCCTGCTGTTTGTGACCTGGGACTTTCCAGTGCCATGATGCTGCCCAGAGCGAGCTGTTTCGGGAAAGGTTTGGAAAAAGGCAAAAATAGCAAGCGAAGCAATAGAACTGCAGCTGTGTGAGGAGGAACCAAATAAGCTGAGGCTAAGATTTGACAAACTGATAACCAAAGCACGAGAAAGGTCTGCAAGATTGTGAGGGGGAAGGAAGGGATGGAGAGAAGCCAGTTGTTTTCTCTTCCTTACAATGGAGTTAGGAGGTTTCAAGTGAAAACTGTAGATGGCAGATTGCAAATAAAATAGATCCTTTGAAACAAAACATCATTTGCCTGTGAAACTCACAGAATCACAGGCTAGCTGAGACTGACAGTGAACTCTGTCATTTTATCCAAGCCCTCTGTACAGGCAGGACCACGTAGGGCAGGCTGCCTGTGTCCAGATGTCTTTGGAGGATCTCACAGGGTGGGGACTCAACCTGTTGCAGTACTTGGTCACCCTCACAGCAACAAAGTGTTCCCTGATGTTCAGGAGGAGCCTTCTGTGTCCCAGTTTTTGCTCCCTGCCTCTGCTCCTGTCACTGGATGCCACTGGAAAGAGCCTGGCTCTGTTCTCTGTCTCCCTCCCTTCAGGTATTTCTGTGCATTGATGAGATCCCCTCTCATGCTCTCCAGGCTGAACTGTCCGATCTTTCCAGGCGTTTCCTCATAAGAAGTGCTCCAGTCCCTTCATCATCCTTACACTCCTTCATTGGCCTCTTTCCAGTGTGTCCACTTCCCACAGTGGGGAGCCAAGGACTGGACACGATGCTGCAGCTGTGGCCTCACCAGGGCTGAGCAGCGGGCCGGGCTCCGTTCCCTTGGCCCGCCGGCAGTGCTGTGCCTGCTGCAGGTCAGGACTCCGCTGTCCTTTTTTGCTGCATTGGTGGCTCATGGTCAGCTTGTGCTCACCAGGCCCCCAGGGCCTTTTCTGCTGAGCTGCCTTCCAGCTGGGTGGTCCCTGATATACATTGGTGCACGGGGCTGTTCATCCTCAAACTGCACGATAATGGCACATCTTAGTGGGAGCTAGCAGATAAAAACCTGGGACTGGGCAGGACAGGAAATACTCTGCTGGTTTGGGATGTGAAGCAGGGGGCTGTCAAGGCACTGATGAGGAGGAGCTTGTTTCAGAAATTCAGCTTGATCCTTTCCATCATTGAGTGATGCCTGGTGGGACATTTTTCCTGCCTAAGACTGGGAAACTGCTCTGGAATTTGGTGGGCACTGTCTCCAGGATACCCCATCTCCATGCCCTCTTTGAGCCCACAGGTCAGTGGCATTTCAATACACCTTCATTTTTCAGCTTTCCTATCTGGAAAGGACACCCCAGGCTGTCATAGCTCTGAGAGGGAGGTGAGAGCTGGATTTTCAACTTTTGTTTTCAACTCTTTTTGCCTTAAAATACCTTGAAAAATGTTCAAATAAATTTTTCCACCAGCAGTTTATTTGCTTTTGCTCACAAAGCCATATTTATCTGAAAAAAAAAAAAAAAGTTAAACCTCCCAAACACTTGAAACACAAGAACGTGGGGCTGGCAGGAACTTCCAGACTTGCCAAATCCAATCCCTGCTGTTGCAGCAACACATCACAACGCCCTTTCAGAGTTGGAGTGTGCTCTCTCCTAAAAGCTATTTGGATTTCTGCCTCCATGGCTCCTTCTGGGTGGCTGCCCCAAACCCAATTGCTCTAATGGTTCTAAGCCCTCCACTAATTTCCAGCCTGGTTTGTTCATGGCCAGTTTATATACATTTGTTCTCATGCCAGCACTATCCTTTGGCTGAAATAGCTCTCCTACCCTCGTGTGCTTACTCCCCAGGCGTATTTATAGAAAACCAGCCTCAGCCTTTATTAATACAGCACAATTATTTGTTTTTCCTGCTGTTCTGCAGAGGATGAAGGCTCCTGACCTGCCCCTACACTTTTAACTCCTCTGGTCCTCGCACCATTGCAAGTCCTCCTTCATCTTCCTCCCACCCTAAGTGAAGCATAGCATGGAATCTGGAAAGGATTGTGTTCTCACTGGGAAATGGGATTTTGGTGTGTGTCCTAAGAGAAATCTCATCCTCTCCCCAGGCCTTTCTTCCTCCTGGTGTGTTCCTGGAAGGAGCAACAGTGTCTCAGTGAGCACCTCGATTAAAACCTTACAGAAAAAGAGCTCCTCGATTAGCAACAGCTTCTGTCAACAGAAACAGAATGCGAAGCAATGGCAGGATAAACTGCAATTTACTTGAAAATATGCAAATCCACTCATTAAATAATTCACATGAATTTTCACACATGAAGGTGAATAAAAAACCCTTGGCAGCTGTGTGTATCCCCTCTCCATCAAAGCCACACTATCGGCAGCTGCTGTTCTCTTTCATTCTCATACTTTTCCCTTTCTGTTCTCCACATTTCAACCTCCTTTTTCTACTCCATCACCTGATACCTGGATTTCCAGAGTCCTCATACCATCAGGCAACATCTTCCTCTCATTTCCCTCTTTTTTTTTTAATCTGCAGCCTGCCTAAAATTGTTTCCATCCTCGGTGCACCCTCTGTCAGGATCACCAGGAAATGAGATTCCAATGTAACTTGGGCTTTTTTACATCAGCAAGGAAAAGATAAAGACCCCATGTCCTGAGGGCTGTTTCTGAGGCAGCCTGCTCTTACTGGGTGAGGTGTGTGATCCTTATGCTTGGACCAGCTGCTTTTCTGGGGAGGCTCCCATCAGCTGCAGCTAAGGCTCACCGTGAATCCCACCCTGCAGTGTTCCCAGCATTGTCGGGACCACATCCTAGTGGAGAGACAGGGCAGAGCACTAGCAAGAGCTGCACGCTTTCCTTGACAAAAAGAATTGCTCCACTGAAATGAGGATGCAGGTCCTGAATCCCAGCTGATGGGAGGAGGCGCCTGGGGAATGCAGTCTGAAAAAGCCAGACAAAAGACCAGCAGGTATTAATTTTGTAAGCAAAGCATTTAAGGGAAATGGGGGTATGAGAAGCCACTGAGCTCTCCTTTCTGGGTGATGGGTATTTGAAAGGGATTCCCCTCAGAAACTCCACACAACTGGTTTATACTTACCTTCAAGTCATCGAGGTTCAGCCCAGTGCTGGACAACTCAGAGGAAACAGTCCATTTAAAGCATGGATTAATTTTCCATCTTTCCTGCTTCAGTAAGGAGTTTCCCAAGTTTCATGCAGTTAGGGCATGGGGAACTCCACTCTGACAAGAATGCTCTCCGTACCTCTGTCCTTTGCTCCCAAAGTTTCCTACTGGTACCATATCCATGCAGTCCCCACAGAGATGATAGGATTCTGGCAGAACAGGAGCCTGGCCCAGAGCTATTTTCCCATGCTGTGAACATTTTTAAGTTAAAAAAAAAAAAGCGGGGTGGGGGGAAGAAAAAAAAGGAAAACAAACAAAATGTCTGTTCCAGATTGGGCTAGAACTGGAATAATAATCTTTCAAGACTGGTTTGGCACAGTCAAAGTATTTCACTACTGTCACTGTCGACTGCTCTGCTCTCGCCTCAAACATTTCTGTTACCCTGGGGTTGCATTTCTAAGCAAGCACTGAAAGAAGTCAGAGACCCTTAGTTTTACAATTCCAAAAGGTATTGGGAACAATTACTTTTAGAGTTGGGAAATCCATCAATCTCAACCATTCCCTAAGGCGAGTTTTGGTATTGAGAAATCAGAATTATTTTTTTTTCTTTTTTTTTTTTGATGGAGGGAAAAATCATAAGATTTCCCAAACATCTCCAAACCGATCCCCTTGAGACAGAGGATTTCACGGTGCTGTTTCCGTGTCTTCTGGCAGTGAAAGGCAACCACGGGTAATGAAATGGATAAGCAAAATAAGAGACAGTTCTGGGATCGGATATCCCTTGGCTGGGCTGCTCCAAATACCCCAGATTTGTCTCTTTATGAGGCTCTGTATAGCTGGGCTATTCCTCTGCTGGCACCTGGCTCTGACAATATGTTATTTTCATACTCAGATCACCACAGCATTGATAACCTCATGGGGAGCTGAGATAGATCTCTGTTTAGTAAATCTTCCTTCATTCTCAGCAGGTATTTTCCCATCCGCCCTTTTACCTGTCAGTTCTGATGGTGGAACATGAAGTAAAGAGGCTCAGCCACTTTTCTTCTTTCTTTTCTTTTTTTTTTTTTTTTCAGATAGCCCATTTTGAAGTTCTGTTCTCAGGAAAAGAAAAAAAGGTCTGTTCTATTGANCTGAGTAAAGCAAGGCATGCTCCATAAATCAGACTGCAAGTTAGAGAGTCACACTGCGGAGTATGCAGCGGGATGAGGCACCAGCTGTTCTCTGCAGATGATAAAGTTGTAAATATGACGCTGGTTTAAGGAGGCAGACCCCAGCTTGTGGCACCCTGCGCCTTTGCACACCCTGCATTTCACCAGAGGTTCTCCAAAGTCTTTGAGGAGCCCCACCAGGATGGGCTGCCAAGTCTGTGCCAGCCACCTGCGTGGGCGTGCAAGGGCTGGGAACAGGTTCAGACCTTCCTGAAGGTCACAGCAATCAAATATCATGCCTGGATTCATTCAGTATGCAGCAGGGAGCAGGAGCAGACTCTGCTCCTCTTTTATAGGACCTTGAGTTGTTTGATGTAAGGCCGCATGCAAATCACTGCCCAAGGATGTGTTTGTCATATAATTAATATTAGCTCCCACCCTGGAGCACACTTCTGTCAACACAGAATAAATATTCTCCATTAGGAGGAGGGTTGGTTGGGGAGATCAGGACTTGAAGCACTTGGATAGCTCTGTGCTAGCCATCAAGGATCACTTCCCTGGTGCTCCAAGGCAACCAGTGAGCCAGAAGATTGCTCATTTTTATTTCCAAGAATTTTGGGGTTGGTTTGTTTTTCTGGTTTGTTTGTGCTGGTTTTGGGGGTTTTTGGGTTTTCTGGTTGTTTTTTTTAATGATTTAACTCAGTTTTCCCTTTGGAAGTGGCCTCTCCCTTCCCCAAGACATGATTGGAAGCCCATCATCCAGAGATTTCCAGCACAGTTATGGATGCATAGAAGAATGAAGAAGCTCATAGCAAGACTGGCTCTGAACCCACACATGAGCCCCGCAGTCTGGTGTTGCAGCAAGAGACGGATATTTATATATTTTTTTTTAATAGGGCGGAGATAAATAGTGCATTCATTGGAAAACGTATGTGGAGAGAGGGTGTAATGAATTTTCAGATTAAACTTGGCAAGTGTTTTCAAGCTAAAGAGGAGATGTTTAATCACATTTTCTTGCAGAGGAGGCTGAACGCTGGGTTTCAGCACAATTTTTAAATGAAATGTCTCCATTTTTTTCAGCAATGCTTGTGTTTGTCAGCCTGACGATGTGCCGAGGGGGTTTAGCAAGGGATCTCAATAACCAGTTGAAACACTCTGGCAGAGCCTCCGCCGAGTTTCTGAGCTTTAAAACTTTCTGATCAGGGGAAATGCTGAATAGGCCAAGGAGCAGCAGGATTTGGCTCTGCTCAGCAGCACCTCCACCCACAGCCACACTGGGCACCATCCCCTGCCTGAACCTACAGCCACGGGCTGAAAAGCCAAAGGGACACACCGTGGCCCTGCAGGGATGAGGTGGGCTGTGGATACACACAGGCTGCTGCACTGGGTGCAGGAATCTTGCTCTGTGGCGATGGTGGCACCACCCAGATTGGTGACCTCCCTGTCCCCAGGTTCTCCCCTTTTCCAAGGCTTTGGTTGCAATTGCATTGTGAGGCTCCCAAGAGCTGGCATCTTCTGGTGGCAGTAAACACAGAATAATTTGCTGGTGCTCAAACAGAGGCTGCCAAGGTAGCACAGACAAAAAAGGGTTTCATAAAAAAAAATAAAATTGAAAGCAAAAAAAAAAACCAAAACAAAAAATCCTACATGCACCCCCCAAAAAAAAGAAAGAATGATTATGCAAATGCTCTAGAGAAGGTAAAAAATTAAGCATTCCGAACTAGCAAATGATTCAGTCTTCTCAGTCTCTCTTTTTTCTCTTTTCTTGCCTGCATGGGATCTGAAATTACATTTTACCACCTGCCTTTCTGAATTGTCCTTGTACCTTGCCTGCCAAGTTTCACCCCCACAGAGGACACTGACTCCTGGAGGATGAGACACGACATGCTCACCTTGCCCAGTGTCCTCAGGGACAGGCATCTGCTCCAGCACTGCCTCTGTGCAGGTGTGCACGGGGGGCTGCTGTGCCTCCCCTCTCAATTTTGGAGCACGCAGGCCAGTTTCAACCCACCCAGCAGGAGAGAGGGCATGTGAAGAGCAAGAAGCTTCTGGGATATTGCCGTGGGCACCAGGTGGAGGAGAGGAAATCCTTCTGATATTCTTGTTGGCAGAAAGGCCCTGTGGCGTGGTGGTGATGATACTCACACCTTACTAGGGGAAGGAGAACCCACCCAGCTGCCTCCTGTCTGATGGGAGTGGCAGGAGACTCACCCCTGCAAAAAGCAGGACCCCTGGTTATCCATGTACCCCATGCAGAGCACTGAGCTTGAAAAGGCTGGGGAGAAGGAAGCTCAACTGCATACTCCCATTTTGCAGAAGGGAGATGGAGTCTTGGGTAAAAGTAAAATGCCAAGCAGGGACAGCTCGTAGTGTACTGACCCAGCTTTTCTCCCCCCCTACAGCAGCAGCACTTTCATCGCGGGGTGGCTTTGACAGGGTGGTCTGTCAGTGCCAGCAGGTAGGAGCAAGCAGCTGTGTTGCTCTTGGCTGTGGTTTTTAACTCCCTCACTTGCAGCTGAACAGCCTCTCCTGACTCAGTGCCATTAACTCCGCAGCACCCAGAGTTACTGCCAGAGCAGTCTGCTGGGAGCCTGATGCATGCAAGAATGAACACGCACAGGGGACCCGGGAGCAGCAGGAACAAGAGCACGACACCCCAGGGTCCTCAGACGAAATGTTCACCCACACCTGTCCCTTGGGGCCGTGGAGAAGGGAGCTCAAATGAAGTGACCTTCAGCACCTCTTGGTGGTCCCCCGCTTTGTGGCATGAAACTCTGTTCCTTGCTGTTATCATCACTGCCCAGCGCTGCCACAGTTTTGTCTCTGTGCATCTGTTTGTCTTGACTCTATTCACACAAATCCTTGGGATGCCAGGTCACTCCCACACCATGCAGAGCCATCTCCCTCAGCTCAGCAGCCCCCTTGGGAAGCCCACCCTGGGTTCCCCCTCTTCAGCCTCTGCCCCTGCAATGAGCAGATTTTGCACAGCAACTGCTGTATGTGACTCCAGGATGGTTTGCTTAGAAGATCTGCTGTGCTTACACACATGATGTAGTGGTGAACACAGCAGTGCTGGGTTAACAGTTGAACTTGATGATCTTAAATGCTTTTCCAAACTAGATGATCCTATGGCTCAATGATCCTGAGAAGAAAAAAACCACTTGTACCATGGCTTTCTTACACAAAGCAGAAGGAAAAGAAAATTTATGCTGAAAAATACAGAGGAGTGCCCTCAGGAAGAGCTGATTTTGGCTACCAAACTCTGTCCATAGGAAGATGTCAGAGGAATTGCTGCTAAAATTAATTAAGGGCAGGCTAGACAGCTTACAGTGGTTGTTCATTGCAAATGGTGGAAATGATGGGAAAGCATGCTCTTTTCTGAAGCCACACGACAACCCCAGTCAGCGAACTGACAGAAAGTAAGCTGTCTGTATAGATGTAAGTATTAAACATGGAAATATGTATACACATCTATGTTTAAGCCAGATGACCTAGAGTTCATCATCTACTTAAAGCAGTGGTGCAGAACAGGGAGAAAGAGTTACTGGGAGCGCAGGAGGTGGTGAGAGAGGTGTTCACCCATGTGGCTGGTAAGAGATATGTTCATGGACTACAGCCTGACAGCTTTGGTTGTACGTCCTGAGGATTTCTCTATCACCTGGTACTTTGTCTTCTAGAAGTTGCTAGTGACTGGAGCCTTGTGAAAAATCTCAGCCTGTTTGTTTTATTTATAGCCCTTGTTATTTCGTGGCTGAACTTGGAGATGTGACCCCCCGCAACCGAAAGGCCAGCAGACAAATCAATAGATCCAGCACCTGCTCAAAACTTCTTCATTTTGTGAGCTTTATCTCATCATTTCCAAATGTGCAGGCCAGGCTTGCTGAAGGACAGAGGAGCAAGTTGGTGAGCAACGACAAAGAGAGGTGGAGCAGGGGCTCCTCTGGGGCCCCACTGGTGCCAACCCAGAGGTGCCAGTGCTTGTTGCATCCAGACTGGTGCAGCAGCAATTAACACCCAGCAGAATTGCCAGACTCTAACAAATCTGTGCCTGGGTTACAGTACGGACCTTTGCCTGCTGCTGGTCCTGTCCGAGGCTTTATATGGTGCTTGCTGTTCCTCCCATGTGCTGCAGGTCTTGCCATTTCCTCAACAATGACAAGTTTCAGGGAAGAGTAAGAAGAGGAAAGAAGGAAGGCTGGAGAAATCTCCTTGTTGCAACTCTCTTTTATCATGAGAGGTAACTTTCTGAATGCATGATGGGTATCATATTTAGCTGTAGATGCTCAGTTTGACACCATTAAAAGCTTCATTGGCTTTGCCATTTTCCAGTAGTTTTCAGTCTTCTCTGCTGGTGTTCCTGGGAGACCAGGCTTCTGGAAGCGTGTGTGAAAACCCAGCAGCCAAGCAACCCAGATAATAAGCAGGGAAAAGCTTACAGCTTGCAAGTTCTTCAGGTACAATAAGCTTCTGTGTCTGTTCTACATCAGCCCACACAGCCCCCAGAAAAGTGCTGCACCGCTGAAAAGTGCTGCAGAGCAGCGTGTGAGACAGAGGGTGTAGTGCAGCAGAATTAAATAAAACAGTAAATCAAATGCATTCCGGGGCAGTTCTGTTGCAGGGGATGAAGCATGCCCTGCACAAAGCAGGTCCCAAGGATCATTCCAGAGCTTGAGACTGCATCCTCGAAGGAGATGCAACATGGGCCTCCTGCTCCCAGCCTCCCAGTTGTGCTGAAACTTTGTTTTATGCCCTTCAATACATACACACATGCCCTTAATTGCTCACAAGGCTGGATAATCAATCCAGCATCACTCTGCAGCAGCATGCACAAGTAATAGTGATGCAGCAGTGAGAGCAGCTCAGGGTTTTCAGCCCCGGGGGCCTGGGCCGTGTTACTGCTGCAGAGAAGAAATGCAGCATCTCCACAAGCCATAAGTGTTATACAGTGGCCACCAGCCCACCGGTTCCTGGCCTACAGACGGATCCGGCACGCTCCCAGATGGAGCAGAGGGCTGTGCTAGCTCACAGAGCACGGCTGGTTCCCGCAGAAAGCTCAGTGGCACTGACACGGAGCAGCTCCTCGATGTGGCCCACACTCCATGGGAGCAGCACACAACGGCGCTGTCTGCCAAGCTGCCCGCTCCCATCCGAAGGTGCCAATCTTCAGCCTTGTTCTCCCGGTCTGGGGAAGGCAAAATGTGGCGCCGGCTTCGTCTGTGGTGACTAACAGGAAAGAAACCCCAGCGTCCTGGATGAAAGGGATGGGAATGTTACAGGAGGATTTGCCAGGTAATTAAAACCAGAGCAGCGAAGATCAGAAGTTGCGATGCTGCCTCCTGTCCTCAGCTTCTTCTGGTCTCCCCCATCTCACAGCTCTAATTTTAACTAGCCTCCCATTCCTGTCCCTTGCTCTTCTGCTCTGAAAACCTACTGCTGGTTTCTCTTCTTTCTGTCTGTGCCCTGGGTAATTTTCAGCCTCGATCACTTTCTGTCAAAGCCCTGCAGGACCTCTGCATGTGCATGTTTTCAAACCTCAACAGTGCAGTGGAGGACCGCAGAGAACCTGAAGGAGGGAGGATGTTTCTAGCCTTGGTGTTGGTGTCTTGGGGAAAAAGCCAAGGGACTCAGAGCAGCTGTGCAAGGCAAGCCTTCTTGAAGCGCAGAAGGAAATGCTGGGAATGACATCCCAGAGCACACGGGTTTTCCCCAGAGCCCTCCTGCAGCTGATCTACATGCTGCCCATGTGTGCTCTTAGCCCCTTCCAAAGCTGGGACTTGCATCGTCCTGTGCCCATCGAACCAGCTCTGGAGGTAAAGTTAGTGGATACAGGTGAAGAGGTTATCTGAGCCAGGAAGCTACAGAAAGCCCCTGTCAAGGCAAAGAATAAAGTAACATCACTCCCTGTGGTCATTCCCTCATGGAAACAGCTGCTGAGGATGCTGGTGGGATTTGTAGCATCCAGCACTAATTAGTTTCTTCTTGAGGGTTCTTGAACTCATGGGCTCTGTGTCACACTCTGTGGCAAAAGCGTGTTTCTGTCATCTTTCCCCAGAGACTCTCTGTGTCCTGGACCTCAGGGGAACTATCTCATTTCACCCCATGCAGATAGCTTTCCTTAAGATGTTTCCCACTGTTAGCTCCTTGTGGAGTCAGAGCCCACAAGGTGCCTCATCCCACTTTGCCAGCTCTGCTCCCAGAATACAGCACAGGGGCAGTGATCCCTGAGTCACTTTGCCAGCCTGTTCCTGGAAAGCAAACATGAAAGACAAAGACACAATTTATTAGAAGCTCAAGCCCCTGGGAAGGGTTGTTTGGGGTTTTTATTTTTTCACCACAGAATCCACTTAGATCTATGATTTTAAGCTTCTTATGCAATGATGCACAGATATAAAAATACAAATACTTCTTTAAATACAGGGATCAGAAGAACTCAAAACTATCAGAACAATTTTATTGAGTCATATTAAAGCCCAGCTATCTCAGCATCCTCATAAAAGTGCATGTGTAAGGAAGGTGTAATATCATGGCACGCAGGTATGATCCTCCCCTCCTGCATCCTTCCCATGCTACAAATATTAGGGAATTATAGGCTTGATCCTTATTGTATTTCTCTTTTGTGAATTCATTCAGTCTCACCTTGGACCAAGATAAACTTTTAGCAGCCATAACACCCTCTGGCAAGGAGCTGCCCAGGTAAATGAAGACCCATCACCTCTGATTTGGTCTGAATCCGTTCTGTACAGATTTCTTTGATGCGCTGCAGCTTTTGAGCTGTAAGAGATGTGCAGACAGAGCCCAGGTCCGAAGATTTTGCTCTTATAGCCTCGTGCAAGGTTTGTTGTTTCTGCTCTGTGCAGAGCCCAGCACATTAGAGACCTGGGGCCATTCCCGTAACACAGCCAGAGCAAAATGCTCTGCCTTTGTTCCTGCTCACTGCAATAGACCCCATCTCTGCTGCTCATTGTTTTAAGACTTTTCTATTAATAGCAGAAACAGACATGCCATTTCAATAATTCTATTCAAATTAATGCCTTTCATTATACTCCAAACACAACATCAAAGGCTTAGATTGCACCCTGGCCCTTTGTGAGACAGAAGGAGTTCTGGTGTAAAGATTTCCATCAGAATAGATGTTTGATGGGAGAAAGCTTTTTTGTCCATCAGGAAAGATAAGTTTCTTAATGGGATTAGAGACTTTGGTTTTTGTGGATGAGTGACTGCAGCAGCCTAGGAGGTCCTTTCCTCTGGCAAATTTTGTCCCACAGCTCACTGCGAGAGAGACATTTCACATTGGGAATATTTTATTTTTACTCTGTTTTTGTCTGAGAGAGAAAGGTCTGTTTTCCCAGGACTGCCAGGTCCTGGTGTTGGCTGGCAAGAGATAAGGACCATGGTGTGTCTTGGAGAGAGCTGGGACTGCACATCTCTGATTGCCAAGGTAAGCTCAGAGACAGCAGGCTCCCCAAGGCTCCCTTTGCAGGCTCTGCTCGTCACTAGCAGACACACAGTAAAGAAAGAGGGACCAGAACAAGCACAGTGGAGGCGTTCCTCTCCTGGGGTGTTGGAGATTCAGGTTGGAGGGCTGTAATTACCTGTGACTCTGTCCATTACCCTTTGCCTTCCAGCAAGAGAAGCGCTGGGGAATTTGGGATCATTCGCATGGTCCTTCCACCCCTTAGATTAGGCATGTAGAGGAGGCTGGCTTGGTAGCTGTGTGTGCATTTCTTCCTGCATCACCTGCCACTGGGGAGACATCCACCTCAGGCTGGTCCTGCAGAGAGTGCAAAATACAAGAAATTGGGTCCTCAGAGCATGGCCAGGGCTGGACCTTGTCCTGTTGTGGCACCACACTGCAGTCTCTTTCACTCTCTCAGACTCCATCCTCCAGATGCACCACCACTGACCCAGACCCTCACACCTACGGTCCAGTACTCAGCAAAACAGGCTGGATGTACTCCACGACAGCCAGGACTGATCCCCGGGAATGCTGACACCTCCTTGGGCTTATCCTTCTCTGTGCACATGTTTTCACATGCAAATCAGCAATGAATGTCCTTGTAAGTCAATGAAGAAACTCTATCTCTGTTCATTGCAGGGAATGGGCTCACGCACTCCTGGTATGCAGTAAATTCTGGTTTTCCTATTTTGCTGTTTTCTCTTCATCAGGAACCTTTGATTGGGTTACTCTTTGTCTTTTGGTCTATAAAGGCTCTTAATGAAGCCCTATTAGTGAACTAAACAGAAACATTTCCTCCTTAAAGGACTTCATTATGCAATTGTAGCTGAGCAGAGCCTGCTGAAATGTCTGTGCATGTTCCTAGTTAAGAAGTCCAGTCTGTGTCTGAAACTGCAAATGGGCCACGTGGTCATCCCCTCTGGCCAGTGATAACTTGGAGGGCAGAGCTTCACCTGACTACCACCATCAGGAGATGTTCTCTCACCTCATGTAGCCCAAGTTCACCCCATTTTCGATCCACCTGTGGCTCCATTTGGCATGTCAGCCCAATATATGAGCCAGGTTGGAAACCACAGCTTCCTTCATTGTTTGTTTCAGTGGTTAATTGGTCTCACAGTGAAAAACCTGTGCTTTCCTTCTGAATTGAATTTCGTCTGCCTCAATTGAATTCCTGATGCTGGTTCTGACTGGTGCCATCCTTCGCTGGATTAGAGAAATGGTGCTTATTCCTCACTGTCATGGTTTAACCCCAGACAGCAGCCAGACCCCACACAGCCACTCACTCACTCCCCCTGTGCAGGGACGGGTAGAGAATCAGAGGAGTTAAAGTGAGAAAACTCACGGGCTGAGGTGAAAACAACCTCATGGGTAAACCAAACAAGGAATCCAAGCACCATTTCCATGGGCAGGCAGATGTTCAGCCTTCCCCGGGAAAGCAGGGCTCCACCCCACCTCGTGGTTACTTGGGAAGACAACTTCCACCGCTCCAAATGTTCCCCCTTCCCCTAGATTCTTCCCCCAGGTTTATATACTGAACACATTGCCACATGGTACGGAATGTCCTCTTGGTCAGTTGGGGTCAGCTGTCCCATTTGTGCCCCCTCCCAGCCTCCAGCCCCCTCGCTGGTGGGGTGGCGTGAAAAGCAGAAAGGGCCTTGACTCTGTGCAAGGTCTGCTCAGCAATAAATAAAACATTCCTGCGTTATCAACGCTGTTTTCAGCACAAATCCAGAACACAGCCCCATAGTGGCTACTGTGGAAAATATTAACTCTGTCCCTGTCAAACACAGCACACTCATGAAGTTGTTTACACAGTTTGTTTCTCCCACCTCTCTATCGCTTTTTTGATCAGTTACCTTGGGCAGATTGACTTCACATAGCAAACCTCCAGCCTCACTGTCCCAAAGCCTTTCAAAAATGTGGAAGCAGAGTCAGGGTCCAGATTTGCCTTGGACCCACCCCAGGAGCCCCACTCAGAGCCCTGGGTTTCAGCCTGCAGCCTTCTGCAGCTCTACCATTAAACAAGGAGAAATCATCCTTACTTTTCTTTTTTTTTTTTCAGCTAGAGAACTGTGAAACACCATCACTAAAGCAGAGCTCAGTAAAAAGACTACTGAAATAATAGAAACCTTCCCCTAGTTTACACAGCATTAAACGTGGCCTTTGCTGGTGGATCCTGAAGAAACTGGCCTTTTCTTGTATAATTTTCTTAATTTGAAGAAGACAAATTGAAAGCAAGATGTTTCATGTCTGGTTTCTGGTCCATTTATTTTATTTTTTCTCTGGATGTCTTCCCATGGCTCACCAAGAAGCATTCAAGCAACCACAAAAGTGAAGTTAAATAGTGTCTTTTAAAGAACAGACGTTGTCCTTGATGCCTAAAATGGCAGACTATTTGCTACACTCCTAACTCATACCGCTGTGTGTGAGAAAGACTTTTTATCTGTTATCAGTGAGAAAATGCAGCTGTTTGTAGCCCTGGGAATTAGGGAATCCAAAACACCGAACAGCAGTGAGGAGAGCAAAGTTCCACCCCACCAATTTCTGCATCATTCACATAATACCTGTGTGCACCATGGCACAGCCCCAACCTTGACTTTAGGATGAGTAAGGGGCACCCTGCCAAGCCTTGTTATCCACTCACCTTTTGCACATTTTTACCAGTGTGACTGCATTTCCTCTGCCTGCCACTGGATTTTCAGATGTCTTTTCCCAGCAAATCAAAGTCCTATTTATTTCCCTAGACCGTTTTTCAATGCCCAGACCCATAGGCCATGATCCAATTGCCTCTTAATTTTCCCTTGGATAAATAACATAAGTGAATTCCTCACTGGAAGACAACCTTCCCCAACATCAAGTCATCATGGCAGCAGTTTTCTTATCCTCTTCTAATTAACTAAAGGTCTTTTTGGAAGGCAGAAACACAGAATTGGACATGATATCAATAAGAAGACAGCAGCAATCTCCTAGTTCCTGCCTACCATCTTGCTACTGAAGGATTCAAAGATATCATTCAGTCCCTTTCTTGCAGCAGTGAACTGAATACCTATTATGAACGTTTCAAGAATGATTGCCTCCTGAGGTACAGCTCCCTGCCTTCATTTCAAGTTTGCTGGCTTGGGTGTGGAATTTCTCAGGGTTTGCAGTAGAAGAATGCTTATTACGAGGAGCAGAAGTGATGCCCAAGGGAGGAGCACCTTGTGTGAGATTAATATTACACCCTGAATATGGTATAAGCAAGCTCTGAGCTGATAAATTGGTTAAATACTTCTCAATGGACCTGTCCAACTGACGCCAATTTTAGGTCTCAGATCTGTCACTCAGGAGGGTGACCTGTATATTCTGTATTCGTTATTGCCAAAACAGTGTGTTATTAATGTCACTTGATGCTGGTTGATGAGAGGAAACTGCCACTGGCTTTGTGATTCCTACATTTAGCTGGAATTGGTGGTTCCCAGACCTCTGGATTGATGGATTCCCCTCATGTGTCAAGGTTTCTTATCAAACCTACAATTAAGAACATGAAGGCTACGATTCTCCTCCCACTTTAAGCAGGTGTCTTGTCTAAACAAACACTTTGGGCTTCACTAAAACCAGTGGGGAAAAAGAGATGTCTCCAGAAGGTGAGGTGATGCACTGGTTGGGGTTTCTCCTACGAGGATGGGGTGAACTGCTCCTTGGCATGTCCAGGCTCTCTTGGTGGGTTGCTAGACAGCTGCCATAGCTCAGAGACACAGACTTCAGCTGCCTAAATTTTAATAATCCATCCTCCACCCTTCGCCTCAGTCTGACAACACCCTGGCTCTGAGCCCTTATAACCCGGTTTGGTGTAGTCCTATTCCAGCCTGCAATACCCAGACTAATGTCATGCCTGGTCTGCAGCATAAAGATCACACTGCACACTCAGCTGCTTTGATGGGCTCTCCCTGAGCCCATCAAAGTGACCCAGGCCTGCTCCTTACCAGGCACCTGCCTCTGCAGTGTTTCATGAGTTAAACAAGCTTCTGATCAGCAGCAGATGCTGCACCTCACTCTTGCTGTGATCAGCATCTGGCAGAGAGAAAATGGCTTGAACTAGACTCTGGAAAAATTAATTGCTGAAATTTAAGTGACAGAATAATAATTATTATAATTGCAATAATTGCAGTAATTGATAGTAACGGTTCCTCTTAGCATGCCCCTGGGGAACTTGCATCGCAGGCCAGCTCTGCGAGGTGCTCTATAAACACACAACAACGAGAATTTCCTGGAAGCAGGAGCACAAAAGCATTCGTGGTGCCTGTTCTCACTCTTCATATCAGCTCTTCGTGCTGCCAGAAACGGGCAGCAAGAGTAAGAGAACCTTCACGCTGCCCAGTTTTGTGTTCACATGGTAACCTCTCTTTCCTAATGCGAGGTGGGAAACAATAGGAAGCGGTGGAAATTTAGGGTGAATGCATGAGAACAATGAGACCAGTTTCAGGCAGTGGTCTTAGGGAGCAGCCATATGTGGTTTGCCAGTACTGGGGCAAACATCACAGCAAAACAAACATGGTGAAGGGAATTCACAAACACGAGCCCCAGCATGGAAACACACAAGGTGTCTGGCTTGGGAATAGCTTGGCTGGGGGATGCCGGGATTGAGGGACAATGGCGGGTGGGAATCCACTGCCCAGCTCTGGGAGGGGATTGACAGGGAGGGACCAGCCTGAGGCAGCCTTTCCAGAGGTGCACCATCAAGACAAAAGTGGTGGGGAAAGGTGTTCAGTGCTGCCTCTGTGTTCCCAAAGGCCGTCTGGAGAGGAGAAAGGAAAGGAAAGGACATCATGGCAATTTTTCCTTTAGATATATTTTCAACCTAAACAGGTGGTTTCTGATGTGCAGCTCTCATGTCTTAGAAACGTGGTGGAGAAAGGGCCATGGTTATTCAGGGAATTTAAAGCAGACAGTGCAATTATGGTAATTGGTTTTGACCTCCTGAAGGACCTGATCCATGGAATTACAGCAGTCCCGCATGGCACTTGTGACTGGGCACTGACATGGGATGTGCATTTCAGAAAGCCATCCAGTCTTGACTTCAGAACCTCGAGTGATGGATAATTTTTCCATTCTTGGAAATTGCTCCAGTGGTTAATTGCTCAGCCTATTAAAAAAAAAAGAAAAAAGCTGCACCTAATATCCACCTTTAATTTTTCCATCTTCAGCTTCCAGCCAGTGGATGTCATTTTGCTTTTTCTGCTCAATTAAAGAGGACTGTAATATCAAATACCATCTTCCTGTGTAGATACCTATAGGTCAAATTACTTCTTACCCTTCTCTCTGGTAGGCTAAATAGAATAAATTTCTTCACATTAATTTCCAAGTTTTCTTTTTTCCTAGGCCTCCCATCATTTTTACAGCTCCTTTTTTCAATCACTCAGTTTTCAACATCTTTCCAAAAGCTGAACACCAAACTTACGGATAATGTTCAGACAAAGACCTTGGCCATGTCTTATAGACCAGGAAATTATGGACCTGCTCCGAGAGCTCCCCGTGTCCCCTGTCCTGAGAAGCTGTGAACTGGACACGGTGCTCCACGTGACACAGGGCTCAGCAGAGGGTCAGGATCACCTCCCTGGCCTGCTGTCAGTGCTCTTCCTAAGGTATCCCAAGGAACCATTGGCCTTCCAGCAGGGAACACTGCTGGCTCGGGGGGGGTTTCTTGTCCACCAGGACCCCCAACTCCTTCTCCTCAGCTCTGTTTCCCAGCAGGGCATCCCCCAGACTGTGAATGGGCTTATTGCTCCCCACATGCAGGACCTTCACTGAACTCCAGGCAGTTCAACTTTGCTGAACTTCAGGCAGTTCTTCTCTACCCTTCCCTCCAGCCTGTCGAGGTCCTTCTGAAAGGTTGCACAGTGCTCAGGGGTAAAGAGCAGCACCCTTGTGGACATGCCAGGGAATAAACCCAGGATCTCATGTTGAAAGAAGGATCTTTTTTCTATTTGAAAACAAAAAAGGAATTTTTTTTCTATTTGAAAAAGGCTTATGATTGCCTAAAAGATCCCATGATGAAAGTATGAACATTAACTAAAGTTTCTAAAAAACCAGAAACTTTAAAAGTAAACAAAACCAGTGAAAGATAAAGAAATCTAATCAAAATCTGGAAATATACAAAGAAGTAATTTTTCCCTCCCCAGTACACTTTCCAGGGGGAAGATTGGACTGATTAAAGTGTGAATGTTCATCTGGGCTCCACAGTTTTGCCCTTATTTTAAAATCCCTCCCTGGGTTAAGATGGCACCATACTCTGAGGTCCTGTGGATCTTTGGTTTGGTAGGATCCTGATAAACCCAGTGCTGTATGAGTACCTCAGAGCATCCCAGCCCTACTAAAATCTGGTCGGATTTTCGAACTGACAGAACATGGGGAGGAGCATGAATGCAGCAGACACAGAAATCTATGACTTCTGAGCCTGCCGAAACCTGAGAAAGAGTTAATAAAGCAAATAGGATAAAGGGCGCTTCTGGACGTAATTTACTTGGATTTTTCTAAAGGCTTTTTGGTGGAGTTCCTCACAGGAGACTCTTAAGGAAAATAAATATCTGCAGGGTAAGGGGCAGCATCCTGTTGTGGGTCAAAAACTGCTCAAGCAACGGGATACAAAGGGTAGGAGTGAATAAATGATCCTTGGAGCAGGGGGAGGTTAAATGGGAAAGACTCAAGGGACTATCTTTGGGAGGAGCGTGACTGAAAATATTTATTAATGGTTTGGAGAAGCAAGAGGACACAGCAAGAGGTGAGATCTATCCAGGTGGCATCATACTGTGTAGGGTTTTATTTCTTAATAGAAGAAGGAAAGAAATTGATGGAAGGGCAGAACTATGAAGGATTGTGAGAAGCCCTAAAAAGATTTTATCAAACCGGGAGATGGAAAAGCTGGAGGATTGTGAAACAAATGCAAAACTGGGCAGTCATGGAAGCTGTGCTTCACAGGGGCTCTGCAGGGGTGGGCTGGAGCTTAGCAGAGTCCTTTTAGGGGAGAACAAGCCCACTGACATGGCATCAGGCAAAAGGAAGTAACCAGCAGCTGCTAGAGTTGAGAAAAGACAAGTTAAAAGCAATCCCCCAAAATGTAATTCCCAAGCTGGTAGGCAAGGATCCTAACCCAGTTCCAGGAATGAGTTTCTCATCATTGTGTCACCAGAGGTGGGAGGAAAAGAGGAAGTGAAACATCTGGAGGTGTAAAAAAATCATGTAAAAAATATTCCTGCCATCCTGTATCCCTTGTAAGGTTCTGAGACGAGCAAGTGTGAGAAAAACATGGGTGTTGGGTCCCTCGTGTCACCACAGGCATGAGAGTTCAACAAGGGGTGTCAGGGTGAGCACAGTTCTGCCTCCAGCTTGCACAAATCATGGGGAAAGTGGTCTGAGACTGGACTCACAAAACCCCTAGACATCTCAGAGCATCTGCTCTGGGGACAAAGGAGAGCTGTAACACTGCTTTTGCTGGAATCACAGAAACATCCAGTGATTTCAGCAGTTTATTGTTCAAGGGGCTTTGATAGAGCTGGTGAGGTGACCCTGGTGGCCTGAACACCATGGTAACGCTCAGAGCCTGAAACAGGAGTCTTATGGCTGGTGAGGAAGAAGGTTGCAGAATGAGAAAACAATTAGAGAACCTGGAGGATTTACCATCAGGTGGCTTTAAATGATGCACACGCTGTTGTCTCCTGGCCCTGGTGCATCTCCTGTCCCTGGTGGCTCCTGGCTATGGCTTGCTCCAACAAGGACCAAGTGCTGGCATTGTTGGGCTGGCATTTTGTGAGACAGTGCTACTGTGTGTTCTGACCTCATGCCAGGGGGGCAGCCTCGCCTGTCAGCAAACTGGTGATCCTTCTGCTAAGAGGAATTGTTTCTGTGTTGACCAGAGAATGCCTACAAAGCCCAGGTTCCCCTGACTGGAAAGCACAGAGCAATAGCTTCGAAGCTTGCAACAGTATGAAATCCAGGGCTGCACTGGCATCTTGTCCAGAAATAGGGCTAATGAAATAAAAATATTCCTGAATTTCTTTCCCCCACTCAGCCATCCTTAATTAAGTTTCCCATTGTTTCTTGTTTTAGGTTCTGCACTGCCAGTGACAGTAGCTGCACTTTGCGGGTGACACCTGACTGGAAGAAAAAAAATATTTGCTTGTGGGTGTCCAAGCTCTCGTGAGCATGCGCTGCCTTTTCTGAGCCTTCTGTCAGGTATGCGTTCTGCTGCCATTCGTCCTCCTTCACGTTTTGCAATTAGCTCAAGAGTGTGCTGAGAGGAACCAGCAAACAGGTTCCCTACTGCTATCTAGGCTGAAGATCTGAGGTGCCTGTGCTGTCTCAAGCCGGGAGCCTGATTTCCAGCCAGCACATCACGGGCAGCAAACAACAACCTCGCCATGGCCTTCCATTCTGCTCTCCATCCACAGGCTACGAAGACTTGCTCCTTCAAAATTGCTTCGAAGCATGCTGTTAGAGAGCTCCTCAGACCACGTCATCCTTCACCGCCAGACACGCCGGGATGTCATTTGTTGTTGTGGCTGAGCTTACTTTGAAATAAAAGCTCTCACTGCAGTGAGTTTCCAGCTGGCAAATGGCTGCCTCTGGGCAACGTGGAAACCTTCTAATTCAAGTGTGTGTGTGATTGCTGTGGCATCTCAGCATTTGGCAGTATTTATGCCCACAGTGCCCTTGCAAGGTGGACAAGTGCAGCTGAACTCCTTTTAACGATGGGGAATTCGGCCCCCCTCAAACCCAAAACTGCTGTGCTGACAGGCATCAACAAAACTCCTGGTGGAGTAGGCTTGAAAGCAGCCCTTACCCTTTCTTACTTCTTAAACTCTTCTTCACCTGAAATCTTCACGAGATTTAAAGTCTTTTAAATCTGCTAATAAAAAAAATATTCCATCTGCTGCTCCACTGGAAAATATGTAAGTCGCCTTTGCATTTTGCCTCTTGCCTACTTTCCCCATGACGAGATCCGGCCAGAGTGGAGGATGAGGAGCATTTTCACCCGGCCACAGCATGAGCATGTTGACTATCAGTTTTAGGCAGGTAGTTCATATCCTCAGTGATATAGAGAGTTCTTCTTTCAACAGTTTTCGTGCTGTATTGCAGCTCCTTTAACAAGTTGCGCAAGTTTTATTCTTTATCCTCAGAAAGCCTTCACGCTGTCCTCAGAAGAAGCCATTTCTTCCATGACACATTGCTGTCAGGAGTGGCTTTCCAGGTTTAGCTGCATGATGTGATAACTGAAAACAAGCAGAAACAAGATTATTTAAGCCATAGCCCCCACTCTTCAAGTGTGAGGATGTCAGGGCCTGGGGCCTTCAAAACTACTTTGTCTCCCCAGCCTCCTGATTTCAGGAGTCTGCACAAATTTTGAAGGGTTTTTTGGACATGAACTTTAACACCCGGGCTCAGCCCTCACAGCCCCTCACGCTGTACTGACCTTTTGGCCATGGTAGAGATGCTTTAAAACACTGACAGAAATTCAGAAATCCTGGGGCCAGATGGGAACTTTTGGATGTGTTCTTCAAACCGGCAGTATAACACGTACAACAGAGTTTCATCCAATTATGCCAGCACGGAGCCTAGGAACATGTGATCATTGCAGCTGGTTGAAAAAATACTAATTACTTTTCAGAGGATATACACATTATATATCAAATATATATGCTAACATATGCAAATTTTCTTGTGTGCAAAAAATAAAAGTCTAGGGGGGTACAGGATGTTTTTGCTGTCAATGTGCCTGTCAGTTTGGAGCATTAAGAAAATGTTCCTGAAATAAAAGACATCTTTTCCTTCCTGGTGAAATTCCTGAAAACAGTGTCTAAGAAAAGGCTCATTTTGTTTAAAAAAAGAAAATGTGAACCAACTCCAGCTGCTTTTCTACTCTGTGACCTTGAGGGAGCAGTTCATGTGTCTGGTGGAGTTTTCCAGCCCCTGAGGAGATGTCCAGGAGATCCCACCTGGCCTTTCAAGGGTGCAAGGGGCTGTCTTCTATTGTATCCGCCAGCCCCGTGCAGATGTTTTGGGTCCTTCGGGGCATCCCCAAGGGCACCAGAGGCTGTGCCTTCCGCTGCAATAAGACATGTGTACATATTACAGCAGAAAACGCAGAGCAGTTGGAGAGCTGTACTCTACAGAGAGACTTGCTGATGAATGCCTCCATCCCGGGCTCGCAAATAATCTGGAGACAGTCATTTTAATTCCTGTGGCACCTTCCATCCTCAGCCACGCTGCTCCCCACAAGTCATCTGGATGACAGTCTCTGCATGAGCCGCATCAGCATTTAGCTGGTCTCAGCCCGTCACAGCCTCCAAGGGAGCACATTTGCACAGAACCTGCTTTTCCTCCCCAGGCAGCCGGGGGACAGGGAGCTGCAGGGTGCCACCCTCCCTCCTAAAACTGCTGCACAACAGGGCTGGCAGATGACTGCAGTTTCAAGCACAGGCAGGGAAGCAGGCATCTCCAGCATTTTCTACCCCTCTTGGTGCAGAAGGCTGGTTCCACCCTTTCACTGAGTGTGAAGCACCCAATGAAGTCCTTGCCTGCCTTTGTGACCCTTTTTTCCCCAGACCTGTGGAAGATGTGGGAGCCTCCCATCCGATGCGGTCTCGTCCCACGACCTTAATGCAAATTGTTTGAGACTGAGGACATAATAGGAAAGAAGCCGGGAACTGAGCCATGCCATAAGGATAAGTGACTTGTCCGGTTATTGCAGTTCTATCTTGTCCTTTACACAGGGAGCAGCCTCAGGATACTGAGACAGGGCTGCCAGCATGTGCATGGGAGGGACACCGGAGAGGTGCTGGGAACAGGGTGGCCTGCCAACACTGTCCAGCAGGCAAGAGAAGGAGTCATTCACTACGGAGGACATGATGGGAAGCCCAGGACAAATGTGACCCACCTCCCTCGGAGCCCTGGAGGGGTTGTGTCCCACACGACTGATAACACCCCCATGATGCGTGGCTCCGAGTCCCCGGCTCAGTCATCAGCATCCAGGAGGAACATCACACTCACAATGTTAGGTCTCCTCTGCGGCAGGGGCAGCAGGGTAGGTTGGAAAATTTTGCTGGTGGTGCTCCATCAACCTGCCTTTGTCACAGAAACCTAGAGCACGATCCCAGGGGAGCAGCAGGTCAATGTTCCCCAGCCTAAATCTGCAAACACCAAAGGCTGCAGTGGTGTGGTGGTGTGGCCAGAGATGGGAGTCTGGAGAGCACCTCAGGTGCCTGAATGTGAAAAGCCGGTGTGGTGGCATTTTGACTGTAACTGGGGGGCTCAGGACCATGCTTGGCATACTTTGTATCTCTTACCTCAAGCCAAAAGAGTTGGTTCTCCCATGCAGCGCACAAGGCCTTTCTCTTTTCTTTCTAACCTTCTACTCAGACAAATATCTCCTGGATCCTCTCCCTGCCTGCACAGCTTTGTCACTTCACTTCAAGCCACCAAGAGGACTGATTTCTGATTTACAGTCAGCTCGACCTGAAAGGGTCTTGGAGTAGGGGTAAGGTCCTGAAAATGTGTCCTCTCCCAGCTGCACCTCGGCACAGTCTTTCCTCCACCAGGCATCCAGCAAGATGCCTTCAGGGAGGGGTGCATTGTGATGTTTGCAGAGGGCTCAAGGTCATGAATGGACGTGGCCCTTCACAGGAGAGGTGATGAGGCACAGGACACTCCCTAAACTTCTCTGAGCCTCCCTCTAGGACGTAGAACACCTCCTTACTTTCAGGACCATGGGGATTTTTTGTACATGCGGGTTTTCTGGGCTCCATCTTGCATGTGCAATATCCTAGTGGTGAAGCAGACCATTCAGAGAGTTCCTTATTCCATCTCATGTTTTCTGAGTTTTAAACACTTGGAGATTGCCTTCAGTGTTGCAGTGCTCATGTATCAGTGAGTCCTACAGCCCACATGGTCTCAAAAATGTGGGCTTCAATGTACCACACTGATTTCTTCCTGGAAAGTGTCTGGCCAGGAACACATATCATCATGGACATAGTGACACTTCTCATTGCAGATCCCCAGGAACATCTCTTCTACCGCAAATTATTCTTTTTCCTGGCTTGCAATGCTGCTGGATGACATTATTTTGACTAATAACATATTCTACCATGCTGGAGCCCATGGGTCACAGACTCCTCCAGCAGAGAGAGGCTCAGAGCTGGTGGCAGGTGTCAGCAGATGGAGAACCAGCATAAATGAAGTCATCAAAGATTAAGAAAGAGGAAGAGCAGGCTGCAAAGGAAGGAAAAAATTTTTAGATTAGGCAGGCGGGAGAGGAGGGAAGAGGGAAGCAGGACAAGCTCCATGCTGAAGTATTAGAGCCCCTTCCCTCAATACCCAGCTGCTGCTTGACTTCAGCTTCAGCAGCTCATAGCTGAACAATTACATCATGTTCTGCTCCCATTTGGGTGTACTGGGGGTGGTTTTCCCTCACTGCTCCTTTTCACATCTCTGGTACCTCTTATCTGCCCGCCCTTCACCACCCAGTGCTGGGCTTTGCCAGTCAGCGAGACCTCACAAGCCCCAGTTTTGAAACCTTGGTGGCTCCACTCTGCCTTTGGCCACTTTACCTCCCAGTGAGGGACAGGGAGCTGTGGGAATTGAGCTAACCCATCCGCTTCTCACCCGCCATCCAGCAAGCTGCTCCGCTTTCCTCGTGCCTCAGCTTCTCTCAGAGCACCCTCAGACAAGGCAGCAAGGCTGGCCCAACCCATCTTTGCAGACTGCTTTCCAGTCCCCGGGGAGAATGGCAAAGTGTGATTAATATGACTATTTATTTTGCAGGCATGCAGGAGGTAAAGGTGGAAGTGCTGAGACATATATTTGATTTGGCAAATTAACACATCATAAGACATAACCATAAAAAATGCACAGCCTCCTAACATTGCTTCACTGCTTCCCCCTGCTTCTCCCCAGTCCTTGCTGGATGAGCTGTAATGAGAGGATAAGGTAAGAGAGCTGTCAAGATAATCTTTCCTGTTACACTCCATGTAGTTGCAGGGATGGAAGTTGCAAAAATAACACATTTTGCAGTCTTCAGGCTAGACCTCCCCATTAGTGAGAAAGGCTGCACAGCCCTGCTGCTTTTAGGGACTTGCTCCGTGTAATGAGTGCCACCCACTGAGGAGTGAACTGTTCTCCATCCCTCTGCTTTCCGTGGTGAGATCACCCCGTCCAACAGAGACGTGCAGCCGGAGGAAGTCAGTGCAAGACATCATCTACCTCCTAAGCAAGGCTTGTCCTCAGGGTTCCTCCCCCAGGCAAGCACACTGGGCTGGATCAGCAGTTCATGGAAATCGTGGGGCAGCTTTGGCAGAGCTCTTCTTCCCAGGGGTCTGATGCTCTCTTGCTGACCACTGTCATTTGGTAGGAAGGTAATGAGAGGTTTCAGTGCATCACTGCAAGAGCACACTCGCGTCCTGGCTGAGTAGCCAGGAGGTGCCAAGGGTCAGCAATGCTGGGGGCAGGTCCCACCTCCCCAGAGCTGGACACAAAATCTGGGGCACTTCACCCAGAGCCAAACACCTTCACCTCCCTTTCCTGGGCATGGAAGCCTTCCTTGAGCTCCCTGCTGCAGGGTGAGGCTGATCATGGCACATGAGAACTTCATTTCTCTCCACAGAGGGGAAGGTGAATTTTCTGATGACAGATCAAGTCCCAGCACTTACACAGTGGAATTGCAGCACTGGTGCCTAGAGTAGGGGGCATCATTGCCAAAACCAGGATGTGTCTCCAGCCTGGTGGGCCCATGTTTGGCACAGGTTGTCATGAGGTCTTTTACAGCCAGGAGGAGAAAGTGCACGTTTGGCACCATGCCCTGGGATTAAAGTTTTTTGTCTCAACCCCAAATACAATGGCTTATTCTCTGTGCCTCCAAGACTGACATGGATCTCTGGGGAAGCTTCCCACCCTGAAGTGGTCATCAGCCAGCTGGGTCTGGTCCCTTCTTCCAGGGAGAAGCTGGAGCAGGACAAAAGTGGGCGGGAGCCAACGATGCATCAGGGAGAGGGGATGAGAACGTCCAAACCTGACCTGTGATTTCAGGCTGTGGTTATCCCAGGTGACACCACTGCCTGGCTTCTCGTGTGTAAGGCAGGAGGCAGTTGTGTCTGTGCATTCAGGAGCTCAGCTGGCTCTTGCAGGTGACAGTCTGGCTTCTCACACTCACCTCACAGCCCAGGACCAGTGAGAACTGCCTTCTGCCGTTCCCAGTTTTCCAGGCACTGGTCAGAGCTGCATGAGCAGTTCTTTTCCTTGAAAACAACATTGTACAGGTTGAAATAAAATGTCAGCTTAATTCTAAATCAAGAGGTTTGCCATTCACAGGCTGCTGCTTGCTAATAAACCTGACACATTTCAAGGCAGAGCTGGATGCTTTTCCCTGGGATACTCTGTGCCCAAGAATGTCCTCCTAATGCTGGCTAGTGGGAAGCAGACACTATTCCTCACAGGGCTGGGAACATACAGGTGTCCAGAGGGCTGTGTGGCTTTGTCACCTTGTCATAGGTTGCCTCCTCCTAATCCACATCTCACAGCAGAAATTGAATAGATGATCTGAGTGGGCGCACTGGTGTTCAGCTAGAGCTCAAACCCAGCACACACCTATGCAGGATTTTTCCATGAGATGACGGGAGGATGTCTCCTTACCTGAGCAGGGCAATGGTGGACTTCTTGTCCTGAATGCTGAATTCCCAGCAAGAGACATCCACAGGAGCTTCCAGCCCAACTGATGGCATGGTTAGTGCTGCAGAGGGTGAGGCCAGCTGGGATCATGAGGAAACACAACCTTATTTTCATCCAGCCACACCAGGCTCAGGCAACCCAAAACCAGGGAGAGCTCCCATCCCTGCACAAGCTGGGGACTGACCCTGGAGCATGCAAAGGGGAAGCAACATTAATAAGAGTGAAACCCAAAGACTGTCTGAAAACACATGTGCTGCTGCCAATAAGGAGGGGGAGTATTTTGAATTCAGTTGAGAGTTTCTCTGGCTCAGGGTGACCTTTAGAGAACCCACATCCCAGTTCGCACTTTCCAGCAGAGCTGGCAATGCAGCCGGCTCTCCATTCTCATCATGACTTCTTTTTTTTTTTTTCTTTTTTTCTTTTTCAGCTGAAATATTTATGCAGGTTTTTAGGGGTGTAGCTTTCATCACTCCAACCGAGAGGAAATGGTCATATCACAAAGCAGGTTACAGTATACGGCCCTGGGGATAGCAAGGCCTTTGGTAACACTTCTTCCCATGGCCTTTCTCCTAAAATACCTAAGAGCAGGAAGGTTTATGAAGCTGATCCCATTGGACCCCACGGAGAGACGTAGCCTAAACATCTGAAGGATGAGAGTCACAGAGAAGAGGGAGCAGAGGGAGAGGGTTTGTAGCAACAGCTTGAAATAGGAGGGAATATTAGGACAATAACATAAAGGAAGTCGGAGAAATAACACCATCTCATTTACCACTCAAGCACGCAGTGTTTGTCATATCGAAATAAAAACAACAGGGAATGATTCCCCAAGGAGACCTCCTTATCTGACTGCATTAATGCAAGATAGACCCTTGTGTTCATGCAGGCAGTGACAGGGACACTCATGCAGACACATGCACACGCACAGAGGATTGGCTCGAGAATGGGAAGGGAGGAAGGCAAGAAATCTTTAATCTTCACTTCCAGAGCAATAAGCGAGTGCATCGTCACCTCTGTCCTGCCCACAAAACCAGACACCATCCGTCTCCCCACTGCTCCACCTGTAAGAGAATGGCTCTGGCAAGGAGGGGCTGCCTCACTGCATATCCGTGCAACAGCTTGAAGGCAGGAAAAGTACCACGTAGGGTAGTGGCAAGAGAAATCTAGTGCAGAGCTGGTCCTCAGCTGGTGTCCTGGGAGAGCCCACAAGGATGCCAGAGGCACCACAAGCCCCGGGACACCAGAGCCACTGTGCCCCTGCTCAGCCACCCCTGAAGCAGGACACACAGCCTCCTGGAGAGGAGCGTTCAGCTGTGCCGTGGGCTTGGCTCTGAGCATCTTTTCTGCATCCATTGAGGTTTTCCCTTCTTTACCGCCTAGATACCCGCTGATTTACGCTAAACCTGTGAGCTTTGTCCAGCCTCCAGATGGCTCAGCCTAAGGCTTTTCCAAGCTTCTGGCAATCCTGTCCCATCTCACTCCTTTCTGAAAACTGAGGAGAAGAACAAGGTGTTCCCCATAGCTTACAAAAATGTGATCCTAAAAAAATCCTCTTGGCCAAGGTCATCTCTGTGGAGCATTTAGAGATCAACACTGAGCCCTGCTGCTGATTTCATCCAGTGCGAACACATAACTACCATCAACCTTGATGCTGCAGTGCTGGAAAGAGATGTTTCAAACACAATCTTTTAAGAAGCAACAGAGACCAAGCAAACAGGTGTCCTATGAGCCTGACAAAAACTCAAATCCTCCTCAGGGGGAAATTAGCAAGCACTGCTGCTGGCTGGATCCAATTTATTAAGGTCCCAGAGAAAGCAATCATGAAGAAAAGAGATAAACAATCTTCAGAGAGAACAATTGCAGATCAGTGGTGACATAATCAGGAGACCAGTTTCTCAAGGATGGAGAAAGGGGATGCCAGGCCTTTCTCTCATTAATCAGAATTAAAAGCCAGAAATATGCTGTCTATCTCTGCTCTACAGCAGTGCTGCGATTGATTGCTAATTGTTCTCCTTGAAGATTATTTATCTCTTCCCCTCAGGATCGTTCCTTCCTCCCCTCTCTGCTTCTTCCCATAAAAAAGAATGACCCTAAAGTGTCTTAAAAGGAGAATTTGCAGAATGAGAGACGCTTTGCAGTGTCATTATGAGCTCACAAGCAGCTGGATGGGGAAAGGAGCTACCCATTATGGACACAGTTTTGTCTGTTTAGTGGGAAAGGGCAGATTGTAGCTTTAAGAAAAGCGTCAGAAAGTTGATAGATGAGAAATCAAGCTGAATTTCCTTCTCCCTGGCTCTCAGTGCTCTTGGGTTAGGCACCATGTGATGTATGAAGCAATGTTTGGAGCCCTGGGAGACCTAATCTGGTAATGCTGGTAACTGCAGGGTCCTTCAAAGACCTTACAAACCCTCTTTCTGCTCAGCAATTTAAGCACAGTTGAATCTAAGACGGAAACTGAAGTATCTATCTGTATTTGAGGGTCATCTTATTTTTTATTTAGAGCTTTATCATATTACGAAATTCTTATTTTGGCTGAAGTACGTCACTAGAGCCAACCCAGCAACCCAGGAATGCCAACCAGAAAGTTTTGAACCCTGTCTAAAACCCTTTGCCCTGAAAGCACCGGGAATGGGGAGATGCCAGGAATGCGATCACGAATACTGCTTTTGGGAGGTGGTTTGTAGCTGGAAGGGCAAATACCTGCCCATTAGCGTGGTCCCCACATCCTTGGTGCTGCTTGGAGAGTGCATGGGTGACCAAGTGTCACAGTCTGGCCCCCCGTGAGCCTCGGAATGATGTCCACACCTGCATGTCTGTATGAGACACGCGAGGAGAGGGACTGCTGGGAAAGAACATGGCAAAACCCTCCCTGCCTGCCTGGCTGGAGGGAGAGGAGGGAGCCCCGAGGGGCAGCAGTTCTGCCCTGTCCTGGACAAGGAGGGCTTGGCTCTCCCTGGTTCTCCTGGCACAGCTCACTTCCAAACACAGGTCTGATGATCACCCAGCTGTTCCCAGCTCGCTGTGCCTGTGATGTGCCCCAACACGCTGCACTAAACCTCTTCTGCTGCCCAATGCACTCAAGACACCATGTCTCGACTGTTTATTTGTTTCTGCGTTTTCTTCTGGGTCTGGAGTGGGGCGTTTCTGCCCTTTCCTATGCCAGACTGTGCTTGCTTTTGCCTTCCAGCCTGGCACGAGCACTGGATGCACATGGGTCTGTGTGGCAGAGCATCATTTTGCTGCCCTGGTAAGCAGCAGCAAGGGCACCCCTGGTCATTGCACAGAGCACAGCCAGTCCCGAGGGGAAGAGGTCTATTTCCCGGCGGAAAGGCTCAGCCTGATGGTTGAAAATGTGCTATGAAACCCTGACAGCAGCATTGCAGCAGGGAAATCAGCCTGGTGTGTGCCACCTAACTCTCACCTCACCACCTAACTCTCACATCACCAGGAGTCAGAGGGAGGGAGCAGCACCTATCCTCAAGGGACCCCGACCTGTCTTGGGAAGGGAAGAATGCAGTGAAGGGAAGAAACACACATTGTTTTCACCCGGGTTTGTTTGTTTTCCTCTGTCTGTCAAATGGAGATCATCAACCCCAAAAGGTCAGCAAGACAAGGTCTGTTACCGGCTGGAGGCATAGGGGCTTCGGACTAGAAGCAGCTAGGGAAGGGTAAAGGATGATAATTATTATTATTAATGATGCTGTGGAATCAGCATCTCTCACGATCCTTTAAAACTGAGCAACCCAAAAAGGTGAACACGCCTGCAAGAGGCCAGCTACAAGCAAGGATCTCCCCATCCCAATTGCTCCCAATTTCACCTTTCCTGCTTCAACATCCACAGGCTGGGGAAGGTTTCATGGGGTAAAACAAACTGCTCAGCTCCGGATAGACACAAAACTTGCTGCCATCCCTTTGAAATATCTGTTCTCCTGTTGGGTTGCTAACTGGAGCCTGTGAAGTGTCCATGCTCAGGTTCTCCCTCTCTGTGTAGCTACACACGGAAGTGCTGTTTTGCAGGATGTGACACTTTAGGACAGGACCTTGATCCTTCACCCAGCTTGCTCTCTGCAGTTGGAAAAACATTTTAACTTGATTTCATCACTTGCTCTTTCCTACGAAGATTCAGAAGGGAAAACACACTTAAAATACCTCTTCCACTTCAGCTTCTCAACTTGAAATGGTCATTAATTTTCTTTTTACTTGCAAAAGACGTTGTCCTTCACTTCAGGGAAAAAAAAAAAGAAAAAAATATTTAAAACAAAATATGTAATGGTAATGAACCAATTTTGATTAAATTCTTGATGGAAAAATTCAACAGGTCCTTGATTAGACTTTTAATGAAAATCAGTGATGCAAAGTAGCCAACAGCACAGAAGTCAGAGCACTCAGGGTAGGCAAGGGGGAATCAGCCTGGCTGAGACTCATTTCGTCTCTCTTGCACCAAGAAGTGGTCGTTGGCTATTGGCCAGTCTTGAGCACTGCTCTTTTCATATCTTTTCCCACAACCTATAAATACATTTAAAATAAAATTAAGAAACTTGGTTTCATTCCAGTTCAAGAGAAAGAAAAAAAAAAAAAGAAGATGAAAAAATAAGCAAAGAAAAAAAAGTCAGACTTTTAACAAATGTATTTTCCCTGTAAAATAAAACCATTGTTTTCCAGCTTTTCTGATAGAGCACGTGTCAGGGTACATGTGACTTGGTGAAAAGGCATGTCAGCTTTGTTGCATGTTTGAGGTGTGCAGAAATCTTCCCTACAACACCATCCAAAATGTTTTGTACCAGCAAATATTTGTCTTCTGCATAGCAGCAAAAAGGATTGTTCTGTGTTTCTCTGCACTGGGGTCATTCAAGTCCTGGTACAACAAATACTGCTTCTAATGAGAGAGAACAGCGCTTGATTTCTGGCTAAAGGCAGTCGAAATCCATTTGGCATGGTAAGTCTGGAGAGGGAGGAGGAGAACAAGAACTCAGCGAACAAAAGGAGCTCCAGCAGCACGACGATCCTAGAGAACAAAAGCAGGTGAGAGCTATCCAAGAGTACTGTGAGGGAGGCACCAAAAACCACACAAAACCCCCACAAGAGTTCCTTTACACGTGCTCGGGCTTGGGCTGAGTGATCTCCCGGTGTCCGCAGGGGAAGCAGAAGGACAATTTGACCTTTGGTGTTTCATTCCCAAGGTAAAGAGTGGCCCCTTCCTCTGAACTGTCCCCCCGGAGGTCACTCCGTATGGAGATAAAAGCACTTGGACTGCACACAGATTTCATGCTGGAGGCTCCTACTGAGTCCCAGTGACTGTGGGCACTCAAGCCCTCCTTCTCCAGGGGGTCGCTGGAGTGGTGCCTTAAAATGCAACTGATTTCAGCTGGCAGGACCCCTGCAGGTCCAGGCATTGCGTGCATCCATCAACAGCCCGGCAGCAGCTGGGGGTGTTTGAGGAGCGCCTGTTTGGGGAAGGTTGTGGTCTCCCTGTAAACCCCATTGTGTTGGACAACCAAATGAGCGAAGAAAAAAGGCCCCTGTGTGGCCGGGAAGACACAAGAGAGGCGGAAGTGCTGATGGACACAGTGGAGGGGCACAACTCCGTGGAGGGGTCAGGTGGGGAGGAGTCGAGGGGAAAATGATATTGAGCCTTTAAACACCGTTTCTGGGGCATGGGAGCACGGGCTGGTGCTGCCTGTTGCAGGGCATGCACACAAAGCTCAGGTTTGGGGAGCAAAAGCAGCTGCAGGGATAACCCTATTGCAGACAGCTCCCTCCTCCTGGCTGCTGGCACTGCCAGGCTGCAGACCAGAGCCATGAACCCAGCCCTCTCCAGTGACTATGGAGAAAAGAGATGGGCTTTGTCTCTGTCCTGTAACACATATGTCACCCTTACACTTTCATAGTCTGCAGAACGGGTGTTTCACACAGCCTCCCCTACATCTGCAAGGGAACAGAGCTGGACACAGTGTCTGGCAAGCTTCAGATGCCAGTTCACTTCAGTCACACCATCAGCCTCCGTCAGGCTCTTCCCCGTGGTACCGTGACTGTCTTCCTGGTGATAAATCACTCTGCACAGGGAGCTCAGGTGGAGAAATTCAATAGAAGCTGCCAAAGGGCAGCAAAGGCAGAAAGGAGCCATCCTCCATACAGATGTCCCTTGCACCACAGTTAAAGGGGAAACAACATGCCACATCAAGGAGGAGAAATTAAAAATGTAGCAAATATGTCCCTCCACTCTGCGGCTCTCACCTGGGAGTTTGCATAAAGTTTATGACACTCTTTCATTGCTAGAAACCAGCAGTAAAGGAGCCAGACATTTATTTTGCAGCTTGGCTCTGCTCCTTGAGCAATAAATGCTGCTGGGTCTAATGCACAGTGTGGAGCCGGGTCTGCAAACACACTGTGCCTCTGCAGGAGCAGGGCTGAACACTGCAAGGTGGTCCCATAGTGCTGATGCTCCTAAGCACCTGGAAACGCCGTGATGGACGAAAACAGGGAGAGAGAGACAGAATGAATGCATCAGTGCAGGCCTGCAGTGGTGATGAGGTGTCTGTACCACCGTGGCAGCTGCTTTCTATGGACTGGGAAGGACAAAACAGGGCTGTGGTGATTTTATAGCTGAGGATCTCTGAGGTGTACCACTGCCCCATTTGTTCATGGAGAAACTGGAGCATGACCAGGAGGTCTTCACATCCACTGAGCATCCCCCTTCAGCCCCCACAGCCACCCTGCCCCCCAGCTGGGAACCGTCCCTGTGGAGCAGAGTTGGGTGCAATGCAGACCCCCAGAAAACAGGGACATAGAAGATCCCGCCAAGATTTTTCTTTGTTCTGCTCCTGGCATGTCATAACCCTTTGCAGCTGCTCTTGGGTGAGGATAAGAGACTCTCCCACTCGAGGAGACTTCAGAGTGAACAGCAAAACCAGACTGGTGGGACCTGTCCTTGTCCTCTGGTGGCAGTGACACAGAAGGTCTTTGGAGGAGTTGGGGCCCCTCTGTACTCTCCATGTTTGCTCAGGGGTGACGTGCCTCCAGCAGGGACATGGCTGGGCAGAGCCAGTCACAGGGCAGACCTCAGGCTGGCCTGAGACAGGTATCAGGACTCTGAATGACCACAGGTATCTGTTTATTCTCATTTCTCTTCCCGTAGTTGCATCAGGGGCCCAGTGCAAATTTCCAAGCAAATTTTCCAAAAAACCTCTGTATGTCTCAAAACACTTCACTTTGAGAGAGGTGATACAGCTTGTTGTGGGAATGCCAGCCAGGTGTGAAACCATCCAACAGGTCAGGACAAAGGTAGGAAGGCAGCAGACCCCTTGCAGGGAAGCCAGGCCACCTCCTTCAGGAACGTCTTCGAGGAAGACAAGGTCCATGGACAGCTGTGCTCACCTCTGGCACCAGGATCTAGGTAACAGCTTGCCAAAAAGATACAGTGGTGTCCCACAGTGCTGGGGAGCAGAGCTGCAGGGAGAGAGGAGCAAAAACCCGAACCAGCACAACCTCCAACCCTCCCTCCACCAGTAAACTGCCCCAGAATAAACTCTGACACCAGCCAGGTAAGATTGTAATATCTTAGCACCCTGTAAAGGACAACTAGGATGAAATAAATTCACTTGGTTTTGAAATGCCTCGAAGTTGCATTTCACAGCCTGCCCACTAAATGCCTGCAGCCGGGGTTTATCGCACTTGCACAGATCTTCTGGTGTGACTCCAGCTGGATGCTGCACCCTGGGCACCTTCCAGTTCATTAGCTAACATCTGTCCGACATGCTGTTTGTTTTCTCACCCTCTTGCCACAGGGACAAGCCTGCTAAGGAAGGCTTTTGATCGCTGGGTTGTTTTGGGTGCTGGGTCACTCTTCTTTGGCTGTGAGTCGCTGGTGAAGGAGGCAGCCTCTCTCCAGCAGAGCTTTTACACGCACAGGGACTGTTGGGACTCCCATGGTTTTACACACACAGCGGCTAAGCCAGCAGTCCTGGAGAACAGTGCCTGAGAACTCTGTTTGTCACTCACAGAGCTGCTCCAACAGCTCTAAGATACACCGCAAGGCTGCATCCTCATCCATCCACATGGGTAGGAACGGCTTCAGTCCCAGGGACCTTGATGTTTCTGCTGCTGTATTGCGAGCAATGCTTCTCCAGACAGCTTGAGAAAGCCACTCTCGTTCCTCTCACAGTTGTTTGGGCCTCATCTGTATCCTCAGACTTGCAGGAGTCTGATTGCAGGATGCCAGCTTCCCATGGACCAGCCGGGCCTGGGTGAATGTTGGCACGCGTGCTCCCAGCCCTGGATGAACCCCTCACCAGGGCACCCCACGCACACCTCTGCCCACACAGACCAAGCTAGGCTGTAGGACAGTCACCGTGGCTCACCTTGGAACGGGTGTGACTCTGAGTCCAAGTTTGAGTCTGGCTGGAGCAGAGCTCCTACTCCTTTCTCTGCGGCCAAAAGCAGGCATTCAGTCTGTGTGCTGCCTGCATCTCTACATCCTGACAGCACGCCCACCAGAGAGCTGTTTGCAACCAGTACAGGCATTTTGGGTGCCTTGGCTGAGCTGTGCTGCCTGCTCCCTTCTCTCCCTGCTCCCTGCTGGAGTTGCCTCTGCCACACAGCCTCTAGTTGCCTGCTCCAGGGCTGTTTCCACAGCTACACAGCAGCACGGGGGGTGCACGTGAAGTGACACCAGCATTCTCCTCCTAATATGACAGCAGGATAAGGAGGGAAACAGAAGTCTGGGTGATAGATTGGCCTGTGGACCCCTGGGAGATAGTGGTGGAGATGATACATTCCAGGCTGGTTTGATTTTGAACCAGACCACACAACCCCTACCCCAACCACAGAGCGTGTTCATCTCCTCCAGCTCCACACCCAACCTGGCTGCACACCCAGTGGTGCCTCAGGAAGCTACAGGAACACCACCTCAGTGACCCTTCATCTAACTACAGTGGCCAGGGCAACTGCTAGACCTGGGCTTGTCTTCTGGGAACCTCCAGGGGCCTGGCATTCTCTGCAGCTCCTCTCCTTCTCTGCTCCCCAGCTGGCACCTCTCCTGATTCGCACACCCAGAAATTCATGGTACACTGATAACCCAATGCAAACAGAGAAATCCCAGCGTGAAAGGTGGCCCTGAGCACACCAGGCATCTCCTTGGTGTTGTTTGTATATACAGAGGCAAACAGTCCTGTGAGCAGTGCTGCCAAGGGCTGTCTGGAAGAGCCCCAAGGTCCAGATAGCCAATTGGTCTGTTGATGGGGCACAGAAGAGCAGAGATGTGGCTTTTCCCTCCTGTTCTGATTCAATTAACGTGCTTCTGATTTAGCAGGCAGCTGGGTTGGGGGCATTTGCAGCAGTCAGGGCTCTGTGTGCCTGGGAAGCCCTCCCATTGGCACGAGACAAGCCCAGGCATCTTCAGCTGCTTTCTGCTTTGAAAAAGAATTCATGCGTGGTGGAAGTTGGGAGGCGGACCAAGTACAGACGTTTTGGCATTGAAGTAGCAGGTACTGCATTGTCCTGAGATGCCTTTTTCTCTTCTGACTTGCTGATGCCAAGCCAGAGGGTTAGAGGGGAGCTCAGACCTGAGAGTAATTTTTCATCAGCTTTCCATATCCCCTCAGTCTGCATATTCCTACACCGCATAAGTCCAGCTCTGTCAGACCTTCTCACGGCATCAAAACATTTTGCTGCTGTCCAAATTTTCTGTCGTTCCTGATTTTGTTTGTTTGTTTGTTTAATTACCTCTCTGTGGAAAATTACGAAACAGTAACTGTTTCATCCCTTTTGGGAAAAACAAGCAGACGCTGAAATGTTGGGATTCCCCTTGGAGCGAAAATCCCACATCTCGGTGGCAGAGGTCAGTGCCTTGATTCAGCTGCAGTAGGAGGGTGTCAGGGAAGGAGGGCCTAAAACACAGCTGCACCCTTGGTGAAGGCTGGGATGAGGCTTTCAGTGCCCTGGGCATCTTCTGCCCTTACCCCTCAGGAAACAGAACCTGCAACCTGCCAGGTCCCATTACAAGGCAGTTGGAATGCTGGATCCGTGCAGGTCATTTGCAGAATGAGTCCTGTTTCCAGGTTGCTTCTCCAGGGATCTGACTCTCCCCTGTATCAGGGGAAGCTTTTCTAATATCTGCCCTTTTTGTGTCCTTCTTTTACTCTCAACTACATCACCCCAAGTGCAATGGCCTGCTTTAGCAGGGAGGTTAGACTACATGACTTCCAGAGGTCCCTTCCAGCACCAGCATTCTCTGATTTTGTGATTCTGTGACCTTCTCTGCTTCCTCAGTCCCTTCTGAGTTCTGGTATCTCTTCTCTGCTTTCCCATCAGGAATTTCTACTCTTTCCTTGCCCCAGAGCTTACTTCGTTGCCCTGAAGCTGCTCAAGGCTTTGGGGGGATGAAACAGGTAGGGGAAGGTGTGACCTTTCCTGAAGAAGCCTGAGATGTGGAAGCACTGTGCCCCAAATAGAGCACTGTGGTGCTGCTTTGCTGTTCCACCTGGCTCTCCACAGTGCTCTGACCAGCAACAGAAGAACCAGCAGTGTCCATTCCCCCTCGGTGTCAGGATTGGTGCAGTGTAGGTTTAGTGCCCAGGTGCTGCTTGCAAACAAGAAAATGAGGCCGTGGTCAAGGCTCCTTACAGGAGATGGCACCACGACCCAGCATCTCCTCCAGGACAGCTCTGCTGCCTCTCTTTCCCTCCAGATTCAGTGAGCTCCAGCACACTGTCTGGCTTGGATCCCTGCGGGGCTCTCTTTCTCCAGGACTTCTCCATCCCTGGACTGTAATTCCCCATCAACCTCTGCCCCCTCAGGGCTGTTTTTTCCCCCTCCTCTAATCAGTATCACTTAGGCCTGGCTCTGCTGTGGTCTCAGCACACAGCTGCTGGCCTGCAGCACCATAACTGAGTCCCAGGACTCAGCAGCAGCTCCTCTGAGAAGACAAATCGGTCATTATGCATCTGAACAAATAGATTTCATATTCCAAATGGAGAGATCTGTCAGCAGCTCCATTCCTCTGGGAAGCCATGAATGTCAAGCCATTTAAGAGCCCTTTCCTAATGATGCCCCTGGTGAGCAGCCGTGAAGACGTATAGCCCCAGAGCTCAGCGAGGGTTTGCTGGAGACTATCAGGGTAGAGGGGAAGATTAGGAGGCATTAGCACAGCAGAATGTCTCGTTCAGCACTTCCTCTGGAGTCCTGCACGGCAGAAAAGGAGCACGAGGCATGGGCTCAGATTAATGGCTTCTTCACAAGCCAGCTTTGTCTTCTGACAGAGGAGAAAAATGATTGCACACACACACACACACACAAGCACGCACACGAATGAGGGGAGATGGGCCGTTCTGCCTGACTTGTACATTTTGTAATGGAGAGCCTGGCTCGAAGGAGAAGCAAAAGATGAAGTAGGGCAATGGGAATGTGATCCCTCTCTGACCTGCTGTCACGCTTATCGACTGCAGATCCTGCAAGGTTTGTCCTGGGACTGTTCCCCCTGCAATCCATAGCCCTGTAAAAGGCAGCTCTCTGCTGGGTTGAGGGAAAATCATACAGGTTTGGAGACTCTCTCTCGGGCCAGCAGACTGCAAGAGCTGGCTGTGACCCCCAGCAGCATCGACAGGGTTGGGATGAGCCAGGAGCTAGCCCTTGCAGCCAGGACTGTCCCCATGAGCAGGGGCCGGGGCTCCCTGCTTCCAGACAAAGGGCTTGGAGACAGCGATGTCTCAAGCCCATCCAAATGGCAAGTTCATGGTTTCCTCCCACTGCCCACATAGGTGCTCCAACCTGGAAACCAAACAGTTGGAATTCACGTTGAAAACATTCAGGTTGAAACACTGCCCTGGTCAGGTATCCCCTCCCACACCCTTCTTTGCTAGATTTGGCCGAAATTTGCCAGAAGTGCTAGTCCCCTCAAAGTAGATTTTTTTGGCAAATTGGGGTTTTCCAGAAAATACACCTGACTGAGTGTCACAGAGCACTTTGGAAACCTCTCACAGATCTGTTATGTGGAAACTTCTTGAAAATTAGCAGTTGTGTTTTGGACGAAGCAAAACAAACACACTCACACCAAGTTAAGGTGACCAGAACCAAACACCTGGCTTCAAAAAAGCACTGGCAATTTCAATTAGCATTCCCCAACAACCCTAAACTTAAACACTCATGCCGATAACCACTGCCTGTATACGAAACACAGCCCTATCTTCTTCTGAATGTGTATACCAGCCTGCGTGTTATCTCTTCAGATGGAGCCATTTGTATTAAGGGAAGAAAAATGCAAGTATCTAGAGGCCACCTTTAATAAAGTATTTCATAGAGTGCCTTGCGAAACCGTACCCGGCAAATGAATTCGAATTGGAGTGGATACAAGCTGAGACACCTGACGGAAAATTGGCTAAGAGGTGTGTAAACACAGAGCCATGATAAACTGCAGGGGTCTGCATGGGGAGGAAGGTGTCCAGAAGGTGCCACAGGGATCGATGTTAGAGCTGGTCTAGTTTAACATCTTTATTAATGACAGGGAGGGAGAAGTAAACAACACATTAATAACATCCCGGGATGATACTGAACTGCACAATTCCCTATACGGAGCCAAGAGAAGGAATTTGCAGAAAAAGGGATGACCCTGCATAGCTTCTTGCTTTTTTTTGTCAAGGTCAAGGGGTACATTGGGCTCAGGAGGTGGGAAAGGGGCCATTGTGCTGAAAGGAATCTAGAGAAGGAGCCCAGGCAGGAAGCGTGAGATGAACACTGTGAGATAACTGAGAGAAAGCAAATTTGGGTGAAACTCCATTCTCTAAACCCCCAAGATCCTCATTTTTGCCCCGAGGAGAGCACTACAGACAATGGGCCATACTAATTGGCAGCTACATCTCCATAACTAGGTGCTCCCTTCAAGATGCAGTCCAAGGAAGCTTCAGGCAAGTGCTTAAAATCAGAGATGCTGCCTAACCCAGCACCAGAGGTATTGCCCCGGTGCAAAGGAATGCTGTGTCAATAATAGATGTGTCAGGATAAATAGCAAGCATGAAGCGATCAGTCAGATCCCTGCTTTTGGAAACTGGTGATTGCTTAATACCAGCAATTGTCATTTTATTTCATTTATGTCATCTTTTGGAGCACAGTCCTGGCTAGGGAAACACACACACACACACACACACTCAATACTTCAGAAAGACTAATTTTCCACATTTCAAGGGAATTATGAGCAAAACTCTTGGGGAGGAAGATGAGGACAGGAAAATGAGATGATCAAAGTTGAGCAAGTGGGAGACAGTGCAGGAAAGAGCCACAAAAAAACCTGTGGAGCTGGAAGAAAATCAGCCTTGCAATGAGAGACTGAAAATTCTTGATCTGTTTAGCTCATCAAAAAGAAGATTGAGATTTAACTGATTGCAATGTGTAAGTACCTTCCCAGGAAGAAAATACAAGGTGTGAAAGGCTCTTCAATCACATGGGGAAAGGAACAAAAGAGCCAACAGCTGGAAATTAAGGTCAGACAAATTCCAGTAAGACGTAAGGCCCAGATTTGCAGCAGAAAATGTGACCAGACATTCAGTCAAAATCCCAGGGATGTGGTAACTTCTGGGACGTGGTAATTTCTTCACATCTTAAAGCAAGGGATGATTTTCTGTAAGATGCTCCAGTCAAATACTGGATGCTGTTCAGTAGAAACCAGATGCAACTCCCTGCTTCACACAAGAGGGCTGCACTGCAAAGGGGGTCATGACAGATGACCTGTGGTTTTCTTCCAGAATTACTTGGCTGGAAGAGAATGTTTCAATATCTTATGCTGCATCTCATTCCTTTCCGCTCCACGACTGCTGGCATATCCTCTTCACAGTCTTAATTACAAATCTGCATTCATCATCTTTTGTCCATTCTAGATATTGCGGAGTATTTGTTTTTGTCACGTTTGTTATACCAGCGTCTTCATTTATCCCACACAGCTGTCTGTCATTTCACAACACAGCCCGTGGCTCGCCATGCGTTTTCCATACCTGTGGTTAAGATCTCGATAGGACAGTTCCTGTTTTATTCCTAGAACTGCAGGAGCCTATTAAAGAAGGAAACTTATGCTGTGCTCTCTTTAAGGAAAGCTTTATTCTTCTTTGTGCTAGTAATTTTTTTTCCCCCAGTTGTGAATCTCGCATCCTTTTCAACAGCACAACCTCTTCTTCTCTTAACTTGAGACAACCTGGTATCAGGTACCCTGAATTCACCTCTTGAGAGGTTTTTGCTGGCTCTACCTAATGCTGAATACACCTTAACTTAACGCTGCAGGAGGAGCTCAGATGCTGCCGGAGGGAGAAGCGGTGGGCTCTGGGGATTTGGGGAGGAAGCCGAGGTGGAGGAGAGAGGCTGAAGGTTGTTTTTGCTGGTATTACTTAAGCTGACAGCAAAGGTGAGGCCGAGTGCACGGGTTGGCTTGACCCTGCCCTTGCACTCTGCGAGGGAGCTGGCTGAATGCGCTGCTGCTCGCACACAGGTCTTGTGCAAGGAGACATCTGGAGGCAGGACCCATCTGGACCAGACCTCTCTCCTGGGAGCAGTGCTTGTGTGACTTCCTGGACACCATAAAGTTGCCGGAAACGCGAAGGCACTTCAGAAATGGGCAGAAGTGATGAAAAGTCTGTCGGGAAAGGCACGGAGCAGGAGTGAAAGGGGGACTTGCCTGCATGCAAGAACCTGGGAGGAGGAGGGAGGGTAGGGAGGGTATGAAGTGTCCCATGCTTGTTTCACTGGGAGGAAGGGAATGAAATCAGGCGACAAAAGTTGCATCTGAACGTCAGGAAATGCTTCCTGTCACATAGATGCATTAGCTTGGGGAATTGCACCCTTAGGCACAGGGTGAGGACATGGTTGCTCAAGACATACTCGGCAAACCTCTGAGCTTGGAGGGAAATGACCTGTTGAGGAGTCACTGTCTCAGAGCTGTGCCAAGCTGGGAGAGTCCCAGCACTGCCGTTGCACCCCCACTGTGCTGATGTGATTCAGAGGGTGCTGCTGGGTGCCCTCTGTAGCCCTGGGAGCTCAGGATGTCTGGTTTCACAGGCTGGGAGAAGGGATGTGCATCCTCCTCATGGTGTCCAACCCCAAGTTCCTGTCTCCTCCTCCCACGAGTGGCTCACATGGATGGCTCTCATGTCACCTGCTCGAGTGCCAGTGGTGAGGGAGATGGGCAGGAGGAGAAGGGCTCCCCAGGAGTCCTGGACATCCTGGAATGATGTCCACACAAGTGCCCCTGCCTTGGGATGGATGGGAAGTCACCGCTGGCTGCTGCACCTCCGTGGCTGTGAGCCCACCTCCAGCAGTGGTCTCCAAGCTCTGGTTTGACCACTAGCCCACTTAGGTTTTCACAATAGTCTTATCCTGTGGGATGTCAGCTGTAGGGACTTCCTGAGTTTTTTTCACCTTCCCTTACTCACTGTCCCAGCGTCTTGGGCCTGCTTTGGCCGGGGGTGACCACGTCTCCAGGGCAGACCACCCTCACCAAACCGGTGGGCTCCTACAGAAGCTCTGAGTGCAGCAGCCAGCAGATATATCTGTTTCCTAAGTAAGACCTGTTGGCAGCCCGTCCCTTATCTACCTTTCCCTCCTTTCCAGCTGCTCCTCTCTTCCCGGCTTCTCCCGGAGTTGTGTTGTTGCCATGGTTACCCGTTTATCTTTAAGAGATACATTTCCCCCCACCCTACCCCAGTGCAAAGTGAAATTCCCGAGGTTCATCCTCCATGGAGAACTGCCTCCCTCTAAAGTGGCACTAATTGAGCATGAAATGCTATGCAACTAAATTACACCATAATTTATTCGGCGTTAAATGATTTTAAGCGGTGGCTCAGGAGTGCTGGGAACAAGAATCACTCCCCTCTTCCCACTCTCCTCACTTCCTCACTCTGCTGCCTGCGCCGCAGCCGGGAGCAAGCCGGAGCCCGAGGATTGCATCCTCCGAGGAAGGACCAGCCCTCAACAGAACAGCCGCCTCCTCATTGTCTGATTTTTTTGGGAGAGCTGACAGCTTGTTGGGCACTCATCAAAGAACCTCTAATCACATCCCGATCGCTCCTAAGAGTCCCGATTTCCAACAGGGAGCCTGTCTGTAAACTGCAGTGTACGGGATGTCACCAGCGTCGTGCAGGATCTGGGTGGTTTTTGCCTGTCAGGCTCAAACCAGGGGCTGAGGGCTTTTCCTCTTTGAAGAGAGAAAACTTCAGTGCAGAGAGTTGGGCCAGTTTGAAACCCGCTGCCAGGTTATATCACATCGGCTATTTCTTCATTCCCAGACCCCAGATCCTTTTCTCCTGCCTGACAATTGCCCTCCAGCACTGTAGAGTATCTGGTCTCTCACACTGGTGTTCCTCTGCAGCAAGGAGATGCATGTTATTCCTAAGGAAAAAGGAAATAATTTGCTCCCCCTTCCAAACTCCAGCAAAATACCATTTTGAAGAAGAATTTCATGTTGAAGAAGAAGTTTCATGTTGAAAATGGAAAACTGAGATGTTCCAACACTCTTCAGAAATATTTTTCACTGTCTTTTCAGACTGAAGGCATTTGACAAAATTGATAAAAATATCAGACCTACCCCCATCAGCAAGAGGTGTATTTTTAGACATAAAAGAGGAAAAGATTCATTCAGTGAGAAAAAATGTCCCTACTTCCACTCAGAATGGAGACAATTTCAGCATTGTGTAAGAGACTCCAGGAGAAATGCATTCTCCTAAATAAGGAAGGATGGGAAAAGTACCAGCAGGATCAGAGGTACAGAAATATACAGCAGCTTCCAGCTTTCTTTTTCCTTTTTTTTTTCTTTTTCTTTCTTTCTTTCTTTTTTATTAAGTATATGGGGACTAGGGTTAATTGCGACTCCTTCAAGTCAAATAGTAACTGGGGACAAGAAGCAACTAGCCCCACAGAAAAGGAAGCAGTGCCGCGTGAACAAGCAGATTAGGACTCCTCAGTCTGTGTAAGGCCTGGCTGATGATTAAGGATGGGTAGATTAGGCGTTCAGCAAGTCTAAAATAGCATGGAAAAGATGACTGGGGATGAATGCTTTCCTGCCTTTTCTGAGACAGAGGTACATCAAACTAGAAGAAAGCAGGTTCAAAAGATGCAAAGGGATTTTTCTCTCATGTATGTAGGTTAACCTATGTAACTTCTCACCACAGGACATTGTGGGTGGTAAAATTGTTACAGAAAAAAAAAAAGTGGTACAAAACCACCAGGATTATTTCACAGGGGGATAATTCATCAAAAATTGCTTAATCCTGGAGTGGCATTTTCTTGCCAGCTCGAAGATGGTACGCAGGGAAAAAAATCATAGAAACACGTTGCATTGCTGCTGGTTTGAAGCACACCCTCGAGGATGTTGAGGTGCTGGGGCAGAGTATTCAGAAGGATTTTTGTGGCCTCATGGAACTGTCTCAGGTGATTGCCATCCAGCAGGAAGAGACTGTGCAGGTATCTGAGCCTTGTTCCAGCAGTGCGGGCACTGACAGCACGCCAGACCTCCTCCCAGACTGTGCAACCTCCTTCTGCTGAAACAATATCCCACTGGACAAGATCAATTTATCCTAAGCAAAGTGCTTCACTCCGAAGCGTTGCCTTCTGACAAAACTCATTTTAAGGTGAAAAAAAAAAAGGAAAAAAGAGAAAAAAGAAAGAAAGCGGGGGTGGGGGGGTGGAAAAAGAGGATGAGTACTTTGATAAGGTTGAAGTGTTTCATTTGGGTCTTTCTTGAGTGCAGTGTTTCAAGATGACTTCTTTCCCTGTTTCAAAAAGAGAAATACATTGTAAAACCAAATGAAAAATGAAAAAAAAAAAAAAAAGGAAACTGAAGAACTGAAGCAGAACTGTTTGAGTCATCCCCACATCTTTTTGCCCTGCTGTTTTCCTTCAAGAAGATGGTTAAATCTCCCTGGCTTTTGTTCCATCCTGAAATGGAAAACCTCTTAAAATAACTGAACTTCCCCCAGGTTCTCTCACAACCGCTCCCCTGCTCTTTGGGCGGACCTCTGTGGTGGGAAGCCAAGATGCTGAGCCCAGGCCACTCTCCAGCTGCCCCAGATAATCCTCCCAGCTCACACGGAGCTCTGCTAAAAGAGGCAGGCAGCTGGTACAAAACTTGCCTGTCCTTTTCTAGGCAGAAAGGGAAAATTCTGGGCTCCGCCACTGCAAGTCAAATGCCTTTCACTGCCATGAATTTCCCTGAAGATGAGCTCTGAGTGCTGGCACCAGAGCTGCAGGGGATAACAGCAGCCACACCAGCTCTGCATGCTCAGGAGGGAGCACACGCCTCGTGTGTCCACCCCACCAGGACACTAGGACCCACTGGGACCGGCTCTCCATCACCTCTGACATGATCTTCAGGCTTGTTCCTCCACCAGGAGCCTGTGGAATGATGGAAAGGCTCTTTTCCAACCTCGAGTCAGACAGGTGGCCTCTGCGCTTGTGTCAGGCAGGCGAAGGGCCACGCTCCTTCCTGGCATCAGCTCTGAGAAATGAAGGAAGATGTTTGTTTGCTCTCCTCTGCCACCCAGCTTTGCGAACTCAAGGAAGATGTTTGTTTGCTCTCCTCGTCTTTCCTACAGCATTTGGGAGCCCTTCGAGGCAATGTTTTTCACTCCATCCTGCCTCATTCCTTGAGGTGATTCCCAGCATACAGAAGCCCTCTTGCACCTCATCCAGCAAGGCCACACTGTGGTTAACACTCAAAATTCCTGCCAGCAAATAAATAATTACTTGAGAGAACCTAGGCTCAGAAGTGGGCTTGGACAAACAACACTTTTCTCGTTGTTTTTTTTTTAAGCTGGCTTCAACGAGAGAGTTGAAAAATATTTTTGCCCCAAAAGTAAAACTTCGGGTGAATTTGAAAGGTGAAAAGCAGTATTCTGGCTCAAGGAAAGCCTCTCGTTTCCCTTCAGATCTTCCCAACGTTTCTTAACGTGATCTCCACAAACTAAAAAAATACAGTTTTCACATGAAAGTGTTAAAAAGTGCAATTTAAGTGCTTGTAGAAGGGCTTATTTCTGACTGAAGCAGTCTTTTCTCACCCAAATTAACTGCTAAGCTGATGCAAAGTTTCAGAGTGCGTTCCTCGCAGCAAAGTGCGGAAAATTTCACCCAAAGGGTGTCGTTTCCTGGCATTCCCATGGCCGCAGAGGTGTCATGCAGGGGGTCGCAGTGCTCCCATGAAGCGCCGAGAGCTGTGAGTTGCTGCACCTTGGGGCCTTTTAAAGTAAAATAACAATCTTTTGAGAGCGAAAGTCCAGTCCTGGCAGAACAGATGTTGTAACTTATCACATTTATGGTGGAAACTTGAGGGCCAAGAGGGAATTCAAACAGCAAATAGTTAACAGCATAAACCCAAATAACGAGAAATATATAACGTGTATCAGAGGGCCGAAGGGAGTTGATTGGTCTGAGGGAGCAGTGGTGGGGCAGAAAGGAGCAATTAAAGAGCAGGAGGAGGAAGAGGAGGCAAAGGAGGGCATTGCTGAGTAGCCAAGTGATTCCTTTAAATCCAGACAGGTAAAAGTACATAATTCTCATTAAAACCAGCTGCTGTCCTGGAAGACCCGAGTGTAACACGCACTTTATCCATCTTCTGCAATCACACGGTGAGCGGAGGGCAGGGTTACAGGGCACTGAGGTCTCCTCTAATTCTTCTCTAATTAACTGCCCCAAACTTCGTTAACTCAGCTGATGTGTCCCTGTGCCCTTCTGGGATGCTGAAAAACAGCCGTGAGTCAGAGCGCTGAGGTGACACAGGTTGCCAATCTGAGCTGGAACTCTGGGAAACACGGAGTCTGAGCAGAAGAAGACGGAGAGGAGAGGCACAGACCCTTGTGAATTCCCCACGTTGCCTCACTAACAGCCGGCAGCGGCTGAACTCTGGAGTTTCGGCTTGCTGATTGCCTCCCTTTTGCCCCCCTTAAACGCTTTTGTTGTTGTGATTAATTGTTTGCCACCGAAGCTATTACTTATCAGATTGTTTGCTAGCTCCTTTATCAGCCGAGCTGAACAGGGGCTTGTTTGTGTGATGCTAAAGCAGCGTGGGAGGCTGCAGAGCGGGATGGAGCCACAGGAGAGGTTGGCTGGGGAAGGCTGTTGGGATACAAAACCGCCTCTGGCAGCCGAAGCGCAGAGTTTCCTAACCACGGGAGGTGCTAGTTAAGCACCGGTACCATTCTGTCAACCCCAGTCAGTGGTTTGCTCAGATCTAGTATTCATTAAATGCTATATTCTTCGATAAGTGGAGAAGGTATTGTGGAGCTTTAATAAAGGCTGTTGCTCATAACGCTGCTTACCGAAGCCTTTCATCTTCACCCTAATTAATTCATGCTAATTTCCTTGCCAGTTGGATACATCAATTTGAAGTTTAAAATAGAACCTTAGTTTGTTTGTGGAGTTCAACATGTTGCAAAATATAGCTCTCCCGTCAGAAAAAAAAAATTGCATAAAGGGAAAGATTCGAGTGGGATCTTACAAGCACGATGTGCTGTGCAGTGAGGGTTGGAGAAATGCAGCATTGCTCTAGGGCCCCACATCTGTCTCCTCCCTGTAGGATCAGTCCTAAGTGCTCAGAGACTCCACTGGGAACCCCCTCTACCAAGAGGATCTTTCTGCTGTGCTATTGTACCTTTGCTTTTATCAACACAAAGACAGGAGACTAGATATTCCTCCCCCTGGACTCCTGCGTGTCACAATCAAAACTTTATCAGAAGATGCCATTCCTTGGAGCTGGAATGTGGGCTGTTCGAAAGATCTCTCCAGGAAAGAGAAACGGGTTTTTGCCTAATCCAGTTTTTGCCTAATCCAGGCCCTGGGGTGCTGGGGAAAGAGTACTGCAGGGATTGCATTCAGGCTGCTCTCAGAAGTTTTTCTTCCCACCAGCACTACAACAGTTCAGTTCCTGCTGCAGCTTAAGGGATATAAAGTCACAGCTGAGAGGGCTGTAAAGGGCACAGAGAGCCATCAGTCATCTCCTTCCCCAAAACTAGTCTTTCTCCAGTCCTTCCTGGCAGACATGTTATTCTCAAAGATCCCCCAAAATAGCAAGCCTCCTTCTCTCCAGACAGTCAGCAAACACTTAATTCTTGTCACTGTGATTTACTTGTATCTTGCTTGAAATCCCCTTCCTGCAGTTTAAACCTTTTTCTTCTTTCCTGTCCGATGGCTGTGGATCATTCCCACCCTCTCTGCTGCCTCGTGACTGTTCCCCAGCCTTTCCTTCCTCACAACCCCAGGCTTTCTGTTTCTCCCTACAGGTCAGCTTGGAGTGACTCAGGTAGACATTCAGACACAAGCATGATAAGAGAAGCAGAGACCCAGGAGATACGTGCACACGGGCTTGCACACCCACACATGAGTGCTTCCAAGCGTGCCCACCTTGCATCCAGCCTTTTTCTCCCTAAGCATCCTCTGCTCACGGCGCCGGCAGCAGCACAGGTCCTTGAGCTGTCGGAGAAACAACCAGCTCTCCCAAAACCCCCAGGTAACTGTGGGCTCTGCAGCCCTGGTGGAAAATGCCCTGGGCATTCAAGAAGAGAAAAATTCAGTGTAAACAGTTGTAGAAGTCCCTCTGCTCCTTGCCTTAGTATGTGGCTGGCTGACCAGCAGAGAGACAGCAAAGAAACCGTCCGTGCACCCTCAGGCATGATAATGTGCAGGGTAGATTCCAGGGAATCGCAGGAAATTTTGCTAGAAATGTGGCGTGCAAAGAGGTACCGCAAGTTCCAGCTGGTTTGAATTTTCTCTGTATTTATAAAAAATAAATTGATACTTTATTACCTAATCAAAGTAGCTACTCATGCGTTTTCGCCTCCCCCTCCCTCCTCAAATTTAGCACGGGTGTTTCAGATGCTAATATAGAGCTCCCAAGAGAACAAGAGAGCCTTTCTGTGAGACTTTTTAAAGACATCTTAGAGGATGCTTAATAAAGAGGCAGCATGGGGTGGTGTCTGGGTCAAAGGCTCGACATTCAGGATACTTGGACTCCTTCCCGGCTCTGGCACCGCTCCAGAACAAATGCTCCATTGCTCCGTGACTTAGTTTCCCTCTCTACCTAGCGAGATCCTAAGCCTGCCCTTTCCCATGCTTTGGCAGAGAGCTAAAATCTCTTCCAGGTACCATCACCATCCCTGCATTCCCCATCCTACCAACTACTGCAACACATTCCCTGTGGCACAGACAACACCAGCCCCAGCCCAAGGCTGAGCACAGGCTCTGGGGGCAATTTGTGCTGTAAAAAACCTGTGCTCAAGGGCTTACAGCTGTCTTGGACAGCAGTAAATGTAAACCCCAGGAATCCCTGGATGCAGCTTTGGGCAGGGATGGAGACGCAGGATCAGCTTCTCACAGAGGTGAACTGACACTGCATGACCTGTTTTCAAGGACAGTTTTACCACGGATTTTGGCTAACAAATCTAGCAAAATCTAACAAATCTAGCAAAAGGTAACAAATCTGGCAAACAAGGTAGCAGAAAATATTTTGGCTTTGTGGGGGTTGCCGAAGTGGAAGAAGAAAACCATGAGGGTGCAGGATAAACTCTGCTTTCATTCACAGATTCCACTGGTATCCGGGTGACACTGATGGAGGGATGAGGAATCGTGTTTTCTTCCCACACAAATAAATATGGTGGAGAGCCAAAGTTTTTTGCTTTTGGCACAATTTTAAGGAGACAGTTACCCACACTAAATGTGTGTTACCCACACATTTTTGGGAAAAGAAACCCAATACAAAATAGGAAATAAACCCTCTTTTTTTGAGCAAAAATAATTTTGTCAAAAAAATCTCCTAAAAGTAAAGATAAACACTGTGTTCTGTCTTGCTTCACATGTAAAACCAGCGGAAGAGGAGCCCCAGGACCAGGCATTTCTGTCGCCAGTTTTGTTCTCAGCACCACTTTTACAGGAGCAGATGGTGGCACCAGCCTGGGACCAGCACCCTGGGTCACCTGCCCCACACACACAGCCCCACACGTGCCCCCAACATGCACAGCTGCAGACACAATGTAGGTCCAGCAAGTGGCATTCCCCAAAAGGCATTCCAGCAAACTTCAGCTTGGGTTTTATAAGGAGAAAAAAGGGAATCAGCCCTGAGCAAGGGAAGATAGCAGCTCCAAAAGGGTCTTTAAGAAGAGCCACTCCCGGGGGAAGGATCCTGTCGCTGCAGAGTGCCCACAATTTGTGCCCACAGCCACCACCACAGCCCAGTGCTGGGCTGTGTGAGTTGTCAGGCACAATTGGACAGAAACTCCAGGCCCCAGCTGGGCAGGAGGGAGTTATCCCCCTTCAGCCTGCTTGTCTGGATAAATTCTGGTTTGTTTCTCTTCTCTTTGTGCGGTTTCTTTGATATGGGAAGACATGCTGGAAGATGGAAGAGGAGAGACTTTCCTGAAGTGTGAGTGCCCTCACATTGATATCAGTCTCCTGAACTGGAAGAAAATTCTTTGCATATTCTATAGCCAGGACTCTGAAGGACTTGCTGGCCAGGACCTGGCCAGGACAGGAGACTGTAGCATCTCTTCATCCCCTGCTATGGCAGAGTTCAGTCTGCTGGACCCTGCCCTGTCTGCAGAGGTACCTGACTGTCACCCAGGAAATATGACGATAAAGAGCATTGCTCTGACCATGTTTCAGGAGCAGCAAGGAGGCCAAGAAGATGTAGACAATATACCTCAATATCAGACAAGTTGTCCTCATGGGATGTAACAGGCTTTAGGGAAAGCTGGCTGCAGCATTTTTGAAACAATGGAGGTCCTCATGTAGCCAGATATTCTCAGCCCTATTAAAGACATGGCCTAGGGAGACACTCTCTGTTATGCCCTTATGTAGAAAGGGGCCTTAATGAGGACCTTGAGATTCAGCGAAGCTGTGCAAGAAACCTGTGCCTCAACTGGAATTCTGTTCTGGATCTCATCTCCATCCCTGCCTTGAGTTTCCATGGCTTTGCATGGCAGACCAGAGGTGTGTCTAGCCGGTAGAGAGGAGAGACAGGGAACAGGCAGCAAGCACAGGCAGGCTGTCTTAAGAAGACAGGAAAATATCAGTGTCTGTATATTCAGCCAAACACCCCTTAATAATTTCAGGTTTATTTCCCCATCCTCCCAGCTCATGAAGCAAGTTGAACGGTTTCAACACCCGGCTGAGCTTTGCATTTCATCTCACGTCGAATCCGCTGTCTAGAGACATTTGTTTTGCTTTCATTTATTCCAAAGTCCTGATCTAAGCCATGAAGGGGGATTTTTCCAGTAGGTGCCTGTGTGGCAGGGGGGAAGAGGAACTCAGTGAGTGACTCAGCTTCATACTAACAAGGAGAAATTAAAACCTAAAGCGACTTCATGCAACCAAATGCAGTGAAACAGGCCCTTGATCTAATCAGCACTTTCTAAAGGAATTAAATGCCAATCTATTTTAAAATGCATTTCACTGCGACTTAATGAGGGCAACAGGGAAAAATCAATTGGTTGTGTAATTTGGGATTTCAATAATAAAAACAATAAATGCTAATTAGGAACATTCTTATTAATGTCATAAAATTCTTGGACAGATTGTAGTCACGTAATTAAAGTTTGACAAAGCTGCTGGAAGAGTTTGAAGCCTGACAGCAATTTCTGGGACATGGACAGGGAGTGGGAAGAAGGCAGGCTATGCTCAAGGTTCCAGGAAGCTTGTGAGTTCTGGGAAGGATGGAAAGCCCCGAGAAACAGGACCACTCCAAAGTCCCTCTGATCCTTCAGAGCTGTGCAGAGACAAGGGCATGGAGCTGAGCATCCCTCATTCGTACCCACGGTGGTACCCAGAACTTAGTCCACATCCTTGAGGCTGTACAGCTGCCATTACCACAGGACGGGCGTCTTTGCTCCTGCCACACATCTGAAAATTACTCGTGTGGATGTCAGCTCTCATGCAGATTTGGGGTGTGGCATTTCCCCCAAGGGCAGAGCCGAATCATGCAAGGCTGGTGGGATGTCCACTCAGTTAGTTAATCTCTCTGCTCTTGCTGTGTAAGAGATACAAGCTTTGAGAAATACAATTCACTTTTAATGTCTAACAGGCAGTGAGACTATCTAGCACTGTTAGGGAATAACTCATTTCCTTCTGAAATATCTCAGAAAAATCGAAATCCCTGCACCAAAAATGTGCATTCACCGGGCAAAGGCTCCTGTTGTAGCAGAAGAGGGATTAGGATGATTTTCTCAACAGATCCCAGTCTCTTGCCTGGAGGCACAGGCTTTCCTGCATGGAGCATCAGAGGGCATGGTTTGGCCTCTGCAGAGCAAGATGAAGGCAACCAAAACAGGGCATTCATGCAATTGGCTTAGACAATATCTCATGTAGTAGTCTCAAGGAGGGTAAGCAATTCTGCTACACCTCACAGCTCTGACTCTCATCTCATCATGGCTTGTCCTGGGAACCATTTTTCTCTAATGCAACTAGAAGAGAAAAAAATCAACAAAGTTTGGGAAAAAAGATATAACTATTTATTGTTTCAAAATTTTAAGCAAGAGATCCCACTCATTCCTCTAGTTTTGATGTTCCCTTGAAAATGTTGGTTTTTTCAAGCTTGGGTGCATTAACATTACTTCTTGATCTATCCCTCTTGTATTATTACTCTTTCCCTCTTTTTACTTTTTTCTTCCACATAAAAGAAAATGAGATGAAAAAAACCAAAAAAATGTCAAGACTAGCTAAACCAAGATTTATTTTATTAATGTAGCAGAGAAAAAAAATATAGAAACAGCTTTTGGAAACTTCCAAGAAATAACATGGTATTTAAAAGCTTGGATTTTAATTCGCCTTGAAATGTTTCTGTCCTCATCCAGGTCTCCCAGCGCAATCCTGACTGCAGGATCCCTCCTTCCACAGAAGGGACATTTCTTTACCCATCGTTTTCCATCCTGCCAGGAGTGCCTTTAGCCATCCGCCAGCACCAGCAGTTAGCAGCTCCTCTCACGTGTGCAGGGCACCGCTGTGTCCGGCTCCTGCGTGCTCCATCCCTCCCCTTCGGGCTGCAAGGGCAGCTCTGGTGGCTCAGGCAGACCTGCTGCCCCCAAGTCAGACTTCTCCCTCCACAGTGTTTTGCTCGTGTGCCACATATCTATATATATATATCTCCACAAGGTTGGGTTTGCAGGACTCAGCTGCAAAAAAAAAAAGCTGTGCAGAGAGGTGGAGTTCATTCTGGGTTCGATTTGTCTTTCCGCTGTTGTCCCACGAAGTGGAAGGGAGCTGCAAGTTCTGCAATTCCATCAGGAGCCGTTCCTGTCCTGAGATGTCATTCCCTGGGATCAGTCCTCTCGTATTTCTCTCCTGTCACGGAAGCAAAACTCATCACCTGGGAGCAGCAGGCACCCCTCTCCTGTGTGATAAATGGGTGACACCAGGCTTTTACCCCTGCCCCCATCTCAGCTCCCTGCCTTCAGGACTGAGTTAAGGGACCAAAGTGTGTAGGAATTGGTACCATGTGCTCGCGCTGCCTTCCCGGAGATTAGCCCCATATGGGGAGAGAGCTGCGTTCCCCTCCATTTGGGATGGGGGTTGATCTAAATGTGTAGCAGGCATTCTTTGAATATATGTGACAGCCCAGGAGATAGACTTCAAACATCACCAAAACTGGCCCCTTCCCATTGATCTTTGAAATATACAGCCTGGCTTATTATATTGTAAATATACTTTTAATACACAGTGTCTTAAAATATGTTCCTACCTGACTGCAGAGCCTACATTTCCTGACAACTGGTCTCTCTGGCTGTATCATAAATGTGAAATGTATGGCCCCAGGTCAGTTCACCATTAACCCTGTGAATTACCCCACTGATTTAGGGTCGGATGCTGCACGGGCTGGAGGACAAGGGCATTAAGACATGCAGCCTCCTGCCAAAAGCAGATACAGAATGTAGCATCTCAGTAAGACCCAAAGCCTGGTTGATGGGCCTTTGGTTTTGTTCAGGGTTATTTCTACAGGTAATAAAATACCAACAGTTCTCAGTCTTAGGAACACCGTTTCCTAGGAAGGTCTTTGCACTTCCTGCTTTAGGCATCAATGGGAAAACTGTATGGCTTACCTGTAGACCTACGTCTTCCTCCAAATTGTCTACTAATGGCCATACAATGCCTGACTGCCCTCCAGTTTAAATCAGTGTGATCCGGGGTCTCAAGTCTGGAGGGGTCCAACCGACAGCCCCTGAGTAATGTGTCACCTAATCCTTTCTAATAGATTTTTCCAGCCCAGTTATTGAAGACAGACAGAATTGTTGAGAACAGGCAGATGGCAGATTTTTTTTTCCCAAATACTTTGAGATACTAGTGTTGCCATGCTGTTTGAAATTTTGTTTTTGCTAAGTAGCAAAGGATTTCGTACGAGAACGTCGCAGAAAACAGCCTGAGATCTAACAATCCCTGTCAGCTTTAGTTTAAATTCAAATAGCAGTAGGCAGTGACAACAGGTCTACAACTAAGATTTCCAAAGACAAATATCATGACGTGAAGGAAATCTCTGTGGGGTAGCCAACTGTGTTGAATAGGGCAATGCCTGGATCTAGTTACAATGAGTTGCAAATGCCAGCTAGAATTTTCTTGCATAGAAAGCAGAGATCTCAGAGGAAAATGCTCTGAGGTAGTAGGCTGAATCCAATCTCTGAATGGTTGCAAGGGATATGTAGGATAAATATAAGAAACGGGTTAAGAAGGCAAGATCAACAGAACAAGCGCTATTGCACAGGTCAGACAGCAAGGCAAGAAGTTGAGCCGAAATTCCCATGTGCTTTAAAAATTCCAGTGGTTGTGAGAAATTTTCTTTTCAGCTAAGATTCCTTGAGTTCTGCTGAAATTCTTCTGCAATGAACTGCCACAGTCTCCAGGATTAGAGGCAGACAGCACAACAAATAGGGGCTACAAATTAATGTGGCTGAGATGGGATCGACCTCTCCACTTCCTGCCATCCTTCACTGAAAGGATATATATAATTCTATTGTCACATTAGCACATGAATTCTGCATGACGTTTTCTTAGCCGCTCTTCGTAAGAGAAAATCAGAATAGAAGAAAGCGCTGTGCAGCTGTTTGGATTTCTCTTGTATTCTGCTATCCCCTGGAAATTAGCAGGTTCATGGATGTGGCAATGCCTGGTACTCAAACACATCAGCCAGTTTGCATGGGCGACGCGACACTGGTTAAAAATAATCCCATGTTTAAAATATTCACCTCAATATTCTGCAGGTCTTGCAGGTGTTTTCTTCCCAGTGTACCTGACTCCACACACCCATCATGATGGGTCAGGGGCAAGAGCAGGATGCTACCCACAGAATACTGCAGCCAGCTCTGGGATGTTCACTTCTCAGCATAAGGATGTGAACCCTTTGGAATGGGTCCAGAGGGGGCCAGGTGATCAGAGGATGGAACACGTCTCCTGTGGACACAGACTGAGAGAGTGGGGCTTGTTCAGCCTGGGGAAGAGAAGGCTCTGGGGAGATCTTATAGCACCTTCCAGTGCCTAAAGGGCTACAAGGGAGCTGAGGAGGAGCTTTTGTCAAGGGTATGGAGTGATACGACACGGGGGATGGCATTAAACTAAAAGTTGGGAGATTTAGATTCGATATTAGGAACAAATTCTTTACTGTGAGGGTGGTGAGGCACTGGCACAGGTTGCCCAGAGAAGCTGTGGCTGCCCCACCCTTGGAAGTGTCCAGTGCCAGGCTGGATGGAACTTGGAACAACCTGGTCTAGTGGAAAGTGACCCTGCCCATGATAGGAGGGTTGGAACGAGATGATCTGTAAGGTCTCTCCCAACCCAAGCCAGTCTATGATTCTGTGCCCTGGGCATGTAAATCCAGGAGAGCCACAGCACAAGACTGGAGCACAGAAGGACCCTTGCTCAGGGGTTGCTTGACCAGTGATTTAGCAACCACTTGCCCCTACCATGAGCAGTTGGGCAGAGACTGGTGGGAACCAGTCTCAGAATCTGAGTCTGGAGAAACCTTAGTGTCTTGCCAAGCCATGCTTTCACACTTTTGTGCATAAAGGTGAGGCTGAGAATGTGCTTCCTTCACAATTATACATGAGATTCTGCCTTACCATTTGACTTTCAGAGATGGAACTTTTTTACGAGAAAAAACAGCAAAAGTGAATGTCTTCAGAATCCAAATCACACAACCTGGTAAGACTGCAAATAGAGATGCACCATCATTCTGCATCTGAGGGAGATTTGCTCATCACTCAACCTTACATTCCTGCCCTTAACCCAGTGACCAACCTAAACCAGCCCCAGGCTCAGCAGCATGTTCTGTACACAATGTTTTCTTGCAAGAAATAGGTCTAAACTGGTCTCTTTTCCCTTCCCCCCAAAATCCCAGAGTATCTCAGCTAAACATGCTTAGAGGTGATCCTTCAATGGCTGTTTTTCTTGTATGTGATTTCCCCAGTCGACTCCCTACAAAGGCTTAGGTTCTTGGGAAGGCAAATGCCAAATAGGTTAGGAAAAGGCCTTTCCTAGCTTTGCTAGTTGCCAAGAAGAAAAATACATTTTAAAAAGCCATAAAAGTGTAATTCTCCTCTACACACATTCTAATAAATCAAAGATAGCTAAAAGGATTTTCTTCAGTGAAAGAAAAATCATCATTTCTTGCCCCATACAAAGTGTGAAAGTTTTAGTCTGAACAGAGAAATTTTACAGAGAATTATGGTCATGTGAAACCAAAGGGTTAGAAAGAAAAGCTCAATGTAACCCAAGCACTGGCTTTTGATATTATGAAAGCTATAATGTATGAAACACTACAGATCTATGGGAAATATATTCCTTTCCATGAGAGGAATTGTCAGAGCACAATGTCTATGAGCCAAGATTGATTACACAGAAACTGTTTTTCCACTTGACATTTATTTTGCAGAGATATTAATGAGGAAACAATTTCTTTTCCCTGCAGTTCAACCTAAGGTCATTCCCCAAGTCTGTTATCAACCTAGACAGCCCATCTGAATGTATATAATACATGCATTTGAGAGATGAACTATGGTAGGTGTATTTGAGGACCTACAATTTCATTTTAAGCTACTTTAATTGAATGGAAAAGTGTTCCTTGGGCTCTGACTTGATCAGACTGCCTAGTTTCTGCACAGGACCTGAAGGACCACTATAGGTCTGCACATGCACTGTTTGTGCCTACAGCAACTCTTCTAGTTGTTCTCAAGGAATCTCTGCTCTCATTAATAAAGCAAAGAGATCTCCAGCAGACCTGATTGGGGAGAAGGTCACGAACGTGAGTACTGCCACTTGTGCTGCAGATGCCTGTTCTGCAGGCAGCCTGTGCTCACTGTGCAGAGCTGAGCACCAGGATTTCTCCTGCAAAGGACACAGAACATGCATGGTGGCTCCTCTGGACTGGCAGCACATTTATCTTCAGTGGTTAAAGCAGATTTTTTTACGCCACTACTGCGAAATGAGCCTCAGTGGATGTTAGTGCAATAGTATCTTGCAATGTAGTAGTGGCTGAGGGGTGGGTACATATCCAGCATCCCTGTGGCAAGAGAGGTCATCAGGGCAGATGTGGGAAACTCTGAGATTGGCCACAATTTTTTTTATAACCTTCTATCCTAGAAAGGTTATTGAAAATCTCATTTTTGTCTCCTCTTCCTCTGTCACTCCCAGGCACCTAGTGTAACACCTGAGATCTGAGTCTACCAGAGCCATCAAAATGTTCCTTTTATAGACAGTGAGAAAGGGCAGACAGCATGATATAGGGGTGACCTCCCATCTGACACAGAGGGTAGGACTCATCCCACCAATTTTTGGCTGTGTTAATGCTATGGTTCTGATCTACACTGTAACTGCTATCTGCTCCTTCCCCAGTCAGTGAAGAGGAACAGCTACCTCCAGGGAATGAGGAAAATAACTTCTTCTTCATACAAGGGTGTTCGACAGACAGGGTGAATCTGCATCAAAAGGTGTTCAACAAACAAGAGATATCTCAAATGACAAGTGCAAATTAGATGCTGAGCTTTCAGGTAGATGCATCTGGTGGAAAAAAGTCACACGCTTGTAGCTGCTTGTTCTTGCAGCCCCCCAGGTAGGCTGTAGGAATATGTGTCTGGCTTTCATGGCCAAAGCAGGATTTGCTTCTGAGCCCTGGGTGGTCCTTTGCTATCAGTGTGTGCTGTGGTGACCACTTTATGCAAGGCAGCTGCGAAGCAGCAAAGTGAGTAATCCAAACATCCAAAGCTGCATTTCCTCCAAAATCCCCTTTCCCCACAGGTGAGTTTTCAGATAACCAGGGGTTTATACATCTACCCTGATCCAGGCATACCCTACTCAGCCACAGACTGGGAGAGATAAAAGGGTCAGAAAGAAATGTGCCAAGGGATAAACTCTGCCACAGTGTCCCAATACTGGGGTTTTTCTGCCCTGTGATCAGGATCTATAAAGCAGCAGCTTCCCTGACCAGAGTCTTGATCTCTGCCATGAATCCCGAGGGCAGCTGCACAAATCCAATCATCTGGCAACTGGTGATGAACCTTGCTGATGGGGTTGTTGAAGAAAATAATTGACCCGTGTCCATCAACAGCCGAACATCCATGTCTCTCAGGAAAAACCTCAGTATTGCCCTATATACAGGAGAAATGGAAGGGAGGTGTTTGCTGAGTAAAGCTGGCAAATCCCAAGGGATCCAGACAGCATCCAGCTCTCTTCAAAAACTTGTGGGATGCTGTCCAGAAGACCTCTGCCTGGAGACAAGTTGTGGGGAGGACACAGAGTACCCAGTTCCCATCCAGAGTGCCCTGCAAGGCATTCCTTGCCATGACAGTGAGGCCAGAATGAGGAGATGGCAGCAGACCTTGGAGGGGGGAAGTGTTCAGGTCCAAAACTCATCAGAGAGAAAAGAGTGGTTTTCTCTGACAATCCACCCTGTGATTCCTTGATTGCAGCCACCGCTTTGGAGGAAGAGGCATGTGGAGCATTCTCTGCTTTCTGTAAAGAAGAGGCTTGAGGACGTTCAGCTGCCTGTTGCTGCTGCTAGGCTGCATGGGTAAGCAGCAGCCTCCAGCCCCCAGGGAGGCTGAGCCAGCCCTAAACCCACTTCAAAGCAGAAAAGAACATTATGGTCTGTGCGTGAGGGTCTTAGCTTCTCACACGGCTCCTCCACTCCAGTTTTACGGCATGAAGAACACAGCCCTCACAACAGCAGCTCAGCTGCATTTTTCTTGGCAAGCTCATTCCCACCGGACATCATTCAGGCACTGTTCGGAGTGGAAACGAAAAGGAGCGAGAAGTGGCCCCCTTGAAGTTCTGCTCAGCTGGGCTGCTTATGTTCCTGAAAAACACATCTACCTTTTTATAACTCCCTGAGCTTGCACTCGGGGAGCCTGGCTGGTGGTTTCCACATGGGGTGTGTGAGGGGGTGCATGTCTGTTGATAGGAAAGGGGTGTGTGCAGCCTGCAGTCCTGCAGGCACGAGGAGAAAGGTGAGGTGGGTGCAGGGGCTGCCTTACGGTGTGGATGTATGGGATGGAAAGAGGTGGAAAGCAGAGCTGTATGGAAGGAGGGAGATGAATGGAGACACCGTGTGAGGAGGAGGGTTATTCCAAAGCCAGATCCAGGCAGCCCCCATTTCTGACCCCACCACCCTCTCCCTCTTCCAGCCAATGCCACCACAAGCAGCTTCCCCATGCAGCACAGGACTCCAGCAGGACTGGGTGCTCGTGGGGAGGCGGCAGTGCTGGCAGAGAGGGCCATGCTGGTTCTGCAGCTGTACAGCTCACTTTCTTCTGCAGGTACACAGGACCTGAATGCTTCAAATCAGCAACAAGCTGTGACCAGTGCTCAACTACTTGCAGCTGCCTGAAGCCCTTTATGTTCAGTGGAAAGCCTGGCACTGGCTGGTGTGGTCTGTCTGCAATGGAGCCTTCTGGTAGAGGGGATTCACTTCCCTATTTCCTTGATAAATCCCATGCTACAAGGCAGCGGTGCAGGAGAGTCTGTTTTAGGGGCATGGGGTGAGAAGTTCTCTGCTTTTAAAGTATCAGTTGTTTCACAGAATTATTTTTCTTTCCAGCCTGGCAATGTCCATTTAAGGCAGTTTAAATAAATCCTGGCCTGATGCTGAAGCTAAGAGCTCATGTCAAAGGGAGATTAAGCTGTTTAGTGGCAGAATGTTTAAAAAATAAGCTGAAATGTCCAATACAATTTTTCTGGTGAAGAAGGTCAAATACCTCCAGAGGGATTTGATACCGTTCCTGTTTTTCGCTTAGACATCCCAAGATCAAGAATTGGCAAGGTAGTTCCACCTGGGTTCTTTCTCTGTGAGTTTACTGTAGGTCTGAGCTAAGGGCGTTCCTCTTTGGGTGTGAGATGTGCAACCTTGTTCCTCCTCCTCTCAAGGAGGACTCCTGAAAGATTCCCAAGCAGCCAGCCAAGGGCTGACTGGCAAGTTCTTGCTTTCCTGTGCCACCATAAAATCACCAGTTAATACCCGATTGCCTGAGCACTGGCCAGGAAAATGCATATGTGTTTGTATTTGACCGCATTGCCAACACACATGAGCCTCTGCCATGAGAAAGCCCTGTCCAAATTTTTTTGCGTGTGTGATCTCACGAGTATCCCAGGTTGTGCGCTCACACAGACCTTGCTCGAGGACACAACTCCATTTGCATGAGTGCCAAACGCCATTTTCCTCTCCCTTCATATTTGTATTTTCATTTGCTTGTTGCTTGCTTTGCTCCCCTGCACATGAACACGCCTTCCCTCTCCAGGCATACGTGGAGGGGTGGTAGCACCTGTATTTACATATGAATTTCCAGCTAAAGGCATTTGCAGACAAGCCTGTGAACAAGAATTTCCCTGCTAGTGTATCTCTGAATAAGTGCTCACATGAGTGTTCTTTTGCCAGCAAATTCCTAGATAAATCCTCATCAGTTCATATAAGAGCAAGTACTTGCTTTGGGATTTGCCTGCCAATACGTATCTAGAGATACACTTGCCTGAAAATTCATATCCACATGTGGCTCTGCATGCGAATGCGGGTTCAAAGAATCTCACCTCGCGCTTTCCTTTTTTTACCTGCACCTTTTCAGCCTGGATTCTGCCACAATAAGTATTCACAAGAAAAGCAGGCAATGGGGGAGGTGAATGCCTTCAAAGGAAATCACGGCTCTTATTCAGATGAATAGTGGAGAGTCTTTTCTTCTGATACTGTCCTTCCTGCTCTTGTGATATGCATATGACTCTATATGTTTCCATTTGAGGCCCGAGGAACTCTGCTAGCTCCCCCCTGCTGCCCACAAGCCAAAAAGACGATAAGGGAATATAATGAACACAAACAATGGTGGAGGCTGAATTTGACTTTTTTTTTTTCCTCCAGGGACAGACAGGACTCACAGATGTAGGAATATTATTGAATTCCTTTGGATACATTTGATCTCTCAGCCAAAAAAGTATGTGGGACATTTCCGCTTATTTTTAAAACATTCTGCCACAAAACAGTAATTCAATTAACGAAAGCTCCCACTGATGTCAGCCCTGAGCTTCAGCCTGGCTGAACATTTCTCTCTGCTGTACACACAAAAGCCACCTTAAAGGGGAGCGACTAATCTACATATGTTTGGAAAGGAAAAGCCTTCATGAAATCTTTTATGATTTAAAGTGAAGGCATGTAATGAACAAAGTGTGTTGCTCATTAAATGCACCCATGTGCAAGCAGGCCTCTGCCAGTTGGGTTGTGGTCTTCCAGCCCTGCTTGAGGTGGATCTGGAGCCATGGAAGGTGTCTGAGACTTGTGCTGAGGCACTGCATGGCTCTCTCCTCCGAGCAGCCTGCTTCCCTTTTCTTCTCTCCCTCCTGGCAAAGGAAACAGGAGAGCAAACATCGCTGCACTGTGAACTCAGCTTCATTCTCCTGCATTGACTGAGGGCTCTGATTCTTCAGGTCAGAGCTGTTGAAAAGATGCGCTTTCCCTGGAATAACTCCCCACTCCCACCCCCCGAGCCCCAAACAATTACCTTGGCCATATGTTTTGTAAAAAGCACTTTTCACAAAAACTACATCTTATGTGAAATAGAATCTGACAGCTCTCTTTTAATGCAACGTTAAATGTGAGGTTTTAATCTCATAAACCTCAGAAAATTCAGAAGCTGATCTTTCCCCAGAAGCTTTAACTCTGCCCCCTCGTGCGTGTGCCCTCCAACAGGAGGGCTTGCCAAACGAGCTCACAAAAATACTTTCCAATGAAACCCTGTGTGTATAATTCTGATGCCTCTCAGGTTGCAGGGGAAAGTGCAATTTAAACACAAATCAAAATCAGACAATTAAGGTTACTTAAAAAGTAATATCACAGACGTGTTATTCAACATCATTTGGGAATATGCAATAAGATATAGAGATAAACTGAGATGGAGAAGCTGAGGGGGCAATATGTTTGAAATATCCAGGTAGATGGATTAGAAAGCAAATCAGGCCTCCAGGACACTCACTCAGATGCAACCAGGCTGAGAGCACTTGAAAGTTGCTTCTGAGCCACAGCTGTTTGGAGCCATCCATGAAATGAATCTCATGGATCTCTGTCCATCCTCGATGAGTGAATCTATACATGGCAAGAAAAAGAAATAAAAAATTGCTGATCTTGTCTAGAATCCTTTTCCAAGGGCAAGAGAGTGTACTGGACACTGACAATCTTGCCCTGCTCTGAAACGTGTCCCTTGCTCCAGGGCAGAGCCAGGGTCCACTTCTGGATGGTGGGAGGGGAAGTAAATGAAGTGTGTCAGGCTGCACTGCTTGGAGTGGCTGAGCTGAATCCCAGCATAAACAATGCATTTCACCCTGGAAAACCATGTGCACACCCAGGACAACCTCACAGAGGCAGAGGAACATCCCATGTCTCTGTGGCCACAGGTCCCTGCAGTCTCCTGGTCTGCCACCTCCAGGCACCTGCACACGCTGTGTGATGCTCAACTCAAGGGGATCAATGGAAATGTGGAAATACACAGTCACGTCTTCTGGGCACCAGCATGGGCTGTGGAAGAGAGGGCTGCGGCTTAGTGACGGCCTCTTTACCCAGCTGACATTTCCTGCAGTCTCATTGCCCAGGGAAGTGTGCCGTGCTGTGTGAATTTTTGTAGCAGTAGGGCAGGGGGAATTGTTTTAAACAAAAAGAAGGGATATTCAGTCTAGATACAATAAAGACGTTCTTTACAATGAGGGTGGGGAAGCAGTGGAATGGGTTGCCCGGAGGGCTGGTAGATGTCTTATCCCTGGAAAAACTCAAGGCCAGGTTGGATAGGGCTCTGAGAAGCTTGATCCGGTTAGAGATGTCCCTGCAGGGGACTTGGAACAAATAACCTCTAAAGGTCCCTTCCAACCTGAAGTGTTCTATGTTTCTATTAAATGGGCAGATTGCTCAGGTACAGCAGAGCAGGTTTGGCCTTTCAGTACTTTGTGGTGAATAGGGGCAGACTGCCAGCCGGGGGGAATTTCAGACTCTGAATAGACCTTGAGGAGCTTGTGAGGGGTTACAGTGGGTCTTTAGAGCTGTATGAAGTGACACTGAGAGGACAAGAGGAATGCTAAAGGGAATGAACTAATCTGCACATCTCATTCAGGCCTCCATCAGCACATCCTTTCCACAGGATCAGAGCTCAGCTGCCCAGGTGCTGTGACATCCCTGTGACATGCAGGGCTGTGCAAGTGGTGGATCTGGACACCCTTGTGTCATCTGGACACGGTGCCATCATCATGATGGCACAGTGAGGGACAGCTGGAGACCGGGCACCTGGTCACCTTCTCACTCAGTGACCCCCTGGAACTCGATTATGCTGTTCCAAGTGGCTTGTGGGACACAAATGTTCTTGCTGCAGCACTTCTCAGTTCACTCTGTGCAACAGAGTGAGGATTTGGCCTGCACTGAGCTGGGAGATGATACCTAATGTTGTTCTGCCAGAGAGCTCCCAGCCCTGGGGAAGGAGCAGTCTGAAGGGGAGACAGTAAATGCATCCAGGGACATAAGGATGGACAAATGAGCTTTTGCTTTCATTGCCTGGAGGGACTAAATCCCACCAGTCTGGCAGCATCAATCAGAAGTGCTCTTTGGGTTACCATGAGTGTAAAGGATGGGGGAGAAGACTACAAATATGACTATTTTGTCAACTGTTGGATTCCTCGGGGCATTTGTGTACAGCCTGGGGCAGCACGACTATTCTTCCCATCCCACAAAGTGGAATGGCAGTGAGCTGGCTGGTGAAATACCACCATTTCTCCAGTGCTGCTTGACCCTCTGGGTCAGAGTCCCTTGCAGGGCGTAGGACAAGAGCCTGTTCCTGCAGCCTTCGGAGATCAGTTCCACTGACCCTCCTGGCACTGCTGGAGCTGGTGATTCAAGGGTTATCTGAGCCCAGCCTGCCCAGCTGCTGCACGGCTGCAGCAGGTCAGGTGCAAACGTTTGGTGTCTGTCTCTCTGCTCACCTGACCAGCATGAGAAGCAGGATATCCCTCGTCAGCTGCACTGGCTCATCCCAGCCTCCAGCATTGTGTCTCTCCAAGCTGGCAAGGCAAATCTGCATTTCAGAGGCTGGGGCAGGTGCTCGTGCCAAGCGGCTTTGATCAAAGCCCTTGTTTAGTTATCAAAGGCAGGGTAAACAGCTGGACATGCACCTGCTGGGGAAAGGCTTTTTCCTCCTTTCTCCAATCCCAGCCAACTTCAGCATGACTGGGAGAAATTATTTTGCACCCTGAGGCTGTTTCAGGAGGGTGATCCTTGTTTTCAGGATACTGAATGAAGTGTCCTCACGGTCCCCATTGCTGCTGTGTTGAGCAATCAGTCTGTAATCCTGTAAAACACTGAGATCTTTGCTCTGGGGACAGACTTAGAGGTGTGGTGTGCATGAGGCTACTTAACCTGAAAGTACCAGGTTAACCTGGAAGTACCAGACATAAACAACTCAGTCTCTGGATCTCCAGGAGGCTGCCAAAAGGTGCCTGACCACAGTGTGGAGCAGGAATTTTTTTCCCCCACCAAAGTTCCTGTCTCCCAGGGAAGGCAAGAAGGAATCATGTCCTCATCTTCAAATGTCCAGAAACCTTTGTGGCAGGCTGAGTCAAATCAGGAGAGGTTTTACGGAGCTTTTGAGTAGGGACAAGAAGGTAAAGGGATGAAAAAAAAAGGGATCACAAAAGTATCAGCTTTGAAGAATGAGATATTTCTGTGGCTGAGCAAAGGCTGAGAGTCCTTGGCTCAAGAAGCAGGATGAAGCAGCCACGTCGCCTGCTTTTCTGAAACCCAATCTCTCTCAGCTTCATGTCTCCCCACACTGAGGGCTCCTCTCCCTTTTGCCTTTTTATTTTTTCTTTTCTTCCGAAGAAAAAAAAAAGAAATGCAGGACACAGCTGGTGCTGTTTTCCCAAAATGTTTCCCCCAGGGTCCTTGTTGCAGCATCGAATTTCCTTTGAAATGGCTATATGGGAAACACAGTTTCTTGGGTCACTTCCCAAATGAAAAAGAAAAAAAGACAATAAAAAATGAAATAGGAAAATAAAATTCAACATATGAAGAGAAGAAGCCAAATCACAGCAGCTCTCTGTCCTATTTAGTACTTGGTCCTAGGGAGGAGACTGAAAGTGTTGTTGGGAACAGTGATTTTGCATTACCATGTTCCTGCTTCTAAATGTCTTCCTGGCTCCCTCCCTGGATTAGCCTTTTTGCCCTTTTTCCATTTAAATTCCACTAAGATCTGGGGCATTGACTATTCTGCAAGCTGAGTGTAGAAACAGACGGCTGAGTGGAAGCAATTCCTGGAGTATATTCCAGACCACCAAAGCAACCCAGGGAAGAGGATGAATTCCTCTTTAAACACTTGTTTGTGATTTGAAGAAAGACAAAGCTGATTATTATGGGTACAAGGACTCATATTTCTGTCTTTGCCATCTGCCTCTGCTCCTAACCAGCCCTTGGTTGTCTTCTCTGTGTTGACACACACCAGGAAAACAGGTACATCTCTGCTCAGCCCCGTATCCCTGTATCCCTGTATCCCACCCAGCTGCACACACCCCTGACTCCTCAGCAGCTGTGCTTGAAGGTGCAATGACCTTCTGAAAGCTGCAGCCTGAGATCTCCGCTAGGACGTCAGCTGTCTAGCAACATTTCCCAAACTTTTCCTAGTGCCTGCTGACATGTGAGAAGCTTTCTGCCACCTGGCCCTCTTGGCAAGCAACAGGCAGCGTCTGTCCCGCTTTGATCTGCTGCGCAGGACGTTTGACCAGGAGTGAGTGGGCTGACGTGCCTCGGTCTGTTTCTGCTGAAGCTGATAGAATAAGGCAAATGATTCAGTTGGCTGGGGTCAGCACCCCAGACCCGTACAAACCCGTGCTTGAACTCTACAGACGGGCCTGCAAAGTCCGCAAAATCAAGAGCAAATTGTTTTCTTCCTTCTCAGATCATATTTACTTTCCCCACATAGAACCTTTATTTATACCAGTGCTGGCTGATAGGATGGGAAGGCGCCAGGAAAGGTACCAGATGGACTATTCAGGACGGTTTTCTTTGGGCTTTGTTTATATCACACTCAAAAAATCTATTTTCTCAAAGGTTGCCCAGCCAAGGAAATGTGCAGAACACCCAGCCTTGGTGAGACCTGGAAGTCAATAGCTCTGCTGCTGTTGTGGCTTTTCCCATGCACACGGAAAGTCAGCTCTGCTTGCTCTGCTTCACGGTTTCTTTTGAGTGACTTTGTCACATCTGGGAACCTCATGGCTACCCTGAAGCTTCATTTTCTGGTCCAGCAAAGCTGGGGCCCCTCCTGACCTTGCTGGTGGTTGTGTCAGAGTGAGCTCTCCGAGTCCTGATCCCAGCTCACCTTGTGAACACACAGTTTGATTCCATCAACCTGACACATTTTCCTGCTGCTGCTTGCAGTGCATCACCACTGCATTTTGGAAAAATCCCATGAGTAGGGACGCATAATGTCCAAAGTGGTCATTTTTATGTAAATGTTGTAGATGTCCTCAAAGTCATGTGGTCACAAACCAAGCCCAGGTGAATGTCTCCCCCAGACCTCTGAAAAATACCTGGATGAAATCTCTCTGGTGTTGTAATTCAGCCTCAGACTTTTGATATCCAAAAAATCTGAATTTTGAAGCCAGCACCTCAGTTGAAATAATTTACTGCTTCTCCAGACTAGATGTCAAGCCACATAGGAATACCTTAAAAAAAAAAGCCTCAAAAATAATTTCATTCAGTCATATATTTCCTTCTATGCCTCTGTTGTGTTTGTTAAAAAAGGATGGGTCTTTATGCCTTGTTGTTGACTGCATCAAACTGTGAAAAATAAATAATGATCAAAACCAAATGTCATCTGTCCTTAATCAATGAACTGTTGAAAAGGACACAGAGTGCCAGGATGTTTATGGAGTTGGGCTTAAATAGAGCTTGCAGCTTGGTGTGTATTTATGAAGGTGTTGACTAGAAGGTTTTAGACTCTGCAGCACACATTTTACTTTGAGTATTTAGCAAAGCTGCTCAGCCTGTTCCCATTGGGCCTTGCATCTGTAACATCTACATGGATGCCTCAAGCCCATTCCTGGCTGGCTCCATGGACAGTGCTGGTCCTCTCTAGCTGACGCTTGGGAAAACAGACTGTGCGTAAAACATTAAAAGTTCACTAAAGTACAATTCCTTGGATACATCATCTCCTCCATCTGCTCAGAGGGAATAATTGTAAAAACTAAAGCGTTTCTGCCATTGCTGGATGGGCTCCAAAGAAAGTTTGGGAGCTTCACAGCACCTTTGGGTTCACCAATTTTTACAGATATTTTACTGAGAACTTTTATAAGACTGGTGTTTCTGTTCATCGTTGTGGGGAAAAGCAGTGAATTCATAGACACCAGAAACCCAGCTGGCTGAACAGCTAAAAATACATTTGGCTTGGCATCCTCCTTGTGCACCAAGACTTTGCATAAACCTTCATTCTCCAAAGGAATGCATGTAGCTATGAAATCAGAGCTGCCCTTTTGTGTCACTACAGGCCCCAAAATGAAATCCATCCCTGTATGTAGCGTTCTTGGAAGCTCACAGGAATAAAATTATGAGAGCAGAAATAAGAAGGTTGCTGGCTGTCAAAGCACCTCCTATCCATGGAATCATCATGTGGGAGGTACACAAGTTTCAGACCATTTGTTCAGAGACCATAAGAAACCTGCATGTCCAGGCTTTGTGAAGGCCACAAATCAATGCAAAATCCTTTAATTCTTGTTATTCACCAGTTGCAACTTCCTTCTGACATCTTGTCTGGTCTCTAAAAATGGCAAGCCAGATCGATAAGCCATCCTACAACAGTGAGCACCCTGACCCTGAGAGCAGTATCAAAGAATGTGCCATTACTTTACCACTCTGTCATTTTGTCAATGTCAGCTTGAATAATGACTGCTATCTTGCATCAAATGCAGTCTACCCTGAAGTTCATTCACCATTAAGATCGTGTCTGCAAGGAGAGTGCAAGCTCAGCTATGAAATCCCAGCCCAAGGAGAACGTTTGTTTTGTTGCTCATGTGGTACTGCACCCAGCTATACATCAGCTCCTGTGACACGCTCTCAGTTGAAGAGCTGCTGTGCCAAAATTTGAGGTACCCTCAGCCCATTCCCACGCCGGTTTTAATCATGGTCAGGCATTACCACTCGGTTTGATTAAAAATATAAGGATGGGTGCACTCAGACAGACGAAAAATCCATTATAACACTGTCCTATTTCTTGCAGTGACCAGCAGTAGATGCCTACATGGAAAGTACAAGAACAAGGCAACGATATAGTGATATTTCCCCTGAGTACTCTGCCAGGCTCCAGCAATTTCTATTACACAGACATCCTGAAGTAGGTGAGCATGTTTTGCTTAATAGCCAGCAGTAGCTCACTCCTCCACGAATTTGTCCAGTCATCTTTTAAACACATGTAATCTCTTACTGTCCACAGCACCCTGAGGTAAAGAGATCAGCAGGATAATTATATGTTGTGAGAGGAATTGCTCCCTTTGCTTTGAATTGTGATTGACACAAGTCGGGTGCTATGGCTGGAACAAAATGGCTGCTGGAACAAAAATGTTCCACAAGTGTGAAAAGCTTGATCACTCGGGAATGAGTGCGTTTGTGCTCCTATCATTTAATTTCAAATGTCACAGGTCAATGCTCTGCATTATAACCAGTGATGGAACTCAATTTGACGCATTATTGTGAGAACTATTTAAAATGTCAAATGGAGATAGGCATACAGTACCTGTCTATCACATCAAGATGGAAAGCCAGTTTGAATAAATTAACCGTGATTCAAGCCATCTATTTCAGACTCAATGACTAGGGCTGAGCTGACTGGGTTTTATTCCTTCAGTGTGATGAACTTTGTCTGTAATGATTCTAAAACTGTGTCTGTCAGCCACAACTTGCTTTATGATAGTTATTTCACCTACAATTTCATCTCACTTTGCCGAAGGTTTCTCATACTCTTTCAGATTGAACTCTGATAAAGCATCTTCTGACATCCTTACATGCTGAACAGACACAGTGAGATTGCAAACAAACCAAACTGACTGTCATTATTGAATAGTCCTCAGACACACATAGCTTGGGTAAAGTCATATTAGCTGTAAAAAGCTTGAATTCCTAGGAATCTCGTAGGAGACTGAATTATCAACACCTAAGGTCATTCTGAATCATTCAACAAATTGAGTCAGGCAACCTTCAAGCAGGTACAACCTTTGTTACTCAGAGTAACAAAATCTATCTTGTCTTCCACACGTTGCTAATGTAAAAGAGCTTTTTCCCTTCCAGCTGCCTAGTGTCTCCTCTCCTTGTAATGATTTTTCAGCTAGTGAAGCTCCTGGTCACACAAAGCTGGGTTCCAAAAGAATCTTTTGAAATGGCTGTGTTCAGTCAACATCAAATGTCACGTATCAGCAGACCTGTCCTGAGACTGTTATAGAATATTTGTGACCATGATAGAGCGCTTTGGACTTGAGTCTTACTGCAAACATGGAGGTGATTTTGAGGAAGGGGAGGTAAGAAAAAAAACCATGAGGATTTGGAGGTTTGATTTGCCTTGGACGGACAACTTTCTCGCTCCTGACCAGCCTCATCCAGCCACATCCATGTCTGCAAAGTGCAAAAGCTCTTGGAAGTCACACCAAAGGGCCTGCCCGGGTGCATCCAAATGGTTCTGTTCCCTGGAATCTTGTTCATGACACCTAATAAAAACAACCTCCCTCTAAAAGACATGTGCTGTGACTACAGTAAACAATTTCCCAAAGCTGAGGGAAAGCATGAACTTCACTGAGCACGGGAAAAATGTTTATACACAGACACATACGTACACACACACAAACATATATATAGTATGAATATACGTATGTATATGTATAAGGAGAGCTTTAAAGGGGGTTTACAAAGGCCTAAACCCTGTGGTTTCATAAGAGGAAGATCAGAACAATTTTGGCCAATTAGACATTTTTAGTTCAGCATTGACATGAAGGTAGCAATTAGCCCTAGAATAGCAAAGAAAGGACATGAAGCAGAAATGCAAATCAGTATAAATTTTAAGATAGGAAGTACAGAAAATGGAAAGGAGAAGATAAAGGTGGCAAGGAAAGATCCAAATTATTGAACAGGAAAGACTTTTCTGGGCTAATTAAGAAAACCAGAAATGTCAGTGATGTCATGGGCCAACCATGTGGAGACAGAAAAAAATGTGAATAATGATTTAGAGACAGTAGAAATGTTCAATAAATATGTTTGCTCTGAGTTTGGAAAGAAAGAAGAGGATGTGTTTATATCACACGAGGATGTCGAAATATTTTCCACTCTACTAGCAACCAAGAAGGAAGTTAAGCAACTTCTTCTAGGGATAAACACATTTTATACGATCAGGATCTGCAAACTTGCAGCCAAGACTCTTCCTAGAACTGGCTGAGGAAATTTCTGACCCCTTAACATCAGTCTTGGATAACTCCTGTAGCACTAGGGAAATTCCAGAGGAGTTGGAGAGCTCTCATTATGTGCCAGTATTAGAAAAGAGAAAGTGGTCTGACCCCAGCAGCTCTAGAGTGGCAAGTCGGACATAATCTCATCACAATAATGGAAAAACTAATACAGGAGTCAATCAAAACAGAATTAATGCATGGGAACATAATTAGGGCCAGTTAACATAGACTAATAGAAAATAGGACTTGTCAAACACTCTTTGATGAGATAAAAAGTTGGGATGATAAAGGTGACTATGCGAATATAATGTATTTAGACTTTTATAAAGATTCGACTTTGCAGCTCATGACAGTTTGATTAAAAAATTGCTGTGATGCAACGTCCATGAAGCGCTCCCTAAATTGATTAGGAACTGCTAAGTGATCTGTTAAAAAGTGGCTGTTTATGAGGCATCAAGGGCAGGTGGGAATGTTTCTGAGGAGGCAAGGTCTGTGGGAGTTGGTAGGAAGCCTGGCACAATTGTGTCTTCTCATCCATAATCTGGGAGGATTATGTCTGGTTGAGGCAAAGATGGTCAGTGCTTACAAGGACAGGACACATATCCAGAGCTGAAGGGAGTGTCCTCCCACAGGGAGAAGGGGAAGTTGTGGTCTTGGTGCTGTCACTAGAAAGCAGAGAATCGGGAAAAATATTAGGAGTTCTTAAAGGGAAAGCAATTTCCTCTTTTGGTGGCAGATTAGTTGTTTGATATTTGGATAAACAAACAAGATATGAGATATAATGGCTAGAAGCAAGAATAGGAGTAGGGAAGGTGTTTTAACTTTGAGAATGATCAATGAAAATGCATACAGAAACCACCCTGGAGTGGAAGAGATGAAATGTCCCTTTCTTGTGAGCTTAGGGCCAGGCACAGCAGAATGCACTGAGTGACTCTTTTGGCACAAGGCTGTCCCTCCAAGCAGGATTGCAAGTTTTCTGAATTTCTGTCTCCAGTAGGAGGACATGAATTCTGTTTACTTTCCTTGCTACCTACAGCAGCAGGTGGCCTGAGTCTTGCCCTCAGCCTCCTTAGATGACTGATAGCAAGATCAACAGGCATGTTGCAGCAGCACGTACGCTCCTTAGCAAGGATAACATGGCTTTTGGTAAAGATTTTCAGGAGCTGTTCAACACAGTAAGAAAGACATGGCAGGGACCGTCTCAAGAACCTCAAGTCAAGTTCAAGCTTGGAAATACATCCCCATTTTGAATTCTAGATGTGACTGAGGAAACACGGAAGAGAAATGTATAACATTCTGTCTTCTGATGTCCTCAGTCACAGGATACTGCCTCAGAAAAGGTATTTTAACCAACCATAAGTTATTGACATTAACTCAGAATGAATATATAATTAAACACTGTGCATTTCTTACTATGTTTGTCCATGAGAAGATTCCTGGACTCCTATGATGGGAATCAACTCAGCCCCCCAGTCCTTTTTCAGTGCCAATTTTTCAGCTGTCTCCGTGTTTCAGCAATAGGGTATGAAGTTTCCATCCATGCAGGGGAACAAGGGAAAAAGGGAAACAAAAAAAAAGAAAGAGAGGACGAAGGACCAGTGGGAAGAGAGGAAAAATGGATCAAAGGATGGATTATAAGCTTTTTAAAAAGTAGATCAGATACGACAAAGAGCAGAACAGTCAGTGTCCTTTAAACTGTGTTCAGCTGGGTCATATTCGCTTGTGATGTGGCGCAAGACACAATTTACCATGTGGCTCAGCTCTCCAGGTGAGGACTGTATCTCCCTTTTCCAAGTGGATGCCAAATAAGTACATTCAGGATGCTCAGGGGCATGGGAAGTGCTTACAGTCTCACTGCTTCCCTTGAGCATTTGTTTTGAGTTCTACTTGGTAGCGATGCTCGCAGCTGTTGTTTTGCAGCCTATGTGAAATTCATTGGTGGGTCTCGTTTGGGTCCTGGGGAGTTATTTGTCTGCATACCACCCACAAAGTTCTACACTCAGAGTCCGCAAAATGTAGTTTTTGTTGATAATAGAAAGCCTGAATGTACAAAGTTGGACATCCTTGAGCTGCCCTCACACTTCTTCCCATGGAGATTCACAGCTGGGGATAAAAAATGCCTCGTGTAGTTGTCGGTAACCTGAATCCAGGTGCCTGCATGGAGCCATTCCATGGCAATTTCTTTTCTCTGGGAATTATCACTCCATTCAGTTGCCCGCCCATAGACAAATAGTGTCATCTGAGATATCTCAGAATACCCTGGCCTTCTAAAAATGGGCTTACAAATGCAGTGCACTGTTTCTTTCTGGGTCAGAAGGAAGCCCGAAGGGATCCCACAGGTCCCAAGTAGATCAAAACTTGCCAATATTGCCAATGTAACTAGGAATGGGGTGGGATTTCAATCCCACCATGGATGTCCATGCACCCAGCTCACATGCAAACACCAACACAGCAGACAAAAGTGCCTAAACAAGGAAGTAGAGAGTGATCCAGCTGACCAAAGGTCAGTGTCTAAGTCAGGGTCGGAGAAATAGATCTCTGGACTCCCACAGGAGCCTGGATACCCAGTTCCTGAGTACATCAGAGATCTGAGTGTCTCAAGCTGGAGTTTAATTATCCCTTATGTTTCCCATGGTTTATAGCCTCCCTGAATAGCACACTTACTGGGCTATCCATCATTCACAGCATCACAGAATCATTTAGGCCGGAAAAGACCTCTAGGAGCACCACCTGCAACCATTAATCCAGCGCTGCCAGCTCCACCGCTAAACCATGCCCACAAGTACCACACTTACCCATCCTTTAAAAACCTACAGGGAGGCTGGCTGCCCTGGGCAGTTTGTTCCAGTGCTTCACGCTCCTTTTGACGGAGACATTTTTCCTAATATCCAACCTAAACCTTGCCAGGCAGAACCTGAGGTCATTCCCTCTTGTTCTACCACTTGTTACCTGGGAGAATGACTTACCCCAGCCTTGCTACAACCTCCTTTCAAGATAGTTGTAGAGAGCAATAAGCTTCTCCTAGAGCCTCCTTTCCTCCAGGCTGAGCTTGTTCAGCCACTCCTCACAGGACTTGTGCTCCTGACCCTTCACCTCCCTTGTTGCTGCCTCCTTCATTCACAAGGGCAAGCCACTGACCACACCAGTGGCCACACCAGTAATCTTAAAAGCCTTCTGAAGGCAAGCATGACCCCACCCACACTAGGATTCTCCAGGGAAAGCCTCTCCCTGCCTGCAACCCTGCAAGGCCACCACTACCCTTGTGGATGCAGGACTCAAGATCCTGGGCGTGCAAGGTGCCACCTGCTCACTGGGTCGCTGTGGCTCCCTGCTTGCTCGGCTCCCCCGTGGCTCCCCTGCTCTGGGCACTGGGGAGACAATGGTCACCGGGGAAGCTGGAGTCAATGCTCCAGCTTTGTTGCACCCAACGGGAATAAGAGAGAGCAAACAGCTGTCAGAGCACACCCGTGACACTTTCCTGTGTAATCCTAGGAGGGGAGGCACTGAATACCATTCACGCCTTAAAAAAAAAAAAAGTGAGGGGGGCGGGGGGCAGAGAGAGAGGAGTGCCTGAAGGAGGAGCAGCGACAAATAGATATCCATCCCTTCTCAACAGAGGTCTTAAGTACTTTATTTATCTCTGGTGCAGAGGCACAGGAGCCAGAGAGGTACCACACCTCTCCAGGCTGGGACTGAGCGTTTTAATGCATATGAACAGCATGCTGACTTCATTAAAGCATTCGATTAACACCAGAAAGGACCCACTCCAGCAGCTGCATTTATCACTAGGGCTGTGGCATATTTAGAGAGAGTGATTTGGTAGGGCCCTTAGCATAATCAGAATAGATGAGCTTACCTTGGGGGGGCGGGGGGAAAAGACATAGCTTTTAATAGACCTCTAAGTGCACTATGAATATTTATTGTGTCCATCTTTCCAGTAGAGGCTTGATGAGGTAGGGAGCAGAAGTGGGACACGGTGGTGGGCAAGATCCCTCAGCAGTGCCTGCCCTTGTCCATAGGTGTGTGTTGGTGTCAGTGCACGAGGGCTGGCACACCAGACTCTCCATCAGCTCTGCAGAGCGTGCCCAAGGTGGTGACGCTTGTTGCTTGCTGCTAGGAAACCCTCTGTACGTGCTGCCCTCAGAGAGGCAGTCAGCTCCAGCACAGGATCCGGATTCCAGGGGACTGTGGATCCAGAGGTATTTCCCCCAGGGTCCTGCAGAGATGAAGCATGGCCCTGTTGTGGTCACCTCAGCAAGGAGCCTGCAGGTGGATGGCATGACTGCAGGCACAAGCAACCCCACAGGGCTCAGCGCCCTGGATCGCATCTGGCTCAGACCAAAGACCCCGTGTCCCACTCCCAAAGGTGTCCAACAGCAGGCAACTGGACAAGACTGGATGAATAAAGCAAACTTACTGTCCCAATCATCAGCAATTTGAGAACCAGGGGCATCCTGAGCCAGTGATGCTATATTGGTGATGAATGATTCTCCACGGAACCATTCTTCCACAAATTTGTTCCTTCCTTCTGTTTCATCCCCATTCTTCATCTCTCCCCAAGCTCACCACCACTCTGCAAAACAGTGAGCACTTTTATTTATGTTTTACATACATTTTTTATGTCTTTGTGTTTAGGAACATTCAAATTAATGGTCCTAAAAATAAGTACTTAAAGGAGGCTGGGAGAAGGGTAGAAGGGGAGAAAGAGTGTTAGAGGCAAGAGGTTGCCCTTTGGGAACCAGAGAACTCAGTGCAGATGATCTGAGAACCAGTTTAACAGCTGAGACTGTGATTACAGAGTGCATCTGTATGTGAAGTTGTAAGTTTACTGGAAACTAGGACAGTGGTGGTTTAGCTAGAAAGTCCCTAGTAAAGGAGGAATAACTCTGACCATATTTCCAAAAAGAGCATTTTTTAAAAGCCTCCTTAGGGAAAGTGGGGCTGGATGAGTACTTCACTTGAAAACCACCAAAAAACCGAAAAAAAACCTTACATGGAAATTTTCATTAATCCCTGTAGACTGTTAGGTCAAATTAGGATGAGAAATCTGATCATGGAAGTGTGAAGCAGAGGGACTTTAGCCAATTCTAAGGGCAAATCTCAGTGCAGCTTGAATGTTGAAGATTTCTGCCAAAGGTTTCTGCATGTACATGTCACTGTAACAAACACAATGTTTAATTGGTCTCTCTGCCTATATACAGAGGCAAACATGTAGATGCAAGATCTTTTTTTTTTTTAATTTATATGCATCGCTAAAGATGTCATTTTCTGTAATTCTCCCTGCCTCATTCTCTAATATACATGACGCTAAAGATGTCATTTTCTGTAATTCTCCCTGCCTCATTCTCTAATATACATGACCTTTAATAAGCAGGACTTACGGTTTGACAGCAAGGACTGTTGAAAAATACAAAGAAATCCTGGCTGGATTAAATTTTTAGGCCATTTCCATCCACTGCTTACACTCAAGTTGTACGTGGATCATAAACTAAAGATGGCAATTTCGGAGGCAATTTTCTTGAATTGCAGGTACAGCAGGATGCAGAGGAAAATAATGACAGGATCAGGCAGTTAGACATGGTATAAACATTTAAGATACCGGTTAGATTTAATAGATTTTTATTCATTCACTTTCTTTTTCTCTCTTTCTTTTTTTTTTTTCTTTTGTTATCCATGAATGAAGGGAACACAAAAAAAAAAAAAGAAAAAAAAAGGGAAAAAATAGATGAACAGTTTATCGATAAAGGGCTTTGCTGGCTTTGCAGTTCTCAGTGGAGTTTGCTTGCTCTCATTGAAAGAAACCTCTCATTGGAGCACCTGCAGGTGCGTGGGCAAGAGCTCCCACAGTTGCTGTAGCAAGGTCGCCTCCTTTCCCACGGAGAAGAGGCACCCCGTGGGTAAGTGATGCACCAGGAAGGTGCTGGACTCTGCCATTACTGTAGCTGTTCTGGCCTGGCTGGAATCTGTGAATCAGGACTCTTCCTCACGTTTCACACTTCAAAAGGAAACAGTACAGACAGCACATTTTTTGTATTTAATACGGATTATGTGGCTTCTGGATTCTCCTGCTGAGGATGTATTATTAATATGGATCTTGCAAGAAATTGTGAGTGTGCATCCATTGCAAATCACACCCCTAACTTCTCAATGTGGCTTCAGAGATCTCTTCCCTGGAGCAGGAAGTCAAATGTTTCAGAATACCCATGGAATAATAGGGTTCCACCCTCATCCAAGTTTGCTGACTGACTGCCAGCTCGGCACACAGTCCCAAGGCCTACTGAGGCCACGGGTGACTCCACCATGCAGGCACCTGGGGATGGGGAAGAGCAGTGCCTGCTGGAGAGGCTGGGGACATGCCAGACAGGATGCCAAGCTTGCCCTGGCCTTGTTGGTGAAACACGGGAATGAAATTCAACAGCACTCAGAGCAGCTCCGTGTGCTCCGAGCCAGCAGTGCACCCCTTGAGTAGTTTCCATTTGTACTGGGAGGAAAAGAGCACCCACGTGCCACAGACTCAAGATTTCTTAGGGGATATTGCCCTGCTCACCTCTATCAGTTGTTTCTGAAAATCTCGACTGCTGTGAATGTGACCTGAATTTGAAACAGATGCAAATGTCCAGAAACTGGGATCTCCTTATAGGAGGAACACCATGTCCAAGGTGTGTGCAGTATTTCAGGAGACAGTTGGACTTTCTGGCAGGTCTCCAGAGGAGAGCAGTGAAAACAATGTAAAAAAAGATCAAAGACACCAGGACCTTTTAGTCTTGAAAAGAGAAGCCCAAGATATGAGCATAGCTTTTAAATGTTTTAAAAGCTGCTTCAAATAAGAAAGGAATTCTCTATCGACACTGGGAATGGGACAAGTGCTGGTGTGGGAAGGAGGTTCAGATTAGATGTTAGGAGACCTCTAAGACTAGGAATAATGAAATACTAGGATCAGTTGTGTGGGGAAGAGGCAAAATCTTCATTTCTTGAGGTGTCTACTAGGGGGTTATCACACACCTGCCTAGGATGGGGAGAATTATGCCTTGTGGCTGGAATGAAACTTGGTCTCTCCTAACTCTGTCCTTTCTTGGCATTTGACTTCTGCAGTAGATAGAGAAAGTGTGCCTTCCTAGAATAAATGTTTTTGGCTAGGAAGTGGTGTTATTGTTGACAGTCCCTTCGCTCAGATGATTTTGCCACAGCAACTACTTTCATGCACAGGATCCCTTTCTTCCATCAGGAATTGCCTGATCTGGCCTGGCCTGAGGGCAGAGATCCCTCCATGGCTAAGATCACTGGCAGTGACTCCTGGAAGTTTCTGGATCCTGGATGCTGACAGTCACCTGCAGTCTTGCAGAAGGCAATGACGACGATTAATGCGAGCAGAGTCAGGCCTGCGTTTCGTTGTGTAGGACTACTGATCAACCCAAAGCTGTGGCATTGCAGACGCAAGGCCTGCCTGAGCTATCTTCCTCCACCGAACACAGTAGGGAGAGAAATCTTCGCAATTCAAGCCTGGAGAGGAGGCCAAGGGTTGTGCTGGGTGATGCTGTTTGGCCTGGTGCTGGAGCCTCCAGCCGAGCCCCAACCACCCCAGGCCGCATCCTGCACAACAGCACTCAAAAGCCGCACAGGGCCCTTTCAGTGACCGACACCCCGGCAAACTGCTGGCCACTGGCACCATTTATCCAGTGCTCCCCACTCGGGCACAGAGCAGCAGTGGTTGGAGATGAGAGGGAGGTGGGGAAGGCATGAGCAGCCCGCAGGGAATCACGCGCAGCGCGGGGACAGGGAGGCTGGCTTGCTCGAGTGCACAAAGCATTCCCTATGCAAACACTAATTTACTGGGTCAACGGGCACACATGGCAGGATGCCTGTACACCCCAGGAATACACACAAAAACACATGCACGCTCACCCCAAGCACACAGGAACAGCCATTACATCTGTATACGCAGAGACAATGCCTGCAAGCTGGCCAAGAACACACACAAGTCACGGTTGTATTTGCAGGCAAAATTTAGCTGCACACATACATGCACACATGCATGTTACTCATTTGCAGACTCTGCCACCACGTACCCAAAGCCTTTTTCCCCTGCCCTGCACTTGCTGGCTGTCTCTGAAGGACCCTCACACACTATCAACACAGACAAATCTCTGCAGCGCCAGGCAAAGGGAGCCCCAGCAGCATGCCCCGTTTGTCCAAATGACATTCCAGCAAAATTCTCACAAGGGTGTAAGAGCCTGTGGCTGGTAGCCTGATAGGGTTATGTGTTTCCTGCAGCATTAATAGCTTTAAAAAAATCCTAATGTGTCGTTCAGATAAAAGTTGCAGCTGAAGAGTCAGGAAATTCCCAGGTGAATGCTACATGGACCAGATTGAACTCTGCCCGTGTGTGAGTCCAATGTGAGAGGGTGAACAGGATGGAGATAGCCAAAGCTCTAGCATTGCTGAGCAATTCGATTCCCTCCTGGGGCTCCCCAGCTCAGCTGGAAAGTTTTCTGTATTGACATGAGCACCATTTATTTTGGCTGCACGATGTTGTTTCCAATAGCCCCACGGATCCAGCTGCATCAGGAGAGGGACTGCACACACGACCCCGTGTTCCCACTGGGTACCAGTGTCACAGCCTCTCCTGGCAGTGAGGGCAGGGGGAAGTCCAGTGGATGGGGTCAGGCTGTCTCAGGGGTGTACTGTGGAGGGGTTGATTGGCACAAAGTTGGGCTTTCTCCTTGCTCATGCAAGTCCTGCTTCATTACCTGCACAACATTCAGCCTGCACGAGGCAAAGCCGAATAGCAATTTGCCACTGTAGCTCCCTTTGGTTTCCAATCAGACCATTTACCTGGGGTCCAAAACCTGCGTTTAAGTGCCTCGCTTGCAGTGCTCTGCTGAAGCACTTCCATCACAGAAATTCTGTAACCTGCAGTCTCAGCAGTGAGGCTCAGGGCTAAATGAGTCACAAAGGCTCGATTTCCCTGCTGCACTCCTGAGGAATAACATTTGATTATCGACCCCTACCTGGGGCTTTTCAAAGATTAGTCCCTAATGCAGCCAGGCTGGGGACAGCTTGCAAACTGGCGCAAGCCTGCTCCCTTCCTCTCAGAGAAGTTTGCTTTACACTATGACCTGGTATTGATTTTGGTTGTTGTTTTTATTTTTATTTTTTAATTTTGCTCATTACAGCTCTGTAGAAGCCCAGGCACTGGTACTTCTGTTTCAATAAGGAGCACCCAGTCCAGGTGGGTTTGCCTTTGCTGCCGTGACTTCTGCAGAGCAAGAGACTTTGGTTCCTCAGGGTTGGCTGTCAGTACGGTTTCTTTCACTGGTGCTAAAGTCAGCCTCAAACATATATGAGAAAAAAACCTGTCAAGACAGGAGAAAACCAACAAAAAACAATCAGTGTTTGTTGAAAGGGAGAAAACCTGAAAGGCACAACATTAATTCCCACCTTGTAACTTGGTGTCACAAGATACAGGAAGCTGTATGAAAAATAACCAAGGAATTATTTTGTGACAGGGGTATGTTTGGCAAAAGCATCTCCTTTACAAAGTATCCCCTGCTCTGGGATGCTAGTTACATCTGACATGCAGATGCAGAGGATGACCAGCTGTGCCATTAGTTACTGTCCTGGGGAGTGGAGATGTGGAACATTGCTTCAGAGGAAGGATACTGAAGCAACAATAAAATTCCCCATGTTGTCTGGCTTTGGATGAACATGCCAGCACGTGATAATCCTCTAAGGGCTCAGAAAGGCTGCAGGAGCTCTCCTAGCCAATCACACAGAGATGGAGGACACAGCAATTACGAGGGTAGAGGTCACTGCAAAGCCAGGGTAGTGGCCAGTGGCTCAGAATCCCGATGGACATCAGTGACAAGGGGTCAAGCTCAGTTCTCTGAGCTAGAAGGTTTCTTGTTGTGGCAGTAAGCCATGCACAGCATCCGCCCTAAGCCACAGTTCACAGAATCATAGAATCATTAAGGTCAAAAAAGGTCTTCAAGATCAAGTCCAGCCTTTGACAAATACCACCATTCCCACTAAACCATATCGTGAACTGCCATGTCTACTCATTTTCTGAACCCTTCCAGGGATGGTGACTCCACAGCTTCCCTGGGCAGCCTGTTTCCAAGCTAAACCAATTTTTCAGTGAATAGATATTTTCTAGCATTCAGCACTACAGTTTACCTACAATCCTGGAACATCCTACTGTCCCCCACCATGCAGTAGCTCTCCTGCAGCAGCTCTGTGACTTATTTCTCATGGTGCAGGTGACACTGTGCATCCTTCTTTCAGAGAGGCATCAGAGACCTTGAACGACCTTCTATAGGCTGAGCTTCCAGCTGAGTCCTTAAAAGCGAGTGCTAAGTACGGAGTGCAAACTTCTGGCACTGTGGATGTGTTGATGTGGTTGTGGTGGGGGTGACCTCCAACCATCCTAGCCTGTGGGAAATTCCTGCTACACATATGTAATCTGATGAGAAATGCTGTGCTCTGCATGTGGAGCTTGCTTTGTAACAAAATCGTCTTTATTCTGGCCTGAGTTGATGGGGTCAGCACTGCCTAAAGCTGGCCTGCCTGCGAGCTCTTATTTTGCAGACATTCAGTCCCTGCAAGGATCAGAGCCCCACTAGTAAACAGGGCCCCTGTTTCCTCCCCCTTCTCCATGCTTTGATACCTTTGCTGGACGACCATTAAGCTATTGGAGATGAGCCAGCGGTTCAGAGCCAAATCAAAGCCAACAGCCCCAGACTGAAGCTTTGCCATCTTCCAGCATAACAGGCTGCCTGCAGGCAAGTTCAAACAAAATACTGCTACAGTGCCAATCTTTCACTACAGGTACAAAGCAGACATCATGGTTCAATACAGACGTATCACACTCTGACATACAAATAACGAGTTGGCGACATGAAGGAACAAGCCTAAATAAATCTTCTAGAGACAAAAATCAAGCTTATTTGGAGAAGGAAGCTGCTTCCAGCTTTCTGTGAAACTTTTCAGGAAGATGTGCTGGGCTCCCTGGGAAGGAAGAAGCCTCCAGGAGGTGAATCTGCTTGGCTGTGAACAGCGACTGAGGTGCGATTCATTTGTCTACTTCTACCAAATAGTGCAAGAGCTAAGAAGTGAAGAGGTCATTTAAATTCATCCAGTTTGATCGAAGCTAAGTACATCCACGCAGACAAGGCAGGAACACAGGGAGTTAGAGACAGGGGCCAAAAATCCTTGGCCAGATTTTGCCACTAAGGATGAGCGGGTGCAGCTCTGATGAGGGTGACAAGAACTTCTGTCCCCTTTTCCTCAGCTGGAGCACATTTAGAGCCACTGCTGGAGCTTAGGTTGCTTGGGAGTGATCCAGGAGGAGTCTGCAGGGGAAAGCTGAGTGGTTTTCCTCTATGAGCTTGCAGGCTCTTGCCCAAGCACTACCTCTATTGCTCTGCCAGCAGAGGTATCCCAGGGCAAAGCACATTCGGGAGATGGGTTAGAAAGAAGCATGATCTCAGTGTTATCTCACAGCTAGGAGGAATGTAGGGGACTTCACTCTCTTGGCAGGTCCCTTCTGGGAGGCTCTTTCTCTCTCTATTGTTTTCTTCCACTGCTGTTTCTCTGTCTCATCTGTGTAGCCTGAGAGTCGGGAGAAGTAAGAACTGTCAAGAATTGTATGTACAAACAGAAGCCACAACACAGGTTTGTATTGTAACTGGGTAGTTGTGAGCCCACCAGGTGTTTTTTAAATAAATAAGTAGAAAGATAAATAGATAGATAGATAGATAGATAGATAGATAGATAGATAGATAGATAGATAGATATTATTCACAAAAAACAAAAAAAATCCACAACAAAACAACAACAAAAGAAACCAAGACAAAAACCCCCCAACAAACAAAGAAAACCAAAACAAACCAAAATAAAACAAACCCACAACAACAACAACAAAACCCAAGGGGAAAAAAAAACACCAAAAAAAGACTCCCCCATAATAGCCAGCTAAGCTCACAGGTACATATCTGAGCACTCCCAGCTGCACCGATCAATCCACATGCCAAGCACAGGTAACTGAGACAGATAAAGAGCAGATGCTGTGGAGCAGAGATTATATAGTGGACAAAGTGCTCAGGAGACCCTTAACCTGCTAGATAATAAGAGACTTCACCTTGGTTTTTACAGACGTTGGTACCCAGGATGGGAAACTGATGTGCTTAGAAGAAAAAGCACAGTATCAGGGAAAACACCAGAGCCTGCTACACTGAAGGCATTTACACTGCAACAGAAAACAGCCCAGGAAAGCCATTGATAGCAGACAGTGCCTGATGGGGAGCTAAATTAACAATTTCTGGGGATGTCACAGATCTTAAAGATGAAGTGGGAGAACAACTCCCTGTAAAGTTTTGGTACTGGAGCTGATGGGAGCAAATTTCCTAGACCCTCTTGCATGGTTGTCCAGCCCTGGTGTGGGCACAGCTTTTTCTGGGGAGCATCGAAAGCTGTGTGTGGGAGAGAGGAGAGTGCTGCATTTCCCTACTGCGTCCACCTCAGGACATGGCTTAGATGCTAGTTCTGCTCCTTCCTGTCACAGTCAAAGTCTGCCAGGTTGTTATATTCATAGTGAAGCTCATCAAAGGACCGCTCCCTCTAAGCTCAGCTCCCAGCTTCCCCAAAGCAGGAGCTGCCTCACACCTTTTTGGTCATGGAGAGCACAGACCATCAGGGTTTCCAAACTGAGCTGCGTCTTCTTGGGAGCTTATACCTGTCTCCCCTCCCATGACTGCAGGCTCGGAGCCAGACTGGTGGCATATGTTCTATTAGCATCCCAGCACCTCTAAGGGACAATTTGCATAGTCCTGATCGCATTGCTATGCTCAAGGGGCTGCCTGCTCACCCCATCCTTGCTTCTACAGCCTTGACTCCAGCAGTGCCTTAATGAGCTGTAACAGCACCTCTGCTGCAAGGGCTGAGCAGTTATATGCAGCTACATGGACTTCTTCATCCCTCTGGTGGCATTTATCCTCTCTGGGGACCGTGCTGGATCAGTGGCAGAGGTCTGTGTATGGCTGTGAGGCTGTCAGTGAGGACAGACTGGACTTGGCAGTGCTGGGTTAATGGCTGGACTTGATGATCTCAGAGATCTTTCCAGCTTTACTGATTCTGTGATTGAAGGGGTGTTTCAGCATCTTGGGGTGTCTGTTCAACCCCAGGGATGTTGTCTTTGCCTAGGGCTGACAGATTCAAACAATCACAGAGGTTTCCCCTTGCCTGGCAAGGGATGTCCATCTGTATGAGCTACTGTATGTAGATCCACAGCCGGGATCTTCAAAGTGGTATTGATTCAAAAATCACAAAACCCTGTGGGAAACCAATGAGTCCAACTGGACATCAGCCACTGAAGTTTCCTATGGCCCTGGCTAAGGACACTGATCCCCAGGTTTGCAGTGGCTCCTACGACAATCCTGTATATGTGCCTGTCTTGCTCTGCTGTGCCTGCCCAAGCTAACCACAAATGCTGCTTGCCTTTGCACAGAGCACAGACAAGTAACAAGCACAGCTGTTTGTCAGGAAAGAACAAATAGTGCCTGTGGATTGAATTTGGTTATCCCGGTTTCCCACTGAGAGCGAAGAAAACCCTGTGGAAGATCCCAATCTATGAAGTGCGTGTAAAACCCCCTGGACCCGGGAATGACCCAGTCCACAAAAAGTGTTCAGAGGCCTCCACACAGAGTGCAGGTTGCACAGTATCACACAAATGAAGCTGCAGAGCTGTGATAGCATTGGGGGATGATAAAGCTTTGCCGTCCTAGATGATAAACACCGTCGGTGGCTGCTTAATAGGTAAAGTGGGATTGGCACGGTCCCAGGGCAGATGTAACACGCCTGCAAGTATGTATGTGTGTGACTTCCCATAAATCCACGTCTGACACGAGGACCTTTGTGAACTGTATTATAAATAATTAGCTGGACATGTCTGTATTTCTTTTTGCAGTACCACCGTTGCTAGGACAAAAGTTGAGGTCTCCTGCTTCTGTGGTGCCGTGGATTGCGTGTCCAGAAGGGGCAGGGGATGGTTCAGGCAGCATGACCCCTCACTTCAACCTGTCCAGACATCCTGTAATGAGTCTGGCAGTTTGTGCTCAGCTAAGAAACCTAGCCCATCATAGCTGAAGAAATCCCTAGAAGGTTAATGCAATATAACCCTTGGCAGCTTGTTCCTGGTATAAATGAGGTCTTATTTTGAGGAATTTATGATTAAAGTGAATAAAGAACAGTCATCTTTCCAAATATGAACTGAAGGTAGTCTCTGATTTATTTCTCATGATGCATTTGGTCATGTTCTGTTGTCTTTGCAAATCTGTATTTTTATTGCATTGAGATGTTTCTCAGGTTTGGGTTACATTTCTAATAAATATCCGATGCCATGTTGATTTCCTGTATCATATTTCATTAGTCTTAGGGAGGAATGGAGCACCATTTTTATAAAAAACAGCAGTCTTAAAAGGAGTTTTTAACACAGGGCTTGTCTGCTGTTAGCAAGTGATAGCTGGCTCTCTAACAGTGGTGGTATTGTTAAAAGTGTTAGAACCTGCCTTCGCGTGGGCTTGGTTATCTCAGGATAAAGGTGCCTCATGCCTGTATAACCATTTCCATGTGCGAAGAGGAATAATTCCAAAACTGTAAATCAAGGCTTTTAGTGGCACAACTTTAACTGGTAAAAATCGCACGGCTAATAGGCACATGGTTGAAATAAGGAAAGAAACCTCAGCGTGGAGAGAGAAATTCCTATTGTGGAAGATAGCTGTGTAGAAAAAGATTTTTAGGATCCTTTCTACCGTCCTGCATCGATATCATACTGGAGTACACCAGTCTGCTTTGGTCATCACCGTGAAAAAAGATATTCTGCCTCAGGACTGGGTCCTGTGGCAGCAAAGCGAAATGGATTCATTTGCTCTGAGTGCTGGGGTGCCAGTGTGGGCTCGGGACCAGGTGCCCCATGTTTGTCTCAGGCACGTGTGCAGAAAGATGTACCCCAATGAATTTCCCACCCTGCCCCTGCACAGAAAATCCTGCAGAGTCTGAAGACCGTCCCTTGTGGCAAAACCCTCACACAGAAGAGGAATCTTCCAGGACTCCTCAAAAAGACCACTGCCATTGAAGGGACAGGACAATGTGTGATGGGAAAGACATGAGGGGAAAAGGTGGTGGCAGCCCCACAGTGGGACAATTCCCTGCAGGGTATGCTTAGCTCAAGGTCTGAGCCTGTGTTTCTCTCGCCACTGTGCATCTCCCACATTACACTACAATAAGAAACTGAAACCTTTGTTATTCAAATATCCTCCCCATGATGAACTAAATTATCCTTCATATTTTCAAGGATCCCTCTCTCAGACCTATCTCTTATTTCATTAATGCAGTTGCTGGAGATGAAATCCCTTCTTCCCTAATTGCTCTGCTCCAACCATCCTTGTTACTCTTCGTGAAAGAAGCAGACAATAATCCTAATATCCTCCTTTTTTTGTCGCCATTGCTTAACAAGAAGAGCCTTGAAATCATTGCCCCTTATTTCCCAGACCTAGCCAGGCGATAGGAAATAATTAACTCCTATCTGTGCTGACGGAGTGGTGGCTGGTGTGTAGCCAGTTCCAGGTAGTTTGTTATTCCTGCTTTATCGCCTGCTGCAGAAGGGAAGCTGCAAGATTATTGAGCAAAGCTCTGCCTGCGTGTTTATCACTACAAGTTTGAAGAAACAGTGTTGGTAATGATTTAATTTTATTTTATAATTTTCCTAAATAAAGGGTATTGTTTAGTCTCAGTGATGCAAATGACAAATCTTCTTGGACTCGTTTCATTTTACAAACAAGATTGCCTTCGCTGCAGCCTGCGCTACAGCAGATGATCACACAGAGATCATCCCAGGAGATGCAGAAAGCTGGGAGCTGCCCAGCAGCAGCAGCAGCAGGGCTGGAATTGTGTGAGCTGCCCAAACACCTCAGGTTGGGGATGAGGCAACAGGACACTTGGAATTTAACCAAGCTTGCCATCAGCTGCTGCATGAAAGCAGCTTTGTCTGAATATCCCAAAGGTCCCCTTAGCTCAGCATCCAAGAGTAGCCAACAGCAGATGACAAGAGCAGAGCGGGAGCAGGAGCCAGCATATCTAATCGATATTTATCCCTGCCCTGTGTTCTGCATCTTGAGACTTTCTGCTGTAAATGTGGCTTCCATTGTTGCCTCCAGCAGCCTTTTTGAACTCATTAAAGCCTTTATCACCTACAAGGACTTCCCAACTGTATCAGGTGCTTGTTTGGAGTCTGTCACCTGCTAATTTCACTCATAGCACCCTGTACTTGCATTGGAAAGGACAATGAACAACTTCTCCCAGTGCTCACTCCCCCTGCCACTCAGGATTTATGATTTTACTTCCCTCCAGCTGTGTCTGAGAAATAATGTTGTAAAATCTCTGCTAAGGCAAGAATACATTAATCACTAACTTGATTAATTACTGAAGGATCATTTCCTCCCTATGATACATGTAAACCCCCAAACTTCTTGAATCAGATGTACGCTCAAGGTGTTTGGTGTCACATCCATCATCTCCATGATCATCACTGTTGACAGAGGCAGATGTGGCTGCTCAGACAAGCTCCTTACAGTGCTGAGAGACTCATGGTCAAACCTCTACCTCGCTGGGCAGGGTGTGTGAGCAGTCCAGCAGCAGTAAAATGTCTCAGTTCTGGGAAGACGTCCAATGGTGACCCTCTGCTTCACAGCTCCATCCCTGCCTCTTTATAGCATTTACACCCCTGACGCCTCAGCTGTCACACACAGCTGTGTGCACACTGGAAACTGTCCTCAGAGCTGTGGAAGAGCTCAGTTAGGGTTAGGATTGCTCCCACAAAGGAAAAGATTGCTTTGCAAAACCACCTCAGTTTTCAGTGGGCCTAACACATAGAATCACAGAATCACAGAACAGTTTGGGTTGAAGGGTTCTTAAAGATCGTCTTATTCCAAATTCCTTGTCCTGGGCAGGGACATCTTCCACTAGACCAAATTGCTCAGAGCTCCCTCCAGCCTTGCCTTGAACACTTCCAGGGATCCCACAACTCCTCTGGGTAACGTGTTCCAGTGCCTCACCACCTTTCCAAATCTTTCCACCGCTGAACACAGCCTGAACTTGGATCCACAGCCCTTGCATGTCCATTGCCCCCTTCTTTGGCATGGCTGAAGAATCTTCACGTGGGAAGCTGTTGTCCATCCCCTTCCTCTACGGGCTGTGATAAACAATTTTACTCTCCGTGACTTCAAAACGAGACCAGCCAGTGACACAAAATTCACTTTGATGGGGAAAAGGAGGATGATGATGGTAAAGCAGCTGTCAGCCCATTGCTTGAAGCCACAGAGAAAGAGCTGCGTCATGTCATGGAGACAATTCACCTTTTATCTCTGCTCTGACCTTCACACAGCTTGTCTCTCCATCCTCTGTCATTTTCCAGCTTAGCAGCTCCTCTGCCTGGTCATCACCCGAGAAGCCTTTAAGGTGGGAGACAAGGGCAAAGGAGGTGACATAACCGTCAAGTAGAGATCAGAAAGACATCCTAGGCTGGGAGCAGCTGGCTTGGATTTATCTCCCTTCAGGACTCATCTTGGAAGTGGATCTCCTCTGCCCCATGCTGAGGAGGTTGCAGAGGGACCTTGGGTCTCCCTTTGTTTTTCCTTCTGTCTACCAGACAAACATAAACACTGACTCTCAGGGTCTGCCAACCACCAAAGCCAAGCCCTGGTGCAGGACTCAGGCTTCTTGGTGGGTCAGAAGGAGCCCTTTGAAAGTACAAGGTCGTGGGGTGCTCTGCATCTTGTAAAAGGTGTGGACAGGAGCTGTGTGGACCTTGATGAGACAAATATCTCCTTCAAAGTGACCTTTCTGGGTGCCAAACACACATCTGGCCTGTGGTGCCTGTGTGATCCCCATGCACAGCAACAGGAACTGGTACCAGTCATGCTGGCAAGAGGGATGGAGTGGATGAAATGCTTTGGAAAGACTGCCTGGAAAGGAAACACCTGGCAAGGTTCCCGTTCACGAAAAAGCGGAGAAGAGCTCCAGGCTGTCCTGTGGTGATCAGTGCACACTGTGAGGCACAGCCAGCCAAACTGAGCACAGCAGAGAGATAAAACGAGTGCAGCCTTCAGAGATGGAGCATGGACATGTCTGGTTTGATCTCCAGAGGACACGAGAACCCCTCTCAAATCAATTCCTGAAACACAGGCCACAACACTTCCCTATTAAGGTAGCAGCATCTTTCCTACCAATTTCCAAGCTCGGAAATTTTCCCAGGCTTGTGGCTGCTGGTGACCCACCAAGAACTAGTCAGGCAGCATAACCCAGAGGTGGCGCCTGATCCTGCCAGACACAACTTGGATGCAGCGAGCACTCCACTGTCCCCGGGGCTATTTGGAGATGCTCTGCCTCTCCAGCAGGGAGGAGGGAGGAGCAGAGCATTTCCGACTGCAGCCAAGAAAGCTAATGGATACATTTCTTTTCCCAAGGCAGGCAAATTATTTCTGCTCCCAACTGACCCCTCGACCACAAAAAACACCATAAAACAGCAAGAGTGTGTAAAAAATAAACACAGGCACGCATCAGCCTTCCGGATTCCCGTCCCCCGAGCCAGAGGAGCTCGGGCCGCGGACAGAAGGAATGTGGTGCTGCATCGGGAGCCATAGGGATGGGATCAGGGACAGGAACATTTTATAACTGGCCTCTGGACCCCGTTGAGGAGCAGAGGGAAGGAAGAAGCATGTGAGTGATGACTACTCATTGCAAAGGGGGGCAAATTTGAATCTCATCTGCATGTTTTGCAAGGATTGGGATTTACAGCCTTAACTGCTTGCTCTGCTACTTTGACTCTTGCTGTCTTGGCTCCTCTAGCCAGGTTTACATCAGGGCTGTCCTGATCAGCCAGAAGCCCTGCAAAGGAGTTATAACACATGGGGCTAGATTCATGCTGCAGGTTCTCAAGAATCTGTAGGGAAGCATGCTATGAATGGAAGCATCTTTTTGCCTCTCCCCGTCACCTTGCAGCCTGCCAAGCTGGAGAGAAAGGAAGACAGAGAGAAGGCAGTTTTCCACACTGTGAGAGGAGCCTGAAGAGATGCCAGGGTCTGACTGTAGAAGTCTAATATAAGCTTAGACATTTCTATTCACACCAGGAAAGACATCCTGCACTGAGACTGAAGACCAGTGAAATTTGTATCAAGACATAGGGATATAGCTGGCTTAGCTCACTACCAGCTGGGCTTGGAACTGCCTCCTCAGCAATGGACTATGACTGCCATTCTTGCTACACCCAATGTTTTTTCTTCATCAGACGGGGAGGAGGCAGTGCCACATGGTTTAGACCTTGACTGGTACAAAGAAATATGAATACCAAACCAACCAGCTTCAGTACGGGAGGGGGCTAAGTCTCCTCACCTCTGCTCCTGGACTCCCAGAGAAATCCACCCCAGAAATTTCACAGGGATTGAGACAACACAGGAATACCTGCCTTACATCTGCCCTCAGTTAGTCCCCACCAGCATCTACAACTTTCCTGCTTTCTGAGGATGCATTTTACAACTGAGAACTGGAGTTGCTCATAGAAAGTAATTCCACCCAGCAGGCAGCATTGCTGGCTTCCAAGAGGATGAGCAGTGCAAGCTGATTGTGCCAGGATCTCAGCCAGCAGCACCAAGATACCTCCACAGCCCCCACGCAGCAGTAAGTGGCACTGAGTCCTTCCCATCTGCTGTGAGACACCTGGGCTCCTGCTATTGCAGAGAACTGACAGGCAAAGCTGCTGACTTTCTTCTGGCTGTCTCAGCTCTCCTACAGTTCAAGGAGTAAAGCAATCCTTCAGTGCCCAGATTTCATACCCTGACAGAAAGCGTTTTTCGTAAAAAAAAACCAGAAACCTTTTTGCGGAAAATAATATTTCTTGTAGCTGGTGGTCGTGATGGACAGCAGCAGCAGCAACATGGGGAAAAAAATAATTCTGAGAAATTGCCTAAAACACATAACCTACATTTTTCCTCACCACTGCATCACTAATTATACCTCTTTAATGCATTGATTTTTTTTTTTTTTTCAAAAGAACCAGAAGAGATCAACAAAAGCAACAGGTTCCTTTCAAAACCCGGCTCAGCTAGTAGGAATTAGGAATTAAAATCAGACATAATGCAAATAGCATGGTGGTTTATTTGCTGTTCCTTTTGTGAAACACAGCTGCCTCCAGCAGCAGCAACAGCCCCAGAGCCAGCCAGCACCAGGTCCCTCCTCCGGCTCCTGCCCCTCCTGGGTACCAGCAGATCCTCTGGCCAAGTGCAGCAGTAGTTGTGGCACTGGGTGATGTGTTTGCTGCCTGTTCTGTCAGGCTGTCACTGTCCCCTTTGCTCTCTTTCCTTTCCTTTCTGTTTCCAAGTCCTGGGTGAGCCCAGGTGACGGCTCAGTCCAGAAATGTCAGAATGCAAATGCTGGTATAAAAGAAGCTGTTTCCAATACAAGTGGTCAGCTTGCAGCAGGCAGTTCTGTCCGCCTCGCTATCGTTCAATATCACTTTCCTCTTCCCAAGCGTTTAACTCCGAAACTCGCATCAATTTAGACTGGGGTTTTAAAATCAGCTAAGGCTTTTTAAATCTGTCAAGAGGTTTTTAATTAGTTAAGGGTTTTTAAATCAGCTAGTCAGAACTCCGATGAAGCTGAAGGTGCTGAGTCCCCGGTCACCTACATTTGTTATGTGCAGCACCTTCTAAGGATGTTTTGAAATATTTAAAGCATTTCTTTGTTCAAAAAGCAAAGTGCCAAAGGGCAGGGAGCTGGCTGCAGAATCCAGACTGGTCTGCAGAAAATGTTCACAGAGCAAGAAGCTAAACCCAGGTTTATGAAACCTACTTGGAAGGAGCTCAGCAGCGTAAATCCCAGTACTAACAGAGCAGCTCTGAGTCGATTGCAAATAACACTCTCTCACTGTCCAGCCACAGTGCAATTCCACTGAGCTTTGGCAGAGGGTAATTCCGGTGTCAGATATTTTCATGAGACCCTACTTGACATTTTGGCCGGAAATCCTGTGGCATATTTTGATATTCCGTGACACACTGTGTTAACCGCATGGATTTCCTCCACTGCTTTGATGGACACCGCTACCCACTCAGGCAGAAAGGAGAGTGTCTGGATGAGCCCTTCCCTCTGGCTCCCCCCCGCCAGCAAACAAAGCATCAGACTATTGAAATTACATTGCTAGATCCAAAATCCCCTGGGAGAAATAACCACTGTTCTGGAGCCTGCACGGCTGCATCCTCCCAGACAGATGCATTTGCAGTTTCCCAAGGCAGGGCAGGCACTGAATAAAATGCTTCTGATGAGGCTTTTCCAGAGTGGGGGAGACAGTTTTGTGTTGTTTTTGCCATCACCTCACTTGCCACTACCTGGCTTAAGGTGCTGGTGTTGCTGCAGATTGACAATGCACAGCCAGCCCAGGAGGCCTCAAGTGACAGGTGACACCTCTGGCCTGGTCAGGACTCTCCAGTGCCGGGTCCCCACACGTGAGATGCAGCAGGTAGCCTGGTGTCCTCTCAGCTGTGTAGACACGTCTGGAGAAAGCATCCATGTGATGGGGGAGACCTCGCTGGAGGGCAGCCTGCATCCCAGATGCAGCTGCCATGCTGGGGCCTGCCATGCTTTGTCACCTGCCAGGACATGGGGAGTCAGCAGGTGAATCAGGAGGACAGGGCTCTGGTTGAGGGGAGGAGGCTGCTGCAGGGGGGGTTGCAGGGAAGAATGGGCACTGAGCACAAACCAGGAGAGATTCAGATGATTGTCTGGGCCCGGGTGCCAGGTCCTGTCTCCTTGTCACCCTCCCATCTACCCTGCACACCTTGTGCTGCCCACCAGCTGGTGCCCCTCACACGTGCAGCTCCATGCCCACCTACTTCTACCCTACAGTGAGACCAGTGCCAAGTGAAGCTAAGACCACAGCGAGGGTCTCAGACCCAGGCCCCTCAGCAGCAGTTGTTATCCTGCTCCCCACGCTGAGTAGGGTGAAGCAATAAACCTCCAGGCAGGTTGCAGCTGACTGCCACCTTCAGAGCCAGCCACAGACAAGGGACGTGGCTGTGTGAGCCAGGGGAGCACCAGAGAGGTTTTGGATTTTGACAGCATCAGGGCTGCAGTAGTCCAGACAGCTGGAGAGCCATTTCCCAGTGGAGATGACAGCTAATCTCTGGGATTTATCAGATGGGCATCATTTCCAGTAGGCTGAAGGCATTCTGGGAAAGACACCCAAGACACATACAAGGCAGTGTTATTGTGTGTAACTATGGGTGAGACTTTAAATCTAAAAATACACGCATTACCTACCCACTCCTGTGTCCCTTTCACAATCCTTTGTGGTCTCTTAAAACAGGCAGTTTCTTTGCCATCTGGGCATAAGGCTGCTCCTCATGTGGTCCAAAAACACTTTAATATCCTGATGACTGGTTCAGACCCATTTGCTGCTGCACTGGGACCCTGAGCCTCTTCAGGGAGAGAGAGAGAGTACAGAGAAGGGAGGGAAGGCACGCCACATTCTCCATGCCAGCACAATAAACCTTGGCAAATCAGCAAGGAAGGTGGACCAGGCATCACCAGAGGCAGCAGAAGGAGAGGCAGAGGGCAGAATCCCAGAGGCAAGAGACAGAGAATTTGTTGCCAGCTGTTGAGCAGGGTAGCAGAGAGCAGACAGCCGCAAGGAGGCATGGAAAGACCAGACTGGGAGGCTGCCAAGGAAGAGAGAGTCGCATTAAATCTTATTTGTCTTTAAACAAAGTGTTCTAATTGCTAACAAAGGGATTTCAAGCAAATTGTAATAAAACTGAGTTATTCTGATCAATTACACAGTCAAGCAAATTACGGAAGGAGTCTGAAATATTGCCAGATACAAAAGAGAGATGAAGAAAGAGGAGGAGGAGTTGCAGAGAGAGTGGGGGAGGCAGTAATTTGAGGGAGGAAAATTACTTGATGGCTTGATAAGGAGAATTATTAAGCATAAATTTGAGATGCAGGTTGCTAAATCTGAATACAAAATTAAGGGTAGAAATGAAAATTGTGTTTTAAGGCTGGTAAAATTGGAGCAGGGGCAAAGAGAAAAAAATGTGCAGACAAGCATTAGAGACAGATGCTGTTGAGGTGTCTGCAAAGATGGTTGCTAACTGCTGTGAGCTGAAAGCAAGGCATGACCCAGGAAAGCAAAGCTTTTTGGTGAGGGCACCAGATCAGTGCTGAGTGGGCATCAAGCCACATTCCTGCCACAGACCTTCTACTTGACCCACAACTGCTTCAAAGCACTTAGCAATGACCTGGTTTGTCACTGGAAGAGTTACAAGGGTCAGGATCCCAACGCAATCTGAGGAGAGACACACCAGGGCTGACTCATTTACCTCGTCAGCCTTACCTGAAAGCTGTGGCTGACATTTCTTCTACTGGCTGGTTTGTGGATTTAAGCTGGTATCATTCCATGTGTATCCGTACGGCATCCAGAGCATCAGGCAGGGATGTTGTAGGGAATAGAAGACAAGCCCAACCCCTGCCTTAAAGGAACAAGACTGAAATCCCACCATGACACATAACTCCACGTTTGGCTCTGACTCAGGCACACTGTACCTTGGGATGAACAAAATAATTGTCCCTTGTCCTGCTCAGTCCCTGGACATTTCCAGCCATGCTGCTGGAGTCTCCAGGGTGCTCGTGAAACAGCCACCAAACTGCTGCAGTTTGCAGCCTGGCACGTTTGGGCAAGTCCCCTCCAATTTTATTTTTCCATCATGTACAATATGATCAATTGGTATTGGATCACCCCTGCTCACTGAGCCTCTGCCTGCTCTGCAGGGCACAAACGGAGCAGGCGGAAGGATTAGGGAACACATCCTCACAGTTTTGTATCGGGTGCACAAGGTCAAGGCTCACCACTCAGGGCTGGCAAAGAAGAGCTTGCTGGGTCTTAGGCTGCAGCCTCCTGCTAGAGCTGGGTTTAGCTCCAAGGGTGGAAAATCCAGCGCCTACACTGTGTCTCAGGATCACAAGGACGTGGTCCCTGTGTGTAGTCCTTCCATAAAGCCGCTGCAAATGTAGTCCAGAGAGCTGTAGCCCAGAAATGCTGTGCTCTTCAAGCCAATTACCATACACGGTTCGTAACCCTGCAACTGACTGGATTAATGGATTATTGGCATGAAGGGATGTAGAAAGACACTTTTAAAAGAGGGAGTAGAAAACATCCAGGGATTATTTTTAATGGTATTTATTTGTCAGAGAACTCCAAAGCTTGTGGGCTTTTGCTGGGCTGGAAGTTCTGAGCCCTAAGAGGAGATAAGAAAAAGGATTAGGGTATTACTGTGGCAGTGGAGTTCATGTGTTTTGTATTATTAATGTTTGTAAAGCACTTTGGAAATGAAAAACACCATAAAAGCTCTAAGTGCTGTATTTAGTAGGAGCTGCAGAAGAGGAACTTAAGTCTGAAAAGACACTTCTCAGTTATCAGTGCACAGAGAGCTTGTGTTTTTGAGAGGATCCCACAGTCAGATGCAGTCTGAAGTGGCAGACGAGTTGTTCAAAAGCCAGTATGAGGAGGGCATAAGAACCCTGCAGGGTGCAAGGAAGGCTCCTGTGTCATGCATCCAAAAAAGAAGCCACTTAACACTTTTAAGATGAGAAAAAGCCATCAGATTTGCTGGCTTGTTTCTCTGGAGCCAACAGAGGAGTGTTCTCTGCAAGGCACCTACTTCAGCTAAACTTCTTTTAAAAGCCTGTTGGACAAGTGAGATCCCTTGTGTTGCTTAGGAAACTCCCGTAATGGAGTGGAAATCCTGACCCAGGGAGGGTAAGGAAAACAATATTGGAGATCTTCTAGTAGACCCATCACCCCTGAACAGCACCAGACAAGCTTATGTGGTCTCAAGCTCTCAGTGAGATAATTCCAGGGCTCAGTGACAGGACTTTGGTTCTAGAGACTTCATTCTCAATACCATTGTTTCTCTGAGACAGTGACTCCCAAAGAGAGCCAAGATGAAGTTTCTCTTTGCTGTACTCCCAGCTCCAGAGTTCTCCTCTAGTGATGCTGGCTGGCAAACTACAGAAAAAAAGCTTTTTTTCCAGAGAATCCATAAATAGATCTGCAGCTTTCCCACTGGCATCCCTGAGGAGCTTTCTGAGACACCTTTGTCGAAGCAGAGAGGCCTAAGGCCAGCTGAGGCTGTGGACAGGTATTGATAACATATATTCCCCTTTCCCAATGACAGGCATGTTCTTGTATCCTCACTGCTTGAAACTCTCTTTGACAAAACAGAATCTTTGCAGTTTTGCACAGATCTTCCTCCACACATCAGTTCCTATGTCAGATCTTTTCTTCATGCCCAGACTAGATTTTTTAACCCCAGTTTTAAAACCAGTATTTGGCAGGGAGGGAGGCTCCAGACAGGTCTGTGTAGATGTGCAGTTGGTCCAGCCATTGTTTCAAGTCACGCATTGACTTTCACAACCTCATTTCCTTGGGAATTCAGAGGCACATTAAAGCTTACCTGTGCCAGGAGGTCCCAGTGTGCCAAAACCATCCAGGGCACCTCTCTTTTTCCCAGCTCTCTTCTTATCTCCCAGCTGCTAATAGAGACTTAGAAACTTTTTCCCCTCCCCACTACTGTGCAAGCCGAAAGTTCAGCCCTGATAAGGAGCAGGCTGAGACACCCCTGCTCACAGCTCTTGAAGCAGCTGGCTGTGCTGCTGCCTGAGAGTGGTAAGTCACAGTGATAAACGCAGATATTTCACCTTCCACCCTTCCCTTCCGTATCTCAAATCTCGGTGCTGAGGAGCAGCCACACAGACACTGCTGCTTCCCCGGCCTGCAACATGACAGATGTTAGGTATATTCAAAATGACACCTGCACCCCACAAGAGCTCCTATCCTGTATTTATAGCCCACTGTCTCTGCTCAGATTTATGCTGCTCAAATATTTGTCAGCTGTTATCCCACCTTCCCTGAACATCATTTAACTGAGCTTGACGTATGCAAGCACTTTTAATCTTTCCTCATGAAGCAATTTTGCCCTTCCCAGGGCCTCTGATCATATTTGTAACTCTTCCTTGAGACAGCATCCGTTCGTCATTGCTGCTCTGAAAATGCAGCAAGGAGCGTGGCAGCCTGAGAGGGGAGGAGGGGGAGGATCCTTTCTCACACTCACACTCAGCTCTCTCCCGTGCCACCCCTCCTAAGAGTACCTCAAACACGTTTTCCTGTTTTAAAGTGCTTCTCTTCCTTGCTGGTCACTGGTCTTTTCCCAACCTGGGTCACTGCTCCTGCTAAAAAACCCAGCCCTGGATTATTTTGCAACTTCCCTGAGCCAAGAGGGAGTTCATTTTCTTTCCTGCATGTCTTCCTAATGTCTCTGATGTCTCTATTATTACCCAATCTGCACTGGCATTCACAATGCCTCCCAACTGAGGCAGGAGAATGTAATTAACAAGCTGTTTACCTCTACTTCCAGATCATTAATAAATACCTTAAACAAGACCGCTACCTTGCTGAGCAACGCAAAAACTTGATGAGGCACACAGTTTGCTTTATAGTTTTCAACCCATGCTGGTGGCAGGGACACTCCTCCAGAGCAAGCTCCTTCCGAACCTGCATCTGGACCGGAATTAATTTCCCCTTAACCTGTTGCATGTGCACCCTTTCACCCCAGCTCTCGTGAGCCCGGTGATGAGACACCCCCTGAAGGAGGGACAGTTGGCTGAGTCACCTTAGTGTGACACAGGACCTGTGTCTCGCTACAGAACCCATTTCCCTTCTATGAACTGTGACACTCCACCCGCAGGACCTCGGAACACCACCAGTCCCTGGCACTGTTCTTGGGCAACTCACGTCCCAGGCTTTACTGCCGCTAATTCCAATCTGTGTTTCTTTGCCCCTAGTGCATGTTCAGCATCAAAGAGGTGCTACAGCGAACAGGAGCTCAGAGCAGACAAGCATTTTGGTAAGCTTAATTTTTTAGCTTACTTTAAAAATTTTCCCTAACAGTTGCCTACGCCAGCAAGGGATATTATGGAGAGACATTTTAAAAAAAGCTTTGTGCGGAGTTAAGGCTCTGTTGCCCAAGGTCTAAAAGGCTGGCAAGAGAAATAGGTGCTTGGTTTCACTAGAGCTGCTTCTGCCTCAAGACAGGGAACAGCCTAAAAAGAGCCTTATGGGGCCTTCCAGTTCCCTAGTTACTTGATACCCAAGAACAGTCTTTCCAGGATCAGCCAAGAAAGCTGCAGTCAGTGTTACCTGCTTTTATCACAGCTGCACAGCTTTGTCTTTGCCTTTCCTGCTGGAGGGAGACTGGAGGGAATGCTCTCTGGACCCCGAGGAAAAATGCCTTCTGGTCTGACACAGCCTTCAGGTTTCTTGGGGACTGCCATCATAAGTTCCAGAGATAGAACTAAAATTAGCTGGAACACTGGTTTCCACTTAACACCATGCTTGCCTGGTGGAGGATGGTAAGGCTCAGTGGCAGACTTTAATACTTTGATCTTTCAGAAGGAGGAAAAAAGCTATTTGAGGATGTTCCAAGGGAGGAGGTGCATCCTGGGGAAACTCTTTTGGTGGTCTGCCAAGTCCCAAGCAGCTCCGAGGGCCTGGAGGTGACGTTCTCTGCCCAGGCTGCACACCCTTGGTGATGCCTGTGCAGTGAGAGGTGAGGGGCAGCTGTGGGGCGCAAGTGGCAAAACCGTGGAGGTCCCAGCAGACACAGCCTGCCTCCTGCTGCTCTCTGCCACTATGGAGGGATCTCTGCAAAACGCTGCGACATCCACAAGGTGGCAAATTCAGCTGAAGGCTGTTTCCTCAGCATCCTATTTTCCTGTCAGTTTCCAATGAGGATGAGGATGAAGAGGAAGGGGGCAAAAAGAGAAACGGAAGGATCCAGAAAGCCTGAAAAGCCTCAGATTGTACCATCTTTAGCTATCTAACAGAAACTCCAGAAAGTTCATCCCTTGGATGATTTTTCCTTGTTTATTTGAGCCTATTGTCCAATTGCTGTCAGGAGTGGTGTGGACGTGGGTCAGTCTTCTTCCCTCTGCCAACAGAGCAGGAGAGAAGTGCTCTTGCTGCATTTCGTACCCTCTGGAGTCACCTTGGGCAGGGAGATGGGTCTGCTTGCTTGTTTTTCCTAATGGATAATTAACATTGCAGGCAGCAAGTGACCTGGGAGAAAAGAGAAAGTGTGCGCACAGCTCAGCCTCTTGGATTGTCCCCGCTGGCCATCTGCTGACCTTGGCATCCAGAGGGTCTTTCCAGTGACTCTGGCGTTCCTGATGCTCAGTTTTCTGTGGGATGGTGCTCGATGGACGCCAGAGACTCGCCTCAGCCCTTCCCCACCACCCTTGTTTACAGGCCAATTAGTGGGTGCCGTGTTTGTTTTGCAGCCAGCAAGTTAGCCACCCCAGCGATTTAACAGCTGCAATTTTCATTTACAGTTGACTTTGAACAGCCAGTTTTATACATGCAGGGTGAAATAATGGTATAATTAACCTAGGAAAATCCATTAAAAGGGTGCGGATGTTCAAAACATGGAGCACACAATTACGAAACCCCACGACTGAGATTACTGCTGAGATCTAATTCCTCCTTACACAGCTCATCCCTACATGGATTTCAGACGAGCAATTTTCTCTGCAAGGCTTTGTCACCAAAAGTTTCGCCAATTTTTAAAGTTTTACTCCTCTAAGGAAAAAAAATCGAAATTGGGAATGAAAAATTAATTAAAATTGTTTGAATTAATGGAGTTCTTGAGAAATACCTCATGTTAATAATTTTGGATGTGTTGCATTTAAACAGTTTCAAAATGGTTTGTGGCAGTTCAGGCTTTTCCTTTACAGTTTCTTTTTAACCTCCAATCAGGTCATTTTTTAAAATGAGGAGACTTTTTGAAACTTGTACATTTCTTCCTCCCTTAGACAAGACCAAAAGTTTTCTCCCAACTTCCAAACTTTTCATTGGAGCCATTTCTCAAATTAGTTTTTCAAGCTGGTTGTGTCCATAAAAACAAAACGGAACAGACTTTTCACACAAATCTGCATTCCCCCACACAGGAGTAATTAAAAAGACATTCTCCACTAGCCACCATAAACACTGTTTAATCAGGTGTCCACAGGCTGTTTGTTTCACCGGGCTGTTTGCTCCACTGGGCTGTTTGCACAGGATGGATAATATTCACCAAGTCAATACCCAGTGTTGCTTTTCATGCTCATCAGGTAGTTTTTCCAGACCGCTCCTTTGGACCCTGCTCATCACTTAGATTAATATTTAAATTCACTAACTTGGCTTTTGCACGTCACTTGAGTCCAGAGGGCTGCAGTCCTGCCTTGCTGGGGAGCAGGAGATGTTGACCTTGCTTCTGATAGGAAAAGTGACAAATTCTGTCTTTTGTGGGGAATACCACTGGGTCTTAGAAATATGGCCTTTGGGGCAGTTCTTCAGCAGATTTAAATCTGTCCCACCTACATAAAGGGAATCCTGTTTGTTCTGTTTTGGGTTTGTTCCCAGCTGAGCCTCACCATTCTGCCTCTGAGTTCAATGTGAGCTGGCTGGCTCTGCCCTGGCTCCTCTGGTGGAGCCCAGGGCAGCGTCTTTCACAATCCCCCTGTGCACCCCACCAGCAGCTACAACCCTCTGGGGTGCCCCAGCTCCCACACCGGCCCCAAGCACAGCTCCAGGTGCAGTATCACCCACTGTCTGTCCATCCCATCCCATCCCATCCCATCCCATCCCATCCCATCCCATCCCCCATCCCATCCCATCCCACCACAGGGCTCCTGCTGCATCTCACCCCCATCTGCCTTGCTGCAGCAGCCCCCAGAGAGCTCCACAGCCATGCTGCTCCCTTCCCCTCTGTGCTTGTGTTAATAAATATATTCAACCACTCAGGGCCTGGGGTGACCTCAGGCTCTCCACTATTAACCTTTCTGCCTGCTGAGAATTGGCCATTTGTTCCTTCCCTTCCCTCCCCATCTTATCTTGGTTTTAATCCATGCCTTGGCTTTTCCTCTCATCCTGTGGTTACCAGGTTTCCTTAATAGCCTCCTATGAGGGACTTTATCAAAAGCCTTTTGAAAGCCTTAATAAATTATGGGCACGACTCTACCAGTCCCTGTTATCTTGTTAACCCTTCTGGAGCATTCCCAGCTGGGGTGAGAGAGCAGAGCCCCTGCCTGCCTACACGGGATCACGGCCAGCTCCGCAGAAAGCCTCCAGGGCTCTCTCGTGTCTCCTGCCTGGTTCGAGAGGATGTGGCATTTATGATGCTGAAACATTTTCCAGTTTCACTTCAGGAGAAAGAGCTACTCCGGGGAGCTGAAAAGCCACCCATCAATCCCCCACACTTAAAAATATGCTGTGCTGTTTGGTGGATTTGGGAGTACTTGATATGATTTCTGATTTAATTTTGACTTTAGATCATGACTATAAATGGACCAGTATTGGACAGAGAAGGTATTTCCAAGCAAAGAAAAGACACTATGCCATGTAGATATTGAAGGAGGTTGTTTAAACAATTTTTAAAAGGTCTTTTTATAAATAATTTTGAAGCAGAAGGAATCCACATGAGCTGAATCCAAGTTTCTGATAGAAAAGGCACTTCAGGAACCTGGAATATTTTGGTCTTCCCCCAGCTCCGTGGGCCATTCCATCTCTTGGAATTTTAGCTTAGCATGAGTCACAGACAAAGAAGGCACCCCTGCTACTGGACGAGAACAGCTCCCAAGCTGGGGGTGCATTTGAGTGAGCTGCACCCCCCGTGTGTGTAGTAGGACAGTGACAGGTCATTGTCACACGTCACTGGGAGAAGAACATCCCCAGCCTAACCACCTTCCCCAGGATGAGACACTGTGGGGAACGCCCCCTCTCTCCAACATGTGCCCCTGCCCTCTGCTCTTTCTGGAATTGAGTACCTGGATTCAAAATGCCTTCTGCAGTTTAACAAGAAGCGCAGGCACCTCCTGCAAGTCCCAGGCTCCCCTTGGATGTGAGTCCCTGCCACTGCAAGCAGCCATCTCTCCCCACCCCACATCACTCCATATTTTCAAACCTTTTGTGGAGGTCGTTGATGTCATATTTAATTCCCTAGAGAGCACACTCTTCAGTCTCAGCTGTGTCCTTACCTCTTCTTACCTCTTGCCAGCTTTAGGAGTCAAGCTCCATCCTCCTGGAATTTTTCCCTTCCACTTGTACATCAAGCTGCGTCTAAGTCAGAGCAGCTCAATTACACTTTTTCTGAAATCTCCTGGGTAATTTGAATGAGATTGGCTCAGCAGGAAGCGGTGTGCTGGCTCTGTCTGTGCCAGGCAGCTTCAACACGGTGTGCCAACTCCAAGGCCACTGCAGCTGCCCCCCTGAGAGACCAGGAGAGCAGGAAAAAGCAGGATGTGATCACCTGCGGGAGTGCGTGGGGCTGCAAAGTCCAGAAAACTTCCATGCAGTGCACCAGGACCTGACCTGACCCCCATCCTGCTTCGAACTCCTTCTCTACATCCGCCGTGTTGCGAAATGAGGACAGGGCTGCCAGCAACAGCACTGTGGGAAGTGTAGATGGCACAGATGGGCAAGGGAAGAGCCGTGCTCACAGGGAAGTTCCCCCACCCCCGTGTCTCTCCATCATCAATCAGGTGTTTCCACGAGCAAGGCAGCACTGCTACCTGCACCTGAATTAGCAGTGGATTGCAGGGCACCAGGCTAATGCCTCTCTCCATCTGCATAGGGCTCTGCGTGCCTTGCTAATAACAAAAAATAAAAGGAGCTCTGCCGTGTGCATGGACTTTGATATCCCAGGTAGCCTGCGTGTGAATGCCTAATGCCTGCCTGATTATTGTTCGCCTGGTATTCAATAGTTTGAAAAAATAAAAAGTCCTATAGTTAGAGAACGAGATAGGACTGTTTAATTTCAGGCCATTATCTCCTGGTAATTGCTGGAGGAATTTCATTCTATGCCAGTGCAATGGAAAAAAAAAAAATCATGTTTTTCCCCTTTTATGGAAAAAAAAAAAGAGGAGAGCCTGCTTTTCTCCAAGGGGTTCAGGGCTTTCAGGCCACGGATGGAAGCAAAAGCTGTGGCTGCTTTATCAAATTCGCATTTCATTTCCAGCATGCACCCAAGCCGCATGTAAATTATAATGAGAAAAGGGGAAAAAACAAAGAGATAGAGCTCAAGAGATGGGAAATGATAATGAAATCAAATGAACTCAGGGCCTTTGAAGACTAACAGAGCCACAGACAGACAGATATGTACACAGTGGCAAAGATAGAGACAAGCAAGAGGCACACATGAGGAGACAGCAAGAGCAGAAGGGTGATAGAGAGAGAGAAAATTGGAGATTTGCACCCATGACGTGCACAAGGACACAACATGTGAGTGATCCTAGAAGGATCTCTGCTCCACAAAGACCTTTGAAGCCGTGGTTCTGGGGTGTACTACTCACGGGGGGCTCCTGCTGCCAGTTTTCCCCTGTGTGTCCCAGTCCTGCCATGCTTCAGAAGTCCCAAGGGTGTGTGATGAAACCTAGCACCATTTTCCCCATGGGAAAGGACCCTTTCCAATCTTCAGCTTCACAACTCCATCCTTCACAGTGCAGCCAAGCCATGGAGCTCAGCGCGTTGGAAGGATGTGCCCATCTGACCTGGGGATGAGCCATTCTGGGAGAGAGGAACGGGAAAATTCCCAGTAAATTCAGCTGCTTCCTAGGCACCTGCTTGAAGGAAAAGGGGTTCAGCCCTCCACAGAGGTCAAGAGTGAGCCTGGGACATGGAGGCAGCCAACTTCACCTGCCCAGCTGGGGATGGGGACCTGAGGCTGGAGAATGGGAGCTGTTCTACTGCTGGGTGTAAGATAAACCCAGAGACAACCTTTCGCTTCTGCTGGATGCTGAGATTTAGGTCACATCTCATGAATGAGAGCTCAGGCAGGGATTTCAGAAGGCTCCAGTGGTATCCAGGCAGGAAAAGGTCTGCTATTCTGGCTGTCACTTTTCAGCTTTGCCTCCAAACCCTGTAGCGCCTGGGGTGACCAAGCTGCAAGCAGAGGGCTGAGACCTGGTAAATGTCACTCTTCCAAGCCCAGCTGGCCTGTGGGACATTAAAGAGCAGCCAGGATCCCACCTTCATGAGCAAAATTTGGAAATCATGTCCCAGTAACTCCCAAATCACCGCAGAGAGAGACCAGCCCTTGTTCCCTGTGCACCACATCAGCACCACAAAGGAACAGCCTCTGCAGCCCAGGAAGGTACAGGCTGACTGCCCTGGGTGCCACAAGCCACCGGGGCCAGAAAGATGCCACGAGGTTAATTATCCTGAGATTTAGGGAGCTTCGATTCGTGGCTCCCTCCTGGGTCACTCTGGTGGTTTACTCCCCTCGTTGCTGAGAACCTGTGCTGTGTTTCTAGGCTCAAAGGGGAAAAGAGGGAAGGAGAGGCAAGGTGCCACTGCTTAAACTGAAATACCTTAGGAATAACCAGGCAAATATCAGCACAGTAACCGAACCCCAGTGCTGCAAACAAGGTAATTTCCCAGCTACCCATGAAAAGCACTTGTGCTGGCTTGAGTAACTTCTGAACCACACGTGATGAATCACACACAGCTCATTAATTATTAGGGATTAATTTAGTCACATATATTTATTGTCATTGTGATTATGGGAGTAGCTAGCAACCAGTGTCATTGGGATACCTGCTCCTAGGCACGCTGGGGGTGATGTGGGAGTCCATGGAGGTCAGGATGCTGCTGCCCAGGACTGGAGAGCAGTGCAGTTTTGTGTAATGTGTTCCCAAAATCCCAGGACAGGGCAGACTGTGCCTCTCATCAGGCCTCGTGGTGCTCTCCAGATCCTGTTAGCAGCAGACTGGCACCAACAGGATCTAAATTTGCACAAGAGTAATTTGAAAATCCTTCCGAGCTTGCTAACTCCTCTTGGCTCTAACAAAACCAATGCAGGAAAAGCAGGATTAAAAAAGAAAAAAAAAAAAAAGAAAAAAGGAAAAAGAAGCCAGAGATTGATTCTTACCTCATATCATTAAAAAATAAATTGCTGTAGCGCTATAACATAAAGTAAGAATCAATCTTATTTTTTAACACCAGAAATAACCTAATGAAATACAAGATTGATTCTGAATATGGGCTTCTTGGTGGAGCCCCTGTGGGAATTGATTACAAAATTGAATGTCTCAGAGCTGATAAGATGAATTTGGAATAAATCTTACTTTTAACTACTCCCTTTTTATGCTCATAAAAAAGGGAAAGATTGATTCCAATCAAAACTTCTTCTAAAAAGTGAGACAGTTTCGATTTGTCGAGGCAGTTTTTCAACAGAACAGCACTGAACTTCAGAGCCAATCTCACCCCTAGTTATGCGTTCCCCAGGGAGGAAAAATACGAGGCACAATATTTCTGATTTACAGCTTGAAATGAGACAGTAATGATCATAATAATCAGGACAAGAAGAAGGAGAGAGCCTCAAGTGGATGGCAGCTCTCTCGACTGATGATGCCAAGGGAGGCAGTGATTTGGAAAGCAAAGGTGGAGAAGCAGCTCCCCCTCTACCGTGCTGCAGGGGACTGCTGAGGACACCTCACTCTGCAGATTCCAGGGTGTAACAGGGGATCTGTTTACTCTGCAGAAAAAAGTCCTGCTGGGAGTCCCTCCAGCTCCACAGGACTGCATCTCCAGCCTTACCAGCATCTCCTGCCCGGTCCGCAGCAGCAGTAGCTCCTTGAAGACTGCTGCATCCATGGGTAGGAAGCAGCTTTGAGCTTCCAGTCTCAGCCCAGTCATAGCCAGTGCAGTCCCATCACACCACACCGTGCCCTGGGAGATGCTTAAACACCCTCTGGCCAACCTGCCAGTTCACTGCGATGGAGCCTACCCAGTCCCACCAAGCTCAGAGCACTGGGCTCACCAAGCTCTGCTTCCAGAATGGCTGTGATAACTCCTGTACCTTTATTTCTAATTACGCTTCATGACTTTGCTCCCACGGGCAGCAGCCCTGGTCTTATCAAAAAATGAGGCAAAGTGGTTGTTTAGTCTCAGGGCCCACTCTGTGCCTCCCTTAATCTCTCTATCCCCATGGCTGCTTTACAGGAGGCAGTTCCAGGACTCTTGTCGGTTGAGTGGCTTCTCCTCATCTCCAGATTCTATTTATTCATGGCCCATTCACGCATGTCCGTTCTAGTGTCAATATTTTATTTCAGCTCCAGTCACTGCCTTTCCCACCTGGGCACCTCTGCAAGATGGTGGTTGGCTCCCATCTGTTCCACCAAATGCTTCTACACCAGGGTGATCTCACAAGGGATATTTTTTTCCACTTTTCAGGAGAAATGCTATTGTAATACCCAAGTCGCGTCTGTTTTTCAGTTGCTGAATAAATCTTGAAGACTATCTTTTTCATCCTCTTTCTTTATCTCTCTCTTTCCTTACAGAATCACAGAATCATAGACTGGTTTAGATTGGAAGGGACCCTAAAGATCATCTCATTCCAATTCCCCTGCCCTGGGCAGGGACCCGTTCCACTAGACCAGGTTGCTCAGAGCCCCATCCAGCCTGGCCCTGAACACTTCCAGGGACGAGGCATCCACAGCTTCTCTGGGCATCCTGTGCCAGTGCCTCACCACCCTCACAGTAAAGAATTTCTTCTTAATATCTAATCTAAACCCACCTTCTCTCAGTTTGAAGCTATTTCTCCTTGTCCTATTGAACTGTTCAACAGTTCCTGTTGAAGAGTCCTTCTCAAGCTCTCTTGTAGCCCCTTTAGGTACTGAAAAGTTCAATAATGTCTTCGCAGAGCCTTCCCTTCTCCAGGCAGAATAACCCCCACTCTCTCAGCCTTTCCTCACGGGAGAGGTGTTCCATCCCTCTGATCATCTTGGTGGCCTCCTCTGGGCTCATTCCAGCAGGTCCCTGTCCTTCCCGTGCTGGGACCCCAGAGCTGGATGCAGGGCTCCAGGTGGGTCTCACCAGAGCGGAGCAGAGGGGCAGAATCCCCTCCCTCCCCTGCTGCCCACGGGGCTCTGGATGCAGCCAAGGACACGTTTGGATACCATTGCTGTGTGGGTCCTTCCTTTCAATCCTCACAAAAAGGACATTTAAAAGGAACATCGTCCACAGCACCATCTCCTCTAGATTCTTTTTTCCCACTAAACACATTTTAGGTGCCCTGGGACAGCTCACAGAAGCAGCCTGTGTCTGTTTCTCTGCCAGTTGCACAGCCAGGACCGCTTGGACACAGCCCCATCCCTGCAACATGTGAATCTCAGACAACTCCCTTCCTCCTTCGCCTGGATCTCCCACATTCCCAGCAAAAGGCTTTGGCCTCTCCCTTCTCCGGGACCCACACACCAGATCCAGACGGGTGACGAGAGATGAGATGCGTTGCTTCTGACACCTGGGGTCCTGGGTAGGCAGTGGTCCCGGCGCGGCGCTCCAGCTGGGGGGGTGCCCCGCAGCAGGGCCAGGCGTCCTGCCTGTGAGCAGACACACAGCCCCAGCTGTGCCGAGCACGGGGACTCCCTCCCTGCCGCACGCCGGGCACACCAGATGTGCTCCTGACGTCCTCGAGCGCTGTGACGCACAGGGAGGGCGAGGGAGCTGCAGGCGCCTGCTTGGTGCTCACCCCACGCTCAGAACCTCTGGTGTGTCACCACGGTCCGTGCTGCCCGCAGAGTGGGGGCACAGGTGGGAAGAGGCATTCATCCTCCTTTCCCGCTCCTTGGACACCTGGCTGTGATTTCAAAAGCACCGCAGGCTGAATTTGTCGCTGAGGACCCTCCTGGTTCCTGCAGGCTGGGAGGCAGCTCGTAGGTCTAGAGGAAGAACAATTAAACTCTCTGATCCCAGCAAAATCTGGTCTGCATTAAAAATAACAAAAACTCCCTCAAACCCATTGTGTTTGAATAATGTTAAAGATCTGACTGAGAGCATCGAAAGCAAATTCCAAGCCCTAATGAAGAAGGATTGTCTGGCATGGTAATAATAATAAACTCTGTGCACACATGTATGTATGCATGTATGTATGTATATATAGAAGGGAAATTTCATCTGAGGAGATGAGAGCCTTATAATTAGCATGGTCTTATGGCTGCATGAGGGAGCACAGTGCTCCTTGACCTGCAGTTCTCAGGTTGGTGAAGGCAGAGAAAAGGGGTGGTCCAGAGGAGAAGGGGAAAAGCAAGGTTTGGCTCCCACTGTATCCTTGTCCCAGCTGCAGCCCTGGGATGGCTGCTGGGCAAGGGGCCTGTTTTTCAGACCCTGTTTGCAGTGGAATCAAGAGGACTTGTGGCAGCAGGTGTCTGCCAGGTCCCAGCCCAGCAGAGACATGACGGCCAGGCTGGAGAGGCTGTTCTGCAGCCATGAGGCACAGGTGAGGTACGAGGGGTAGAGGCCTCGGGGTCAGAAATGAGAGGTATATGAGAAACATGTCCACTGACCTCAAAACAGGGCAGAAGAGGTGGCAGGAGACTGTGTGGAGAGCTAACCCCACAAAGGTCACCAGGGCTGAGCATACCAGCTCCCAGCCCTTGCTGCCAGGAGCTGTCCTTGTCCCACAGGGCATCTGTGAGATTGTCCTTCCGTGCTGTGGGTTTGTTCAGCAGCTTTTTCACTGACTCAGGTGATAATGCTCCCAGCCCTCCCCAGGGAACTCCGTTCAGCAGTTTCTGTCACACTCCTCCACTTCATTATGCTTAACAGATCCTCCTCTGCCTTCCTGTTCATGTCCTTCAGATGCCTATACTCTGATGAGAGGGGAAGGAAGGAACAAAAAAAAGCATCTTCTAGTTCCTACCCATGCATGCAGCTGCACGGTGAGAGCTAGAAGAGCAATGCTGGTGTACCACAAAGCCACAGGAGCATGGAAAGCTTAGCAGGTGCCCAGTCACCATGAAGAAGGGTGTGGGAAGGGTGCTGAACTGGCCAGGAATACTGGGAGGTGGGAAAACATCTCGCTCTGGGGCACTTTTGTGCAGGGCAGTTCCTGAAGGTCAGCAACGAGAAGTCAGAGCCCTGTTTGCACACACTGCACCTGGAGGTCTTTACAGCAGAGCCCATCCTGAGCCTGCTGGCAGATGTCTGGTCAACTTGGAGCCACATCCCTCAGTCTTTCCTCATTTCTCTGAGCTGAACTTACTTTATAATTATGTGAGGACACTGTCTCCAACAGGACTGTCCTGGAGAAACTGGTGGCCCACAGCTTAGACAGGTGCACTCTTTGGTGGGTAAAAAACTAGCCAGCCCCAGAGAGTGGTGGTGAATGGACTTAATCCACCTTGGCCGGTCACAGTGGCCTTCACCAGGGCTCAGTTCTGGGGCCAGCCCTGTTTGACATCCTTCCAGATGATCTGAATGAGGGAACTGAGAGCACCCTCAGTCAGTTTGAGAACAACACCAAGCTGCGTGGGAGTGCTNCAGTTCTAGGCTCCCGACAACACAAAAGACACTGTGGGGCTGGAGCCTGTCCAGAGAGGGAAAACAGAGATGGGGAAGGGTCTGGATCTCAAGTCTGATGAGGAGCAGCTGAGGGGGCTGGAGGAGCTCAGCCTGGAGAAAAGCAGGCTCAGGGAGGACCTTATCACTCTCTACAACTCCCTGACAGGAGGGTGTGGGTCCCTTCTGCCACATAACAAGAGCTAAAACAAGAGGAAACAGCCTCAAGTTGCACCAGGGGCAGTTTAGATTGGATGTTAGGAAAAACTCCTTCACTGTAAGGGTTATCAAGCACAGGAACAGGCTGTCCAGGGCAGTGGAGGTATCACCATCCCTGGAGGTATTTAAAGGACTTGTAGATGTGGCACTTGGGAACATGGACTTGATAGTCCTAGAGGTGTTTTCCAGCCTAAACAATTCCATGATTCTGTGATCTCCCAAATGAAAATCTGGACAAACAACTCAGCAAGCAGAGAGATATGTACTTATAGTCACCTCAGTTTCTGCTCCCAAGGCCTCCATGGCCCTTTTAATCACCTGGGCTTGCTTATGCTGTGCAATTTGCATGGTAATTATATTTAACAAGAACAGCAATAAGGGAAATAGAAAGTGTAATGTTGTTATCAAGGCATAATTATTCTTGAATAATTCGGTGATTACAGTTTGCTGTGTTTGGAACTAATTGTCACCAGCCCCTTTCAGTGTGGCAGACTCCCCCTCGCTCCTGCAGCATTAATCCCAGGATGCCTCCAGCCTCTGTTTTCTGGACCTTTCCAGCCACCCAGATTGTTTATTCTCCCAAGTATGACATTTTATGGCCCCTAGACTTGCACCTAGCTGAGCAAGCCTGTGGAAATGAGTATGAGGAGCACGTCCTTCCAGCACCTGAGCTTCTCCACAGCGTGTCTCCCAAAGATATTGACAGCTCAGGGCAGCACAGTGTGTCAGACACGCTTGGGCCGAGCAGCAGGGGAACCCCAGGGACAGGATGGCTCCATCCAGGGCATCCATGCAGGAGGGATGGACCTAGGCACTGAGGCCTCCCAGCCTGACTGTGGGAGGATGGGAGCACAACATCACCCTGGGAATGCCAGCGGCCAAAATTTCAGCTCACCACCCCAGGGAGGTGGATTAAGCTTTCTGCTGTGCAAGGCCTGGATGGCTAAATTGTGAGGAGCCTGTAGAGTCCTTCTCAGCCTTGGGGTGTACACTGAGATTTCAGCCACTGGAAGGGTCTGCCTGGTCCCACCAGCCCCTTGCAACAGCCATCCTGGCTATCATCCTTGCACAGGTATTTCCCCCACAGCCAGCTCCAGGGTGAGGCTTGGAGGGAGAGCAGAGCTGTGGTGCAGAGCAAAACCTCTGTCTTTCCCTTCCACTGCAAGGAAAAGAGGGACCCACCTGGATGGAAGCCCCCTCCTCCTCCACAGCCTAACACACAGACTCTTAACTTTTCCCATCCAGACCCCAAGAAATCAGAAAAATTATGTCCCTGTCCTTGTCTGAGCTCAGGGAGGTAAGGGATAAGGGTAGCCACAGGCTGATGCTGAGACGCTTTCCAGGCTGCAGCCTCTCTGGCTGCCAGTCCTCCCCTGGTGAAAGGAGTGTGCCAGGTCTCAGCCAGGGAGCTGCTGCAGGGTGGGTGTCTGCACACGTGCACCCAGCACCAGGTCACACATGTCACAGGGAGGGAGAGAAGGTGCTACACAACTGCAGCTGGATCCTCACGAGCTGAGAAAGCGCTCGTCCATCCTTAGAGACTCCCAGAGAGATGTCTGCAGGCTCCCTCATGGGTTTCTGGGCACACAGAGAGGACAGCCCGTTTAGTGCTGCTCAGGACAATAAACCCTGCTCTCTTTCTGTGTTAGCTCACTGATGTCTGTCCCAAGAAAGATAAGAAAGGCCCTTGGAGCCAGGATTTAACTCCTGTGAATACTCAGAGGCCTCATGTTCAGGTGTCTGAGTCCAACTCATCTTCTCAGCTATGAACGCTTGTAGCTGCTTCAAGGAATGCTCAGAAATCCCTCAATCCCCTGAAACATAAAAAAGAGAAAAACACAACTGCTCTGTGATGTATAGCTGCTTTGCTACCCAGAAGGGCTCTGAAAACATCAGGCAAGGAATTCACTGGAGGCAATGTGCTTTGTAAATCACAAGAGCACACCAATGTTTTAGGGTTTGGCAGTGGCTGAATTGGATCACTCAAGAGGCTGGTAACAAAGGAAGATGTAGGATAGGGAGGCAGGAAGGGTTGCAAGGTGACGCCTAGAAGACACAGGAGTGAGAGGAAAGAGTTTTCAGGGAGAAAACGTGGGAGCACGTGAGCGCAGGAGCGGCTGTGATCCACTGAATAACCTGAAGCTGGCGAAGCCTCAGGCTAGGAAAGCCACGCAGAAAACAGGCAGTTGAGACTGCCTTTCCTTCCCTCTCACCTGCACAAAACGCAGATCGCAAACACAGCTGAGTGCCAGTCTGCAGCCCAGTGACAGGCACTCCAGAGCAGATCCAAACAAGCCAGTCTCTGGTGGGAACAGATCCTGTGGCAGCCCTGAGCCCACACCTGGGCAGGAGCACACAGCAGGGTCTGCCCGCGCACAGCACACTCTGCCCCTGCTGGGACCCTTCAGATCCCCCACGAGACAAGTTCCTGCAGCGTCCTATGTATCCTGGATCCTGTTCACACAGCCTGCAGGGATCAGACACAGGAGGGATCACAGTGCTGGAACCCAGGTTGAGTAGATACTCCCAGCTGGGCTCCCTAAGTATGGCTCTCACACGCAGCAGTGTGTGCAGAGAGAATCTGTGCTTGGTGGATGTTGGGTCAGCCCCAGTGCTACAGGGTTTCAGCACCATTGTGGTTCCATCTGGCTGCTTCAGTAGAGGGGACAAAGCCTTGAAAGGGGAGGGGGCCATGCTGGGTAGGACCAGGCAGCCATTTCCCTAGAGTCCCAGAAGAACATTTTCTTTAGTCTTGCCTTAAACTCCTGCAAACTTTTAGGTTTCACACCATTATGCAGCAACCAGTTCCACAGGTCTATCACAGGCTCCTTTGTCTTGCTTTCAGCACCTGCTAGCAATCTGTTCTGCCCTCTGCATCTCGCACTGCCTCTTGCCCCCTTGCTCTGCCTTTTACCACATATCTTCGGCTACCTCTGTCCTGGACCTGCATGAGCAAAGTCACTCGTGCACTTGTCCAGAGGGGGACTTTTCCACACTATTTATGGTCTTCCATGAGTGTTTTGCTGTGCTGCAGCATTCCTCTGAGGTGAGGGATCAGAGCTGTGTGTGGTACCAAAAAGGTGAACAAACAACAGGTCTTCATAGCGAGTGGTCCTGACTTTGGAGCAGAGCTCAGCTGCAGATCAGGGTAAGACCACGATGTGGTCAGAAGGGAAGGGAGCTGAGAAAGTTTCCGGATAGTCTTTCAGCTGAAAACAAGGCTTACTCATACGGTGAGTCCCCTTGGAGATAGAAAGGGTTGTTGAGGAGGGTGGTGGGAAGCCAGGGAAGGGCCTTGGCATTGCAACACCTGTGTAACCCCTTCCTTCTCCTTTGCTGTGGAACAGAAGACCTTGTGTCACCCCTATCTGTCAGGGATGCTGGATGAACCACCTGCTCCAACTCTGCTCTCCCTCAGAGGTTTGAGTTGGACTGGGGATATTTGGGAATGGTTCAGACATGAAGACAAGACCTCCCCATTAATGCCCTGCTAGCTCCCCTGGTAAAGCAGGGCTGCTTTCTTAATCATATCCATGGATTAGCAAGGGTTTATGAGCTCCACGAGGAAGCATTTGGAATCATAAATTGCATCTTCACCACTTAGCCCAGGAGGATCTCTGGGGCTTGGTAGACAGAAATAAAAGGAAACCTTTAGAGAGAACAAGGGGGATAACAAAGAGATTATCAGAACCAAGCCTGAAAATTAATAGACCAAATCAAAATTAATTAATGGACTAAATCCAATTAATAGACTAAATCAAATCCTCTTTGCAAATGTGGTCACCTCAATCACTGATCATCTTTTCTCACTCCCACAAAGGCAGACAGTTCAGCTTCTTCAGCAAAGTGGGTTAAGAAAGACCAGGCTGGAGTAGCAAGGGGGAAAATTTGGGGGTTTAAGGGTCAGAGTCACCCCTGTAAGGGGGAAGGCAGCTAGGGAGCCTAGGGTGGGCCTGGCACAGCTATGGGGGATAATCCTGAAGCAACTAAAAAGCTGGTATCTTCTCCCTTTAATGAAAACTATTATGCTGAAAACACGGTGAGTATTAAGAGCAGTTGTCGTCCTGCTGTTTGGCCTGTATCTGGATTAGATTTGTGCTAGGGATGGAATATGAGTCTGGCTAAGTATTACTTTCCACAAATATTTGGCTTTTAAAAAAAGCCCAAATGTGGAGTTTATCACATTCAGACCCAAATAAACTGCAGTGGATGTGAAGAGCAGTAAAAAGTAACAGGAGAACCAAACAAAGGGGCACCAAGGGTGGGCACTGCCGACCACAGAGGGGGAAGCACAAGGTGTGGCTGGGGCTTGGGAGAGTGGGAGCGAGGGAGAGGGCAGAGGTGGGAGCAGCCCTGTCATCATCTGGGGGTGCCACCAGCTCACTTCAGGCCCCCACCTTCTCCATGTCAGCCCTGCCATGCTATGCAGCAAGACCTGGGGAGGCTATGGCTCCTCCTGGACCATGCATTTTTGAAGCTGGAGCAGGAGAGAAACCTCACCCTGGAAAAAAACCAGCGTTATCTCACCACCAATAAGGGAAGTCCATAATTACCAGCTGGGCTGGAGACTTTTGAATACGGATATGCCAATCCCATACACTAACCACAAGAGGAAAACTGATCCAAACTGGCCTTGTAAGTGAAAATGCTGGTGGAGGAAGACTTTGAGATGCCATTTAGACATAAGAGGCTTGGCAGAGGGACCACCAGCCTATCCTGGGTTTTCTGGGATAGAGCTAATTTCCTTCTAAGTAGCTGTTTCAGCGCTGTGATTTGGATTTAGTATGAAAATAATGTTGATAACACACTGATGGTTTAGCTGTTCCTCAGTATGGCTTACCCTAAATTAAAGACTTTTCAGAGCCAGCGAGCAGATGCACAAGAAGCAGGTGCACAAGAGGGAGCACGGCCAGGAGAGCTGAACCAAACTGGCCAAAGGGATATTCCATACCACAGAACATCATGCCCAGTGCATAAACTGGGGACAGGTGGCTGGCAGACACCAATTGCTGCTGGGGAATGGGCTGGGCATTGGCCAGTGGATGTGAACAATTGTGTTATGCATCACTGGTCTGTCTTAGGTTTTATTCTTCTCTACCCCTCTCCTTCTCATAGTTATTGTTGTTGTTATTATTATGTATTACTTTATTTCCATTATTAACCTTTTCTTACCTCAGGCTGTGAGTTTTACCTTTTTCTGAATCTACTGCCCATCCCACCAGGGGGAAGAGTAGGGGGTGAGTAAAGAGCAGCGAAGCACTTTAGTTGCAGGTTGCAATTAAATTGCAGCACAGCCAAAATACCTCTTCCCTCTGAAGGAAAGAACTTTTACCCCTTAAATGATTGTTTAGCTACTGCAAACATGATGGTGATTTTGAAAGGCTACAGGCTTTTTCAGCTGCCTGGATGAAAGGAGGCTACCCTCTTTTCCATAGCTGAAGGGTCCTTTTAGGATGCAAGAATCTCAAAATTGCTTTTAAAACACATGGGAAAAGTAACAGCCCCTCCTCACCTCCACCCACCATGTCATGCAGCGCATGATAACAAAATTGCCCCAGTGAGTGTGGTGTGAAGCCACAGCTGCAGCATCCTACACCCCATTTTGAAGCACAGCTTGAGCATCCAGGTTTCTGTGTCTGCATATCTCTTTTTGATCTACATGTTTAACAGGGCTGAGGCAAAAGCAGAAAAAAAAACCAAGAACAAAACCCAACCAAATAAAAAAAAACCCCTCATACAACCCAAATGAAAGTCACATTTGAAGGCCTAGGTTTCCATTTCGCATGACACTTTGAAACCCATTTGCCTAACGGTATTTATTGCCTTTCTCAAACAACAAACAGAAAAAAAGCCCACAATGAGGAAACAGAAAGTAGTACTTCTTTTAATATAAAATGAATTAATCTGCAATTAATCATAAAAACAGGCCCATCTTCCTTTGGCTGTGCTCAGACAAAGATAGTTGCTTGCTATCTCCGATTTACTCCTGACTTGCCAGCAGCGCACGAGAAAGGAGGCTGGAAATGGTTTCAGTTCCTCATCATCACTTGTGTCATCAGCACCACAGGTTGTCTCCGCTTTCATAGAAGAGCCCCTGAAAAACAAGGATGTTGTGTGGGGCTCGAGACGAGCCTGTGGGCCAGGGCCAGGCTGTGCACGGCGGGGAGCAGAGCACCCGCTCAGGGAGGCGATGCTCGGACTGGTTTTGCCCTGCTAGAACACCCTGGCGTGTGTTACCCTCCCAGAACTAGACATGTGCTTTCAACCAACTGGTTTCCCACCGGGAACCAGCGCTCATGGAGACGTCACTGGCCCAGCTGGCTCATGCAGGTCCAAGGAAGTTGGACATTCAGTGCACACCACTCAAGTCATCCCCAGAGTCCAGTCCGCCTCGGCTCCTCACTCCTTCCCCAGGATGGGTTCCTGCTGTGCTGCAGGTCAGTCCCAAGCCTGGTTTACCCACAGGAATTCACTCCAGCTCCTGCCCAGCTCCCTGGTAGAAACCCCTGTTCCCTTCCCCCAGCAGACCTGCCCATCTCCCCCGGCAGCTGTTGCTGGGAGGAAATTCAGAGATCGCTCCTCAGGAGAGTCCAGTGTTTCAAAACAGTCCTTATTCCAAAACGGAACAAAACAAAGGCAGAGCTTTCCCTGTGAACTGGAATTTAATGATTTTGAGTCACTCAACTCAGCACAGTTGGATAAAATCAAAATGTTTTGTCCTGATTTTAATTACCCATTACTATTAAATTATTTTATATACATTACAGTGTATTATGCACAAGCATTTTGATGTTTTGACCACTTCCTCCCTTTTTCTCTCTGTGAGAATGAAGTTTCCTCACAATCCATGCATTTTCACAAGCTGTTTTGCTTTCAACAGTTTGGCATTTTCAACAGAAAGAACAAAAAAATCTGTCTGAAAACCAGCTGCACTTGCAAATGCTGCAGGAGGAGCTTCATTCATTCAAAACACAATTTCCATTGGATCCCTTTCCTAGGTTTGAGCTGCTATGGGGTCAAAAATCCAGCCATGCTTTGAAGCAGTTCCATGGGGCTCCATATTAATTGCTTCCCTGTGACTTCAGATCAATTATAAAGCTCTGTAAAGGAATTGCATTGCTCTTCCAAGCCTCCTGTTCTGGAGGCTTGCCCACAGATCAAGACCAGAGGTGTTTTTCCCTCCCAGGTAATGCTGCAAATTCCAGGAGCCAAAGCATTCTTCCTGATTTCCAGAGCATGAGTTTCAGAGGTGGTGAGATGGGTTTGGGTGGTGGAGCCCAAGGAGGTGCCCAGGGTTCACATTTTGAATGGCAGGGCAGGTTTTGCTTTGAGCCCTCACCCAGCTGGCAAAATACACCACAATACACAAACCCCAGCTAAGCATCTGCTACCTGCGGTGATTTAAAGGAGGTGACATTGCAGGCACTAGATCTCAA